>CM057817.1:44128697-44728697 GCA_030067965.1 Latrodectus elegans
AATATTCATTAACTTTAATTTTCGAATAGTAAACATTTATGTGAATTAAATTATGTCCCTTAAAAGTCACTTAATTTTTTGTTTCTAAATTTTAGTAAATAGCATTTATATATATATGCATGAAATTATTCCTTGCAACAGTTTTAATCCAAGTAAAAATTGAAAAATTTCCAAGTGTTTAAGTAACAATTTTAGTTTTCACAAAAAAGTTAATGTGCAGATTAGTTCTGACAAGTATCATAAATCTAAAGAGTTAGCGCGGGAAACATATTTTGACGTGCGATGGTAGAATAATTTCAAATTAAATTTTTGCGGTTTTTTCTTCAATTTTTTTTCTAAATTCTTTGTGATAGATTCATTTTTTTTTCTGCTTTTACCTTCAATCTCAAGTTTTTTTCATAAATTACATCAGTGTTGAAAAATATCCAATTGAAATTCTGTAGTACATATACGTGGTGTGCTTCGAATATTTAATAACTGAAACTTCTGAAAACAACAAAAATATCTTAGCTTCAAGCATCTTTAAAAAATTGATAAGAAAATTCAAGCAAAATCTCTAAATAAAGAATATTTGCGTGACTTTTTTTTCTTTCAGTAAGTACAAAATTAATTTTTTTTAAAAATGCACAGTGTATAGAAAAATCTATCTGAAGATGAGATTAATTTCCTAAAACTAAAATGTTTTATTGAAAAATCTGGGTTTTTCTAACACTCTCTGATATATTATTAATATAGTAACATTTTGATGATGTGACGTTTTATTCTATATTAACATCTTACTTTTACTTTGAAGCGAAATATACAATATTTTCTGTTTTTTATTAAGTAAAAAGTATAACACTCAAAAATATTCTTCAAAACTAATATATGTTTATAATATAACTTTCAAATAACAAATTTAGCAATACTATTTCAGTAATAGAACAGATCATACATTCGCTTAGTAATTACGGGATGAAATTAATTGCACTACTTCTTTAATAAATACTTACAATAGAATTCAGTAGAAACAATGTACTATATTAGTATAGTATTTTTACTGAATAATAATAAACAAAATTCTGCAGAAATTGTGAGAATTTATTTATTTATTTATTACATATACCAAGAAATTTGGCTATTACGCATATATTTCTCTAACCTTTCAATATTTCTGAACATTGCAGTTAAAAAACACAAGAGCAGAGCACGAGTCAAAATGAGTAGAGTAAAATATTTGATGTTGTCTGCACAGAGTATATATGGGAGTGTCACAAAGTCTAAACCTATGCAAATATGCGGGCAAGCAGTCATGTTCCATAATCAGGTGGAAAAGAGCCACAACTCCTAGGGAAATCAGGACTGGACTGTGTATCCTTGATCTGCAAAGGCCATGGCATACTATCAAAGTCAAGTAATGCCTTCTGCTTTATCTTGGAGGCATATCTTCCTTTTATCAAGAGTTTCACTGAATGAAAACAGAGGCCTTTCGAAAGTTCCTGGAGGACCCTTGCACACTTTTTGGCCAAAAAGTCGGCAGCCTCGTTCCCAGGAATCCCGCAGTGAGCTGGGATCCAATTGAAAACAATAGAGATTGATGTTGATGTCTCTCAACATTTCAGTAAATGGGTATTATCAGTATAATCCTATTTGCAAAAGGTTGAAGAGCAGACTGGGAGTTTGAACAAATAACCGTTCTGCAGAATGAAGAGGTATGAATAGTCAGTTGCTTTAATGCAATAAAAATCACCTCGATTTTGACATCATAATGGATAGAATGGGCCTCTATTGGTGCTTAACATGAGAAAAGTTCCCAAATTACACCGGTGTCTCCTCCGTCTTTATCGTTGAACATTGATCCAGCTGTGTATGCATGTAACCATGTATCTCTTGGTATATGTTGTCAATGGCAGAGAGAGGAATGGCATGAACCTGCTGATCGCTCATGCGATTTTTGTTAACCTACATATCCAGCTACGAACGTACCAAGATCTCTCCATAGGTCAAAGAGTTGTGCGATTAATGTCATGACTCTCAGTGTACTGATAAAAATCTAAAACCTTTTCTACTCTTTCCTTTTAGTTTTAACAATAATCTGCGCATATATTCTTTTAACACTCAAAGCAAAGCTCTAAAAATATTTTCATGCGTTAGATAATAACATAAAATTATTTTCAAATATCACAGTGAGTGTCCATTCAAGATATCAGCAGTGGACATTAATGCAATCATGATATCTAAAATTCATTGACGGTCAGATGCTTTCAAAAATTTACTACTTGTTTCCGTAATGATAATTGTAGCTATCACAATTCACTTCATGAGACTGTTTTTTGAGTATTTCGTAGTAAATATCCTTCAAAATTTATCAAAAAACAATATTATATTAAGCAATATAAATGTTTGAAATAAATAATAATTAAAAGGTATACGTACGTTATTTATGTGCAATGTGTTCTTCATATATATATATATATATATATATATATATTTCTTACTATTGGTCTGAAACAACGAAACTAGTTTTTTTTTAAATTATTTATTTTTTCTCTATTTACAATTATAAGCAAATGAAGTTTTTAAGATTTTAGTGTAAAATATGTTAAAGTTTTTTTCCTTTTCACATAAATTTACCTTTTTTGCTAAATAAAATAATTTTAGTAATTTCCTCTTTCGGTGAATGGATTTAATTCTTTTGTGTGTAAATATATATATATATATATATATATATATATATATATATATATATATATATATATATATATATATATATCGCAAGAAAAAATTATAAGTAACTGTATTTTGAAAATTTTTTCTATTATTACGCAATTTTTTCTTTTTTCCTAATCATTTTATTATTCTCAGTTGCTATTTCTTTTCTGAAGCTAATATCACAAATTGTATCAGAATATTTTTAATATTACACTTTAGTTAAAATATTGCATTATTTTAAATGTAGTTGCAGCAATCAATGTATTTTTTATAAAACTTTTATAATATAAATTTTATTTAGCCTTCATTTCTGTAATTTATAATTAATCAATGCCTCTTTATAGTATATAACCTTTAATGAAGAAATAATTTGATCCATGATCAAAGATTTTTGAATCGTGAGACATTGAATTTGATTAATTTTACATTGCTTCATTTGAAAAATAGAGGCTTTATGCTTATCTAAGTAGAGATAATAAAATTAAATAATATTATTTGTTCACATTACCCTTTATCGTTTAATTTACTGCCAGTTTTATCTTTCAGTATTTTTCAACTATAATGTGTAATACTAACATTGCATATTTTATAATTAAGAACATATATTGTTGAAAACTAATGAAATTCCTGGATATGTGCATATTAAATTAGTTTTATAAATTTAAATATTGAAGCAGTTTTTTTTTATATATACACCTCGATTTTCTGAAGTAAAGTCATGATCTTAATTCACGATATACACTTTTCATTAATTTCATGATTTGTTTATTTTTGAGAAAGAATATTTCCTTATTTCAAAATAGTACATTAACAGTTGTTTGTTAAATATTATTAACTTCAATTGCTGTGTCGGGAAATAGAATTTATTTTTTGAGCTTTCTTATGGGAAAATAATGCTTGAAAATATATTCTATGATAATATTCCTACTTGCTTTAAGCAATGTTGTTACTGCCGGTAGAATTCTGGGTCTAAAAGAAAATGTAATCTTGAGATAATAGCATTTTCTCAATTAATACGACTACGATAAAAAATAACATTTACTGTAAAATTTTATCAATTGTTTATATATTGTTTATATTTTATCAATTGTTATTAGTAATAAACATTAACATCCTATTTTGTTCAAAATGATACAAACACCCTTGACTTGATAAATGATTAGCTTAATTATACAATATCATATATTTATAATTAACTTCTTATTAAAAGAAGTCATGAAAAATTTTAGATTATTAATGGATGTCTTGCCTGTAGTTACAAGAAATGACACGAAATATTTTGTATCATATTTAATTTTTAAGAAAATATTTTCTCTCCTAACAACCAAGCTATCAAAATAAAATGTTCCTTAATATATAAAATATATTTATGTATCGGTGAGCAGAATTTTGACTTTTGATACTGATTGATTCAGAAACAAACCTTCCTTTGCCATTTATATTCTCAATGCAGATACACTGAATTTAAAAGTTTCAGAGAATTCATTTCATTCGTACGCATTGGGTTCTATATTGTTTTCTTTGATGCATCATTTATCATGAAGTTCAAATTTAGTCGGTACTACTTTTGACTTATTTTAATAAAATATAAATCTAAAATAAGTTTTCACTCCCACCCCCATTAATTACTCTTTCTCGAAATTTCATCGATATAAAAATTAGGGTTTCTATTTTAATATTAAAAGTATTAGTTTTGCTTTTACCTATAACTCACTATTGAAAAAGCATTTTTTTTTAATTTCCAAAATGTATAATATGTAACACAATAAAGAATGATATTACCAATCATGAAATAATTTTAACAGCTTCATATATCTATTTGTATGACCTCGTATACTTGTATTGGCCATAAACTGTTAAAAGTGAAGTAGAACGTGGTTTTCAAATTTTACAGATTTCTTTTAAATTTTATAAGTCTTTCCTTCTCAGGTATTATTTTTTTGAAAACTCGTGAAGCATTTAATACCATTGAAAGAATAAACTATTGCACACACACAAACATATTCTACGAATTAAATTTTTTCTCATCCTTTCTTCGTTTCCAAGGAAATCATATTTTTTTTAATCTTTATCAATTTTTCAGCAACATCAATTGATTGCTTAGATTGATATCTCTAATTAAATAAGGATTTATGATTATATAAGTTTTATGATATAAATTCTAAAATAAGTACAAAAACTAATTTATATATATATATATATATATATATATATATATATATATATATATATATATATATATATATATATATATATATATATACTATTATTATATTATTATTTTACTTTTATTATTATTATTATTTTAAAATATAATGAAAATTGCAAAATTGCAATTCAAATACGCATACCTTTACAGTGCATTAAATGCTAATCGTTAGTCATTATTGCTGATAATATTTCGATACGCATCTGCATAGCTATCAAAATCAAATCCCATATCCTATAACTACCTAATTTTGGACTGAAACGAATTCCTAATTGTCTAGTTACGCCTATTATATGAAAAGTGTTCCTGATTTAGAGTGTTTTCCATGAAGTGATAAGTAGAAGTTATCATAAATTTGCAATCAGTGCGATTTGCTTAAATATCATTTGATTACATGCAATTATTGAGACAGTATTTGCATATTAAAGATAACAGGATATTTAATACATCATATTAATCTACAATTAATCTTCATTGCATTTTCTAAGATTCAAAATGTGAATTTTTAAATTATGTGTTTGTTATTACTTTACTTAACAATTTAGAAAATTCTTCTTTTATAACTTTATTACTTAATATGAAAATAATAAGATAATTTTTTGTTCTAAATTAAACTCTATTTATTTGAATCCTTCGTGAAAAATATTTTAGTTAATTTATATTGAATTTATGAATTTTGGAACATAAATTTCAAAAATTTTTTTAAGCTGATTTATGTTGAAATAAAATAAATATGAATGGAATTTTTATTATTTTTTTGATGATTTCTATTAGTACACACAAAAGAAGCTAATAAAAGTTTTAACTAAAAAATCCTAGTAAAAATTAGGAATTCATTTTATAATGAACACAGAATGGTTCAAATATTTGACTTCAAAATTTTAAATATACATTCAAATTTTTATATAATGTGCGAAAATTTCTAAAAATATTAATGATTTTATAATTCATTATCTTACATAACAAAAATTTATTTATTGAAGTTTGTTAATATATATGTCTAAACTTTTTCTGAAATTATGTGATTATTTTTGAATGAATTACGTCCTGCGAATTTGAAATTATTAAACATAATGTAATTTTTTTATTTTAAATGTAAAACAAATGCACATATTTATGTGAGTGTTGTTACGCAATTTTGAATGAATATTTTGCATCACTTCTTACAGTAAATAACTATATGTATGCTGTAAGACTTGATGAAAAATGACAAGAAGGTATTTCCATATATTTTAAATATATTTTCTTGTGTGTTCAAGACATTTTATTTTGTTTCGAATTTACATATAATAATTTTATCGAAAATAACACTTATTTGAAAATCATTTTGATTTTTTATACACTATCTACCAATAAGTAGACACCTATAAAAATAAAGATATCTGTGGCTCTTATTTGCGCCACACTTTCTATACTTAAATGTCATGTTGGAAACAGTATTGACAGCAATTCCCGTGCAAAGTGCCACAAAATTCAGAGCATTCTGATTTCGATTAAAATAATTGACAGAATATTGTAGAAATTACATATCCTCAAGGTACATAGTTATTGATTCCAGCAGTCCAAAATTAACACTGATGTCTAGGATTAAGAATTGAAAGGTGAGTGGTGATTGTTGGAATGAACTTTATCATAACAGACACGTGGACATTAGAGACAGAGACAAATGAATGCTGTCCATAGAAATTCGAAAATGCTTACCAAGACCGATAGCCCTCATAATCTAAGATCATTTGAGACTGTTGTTTCCATTATTACCGTACATAAGAAAATACAATTTCTTGGTCTCCTTGGCTATTTTGGAACCTATAAGTTTTTAATTACAAATTCCAATCGTGGCGTATGGTTGAGCTGGTGTGAGTCAAGTGGAAATTGGATCATAAATGGGTGTAACTAGGTTGTCTGGAGTGAAGAATGTAAGTTCAAATTCTAAAAGTTAAATTTCAGAATCTGATATTCGCATATGCCTGAAGATCTCCTTTATTTAGAATACATTGTGTCCACAGTGAAGTTTTGAGGAGATGAAATTATGGTTTAGAGATGTTTCTTCTGGCATGGTTGGGATTCTTGATCACCTCTCATAGTAAAACCAAAGCCGACTTCTATTGCACAATTCTCTACAATAATGTGCTTCCTACGTTGTGATAATTTTATGGATTTGATCATTTTTTCTTCCAATATAATATTTAAACTTGTCATCTTGCGACTTCCAGCTTAGGTTCATATGCTGATAATAGGGTGAATCGTTTCGACTGCCTTGCTCAGAGTCCAGATTTAAATAATACAGAACACCTCTGGAATGAGTACCATCCAAAATCGATCAAAGGACTTACGTGCCTTTCTCAGGCTGAGTGGAAGAAAATACCGCTGTTCTTAATCCAACCAATTATTGGCCCCATAATTATGGTTGTAACTGTCTTACTTGAAAGCTCTACCAACTATGGAATATGAATAAATTGTATTCATATAGCTTAACAGAGCTCTTTAAAGACCTATTGTTAAATAGTTCAATTCTATTTTAATTTAATTTAATGCAAATAAATTGCAACTATTTACTTAATTTCAATATTCTTAAATGTTTATAAAGAATGGTTTTTTAATTAAAAATTCTGTCTCATTGTGAAAGGAATTTTGTATTGTCTAACAAAATAGAAAATAATCTATTATTATTTATGCTGAGTTTAGTTGCAACTAAAAGACTGGAACAAATGCTATTGTTAAAAAGTATTTTAATTTTTTTTAAAAAAATTTAGAGGATTTTTCAAAAAATTTAATATTTACATGTAATTTTATGAAAAAATTATGAAAATCTTAGTACTAAAACACACACTGATACGTTAAAAGTTAAGTCACTAGTATAGGGATAATAATTTATTAGAGATTCTTAAATATTCCTTATAACATGTGAGATGTTTCGTGATTTTTTAAATTTATATTAGAAACAAAATATTCAAGTAAGTTCAAACGCATTTAAGTAAAAAAAATCATCTTTTTCTTGTACGCTGCAATGATGTATATAGTAAAAATTTGCTTGAGCTTGGAAAAAAGATTTTATAAGCATTCAACAGAAGCAATCCATACGAGATAGATAAGTTGATATTTCGAACAAATTAATCATGGTTGATTTCACGTTGCCCGAATAATCGTGTTCGATAGAATATTAATTAAAATGAAATGACTGAGGTTTCTTTCCTGTTGGGATTCCTCATGGAATTAGGAGATGCTGTTGAAACTAAGAAACCTACATATTTCAGTTATTTCTAACAAAGGCCAGTTCCAAAGGTAATATAAATATAGGTCTTGCCCTATATATATATTTAAAAAGTAATATTACCGACTGCTGTATTTTTAAAAATTTATCAGAAAAACGTTAAACATTTAAATTTGCATTTGTTATTTAATTTCTTTTACTATCGTAACACGCTATATAAAAATGAAAGTTAGAGCAACTTTAATATTTAAGAATCAAAATAATAGGCTTTTAGGGCTATTTAAGTAAAAAACATTGCGAGAGTGGACAAGTTTTGTAGATATTGAAATTTTTGATTACAAACAGAATATTTGAAGGTATTTTAAAAATGTCAACTATTATTATTCTGTTATATATATATATATATATATTGGGCATTGGTAATCAAAGTTTAATCTTTTAGCAAAATTTAATCTCTGTATAAATGAAATAAAAATTTTGCCATATCAAATGGAAAGGTAAATTTTAACTGTAAAGTTCAACGGCTGTATTTAATGTCAAAAATGCAAGAAAATGAAATGTTTAAATTACTCGACTTAACTATTTTTATATTGGTTTTAGTTACATTTTTGCAGATGTTACCATTTTATACTAAGAATTAGTAAAAAATACATTTTTGTGAATATAGCATGTTTTACTAAAAGAACAGCATTTTTAAATCATTTTCATAATATAATCAATATATAAATTTTACATGTCATTTAATAGAATTTGATTTGACTAAATCATAAAAAACATAAGCAAAGAAATATAATATAAGAAAAATAGATATAATTAAAATTTTTGATTTCTCATTAAAATGAGCATCTTATTTAGAGTAATAATTTATTTATTACATAAAAAGTTTATTTTTGCTTCAGCATTTCTCTAGTACATATTTCTCTGGTAAAAGGTATATTCAATAATAATTAATATAAATATCATATATTTTACAGTAAAACATACTTTATTTAACAAAATCTCCGCTTAATTATTGTTACATAATTACTATTACAACTATTATTAGTAAAACTATAATTAATGTATGTAGCTTGTTTTGATAATGTTTATCAACTAACATTACTTTTTGACATTGATTGAGCACGTCTCAGTCCCTTAAAATATTCTCGTTATTTTGAAAATATGTAATATATTCTCAATCTGAAGATTTAAGAGTATTAAGCCATATTTTATGATAAACTTTTATATTAAACTTTTAGTCGATAAAAATATCCGAAATTTGATTGAGTAGAAAAATTATAATAGTGTGAAATATAAAATAAATCATATTTTATCTGACCTTATATTTTTAAGCATTACTTTCCTCATAATAATATTTACTTTGCCCAGTTCTAATCAATTTAATTTTAAAAAAAATTCATAACAATAAAAACTCGTATATAAATAATAATTATTTAAAGAATCCCAAGTTTTTTTCAAATAAAATTCTTATAACTGTGCATGAATAAAATTAATTTGTTTAGATTTTACCCGTGATGCAAAAAAATGGAAGATAAAATGAATCTTAATGTGTACATATGGATTATATGCAAATTTAAAACTATCATTTTCTGTAAGACTGTTAATACTAACTTGGAATTTCTGAAATATTTGTTATTTTAAATCGTATTGAAATATTTATTTTTCAAATATTGTTTACATGTTTGAAAAATAGTCTTAGAGATTTATATAATAAGTAGTATATATCTAAATCAATACTTACAAAATATTAAATTTGCTTTTTGTTTTTGAAGAATAACAATGGCTGATAACATATAAAAAAAGTTTTACTGAAATATTTTAGACCAATGATTCTGGTCTTAAAAAATAAATTTGATCCGTAATCTCTAAAAAATGCATGCCGTGTAATATAAAAACAAAATGGATTTTTTATTTAAAAATGTACCATGCGATTTGGATTTTGAATTTTGCAAAAAACATTGTTGGGAATCGTTATTTCTAAATCCTAATTTAAAAAATGCAAATTAAAACTCATAGTCATTCTTTCCATGTCCAATGCAAGCAAACTGAAAGAAACTCTCAGAATTGAAAGGTAGATGCATAATAATTAAATTTGAATAATTTAACAAATAAAAATTGTTGAAAACATGTATACTTGAATAAAGAAAACAGATATCGTTTAACCTGAAGAAAACGTGCATTTTTAAATAGGATCTTCACAAATTCAAGATTATATGTTTTTTTTCATATTAAATTTGAATAAGTGATGATGACTTATTAAGTAAAAACTTCAACAAATGCATTTTCATACTTAAGAAAAAAAGTGATAGAATTTTTTGCTAATAATTAATAGAAACTTTGTGTTTAAAGGGTAATATTTTCTAATTGATGGAAAAGACAATCAGCTCATATCTCTAAAAATATACCTTAAAAATTATGAGTAACTGAGAATTTGCTCATATTCTATTAGAAAATTCTGATAGAAAAGTCACTTAACTAAGGTTACTTAACTAAGGTTGATTTTTGACTACATAGAGAGATTAAAAATTAATAAAGACGACCAATGTTTTATTACAATGAAAATAAATGCAAAATATGAAGAAAATATTTCTTATTAAATTATATTAAATTCAAGAAGAATTGAATTTAATCTGCTTTTGATTTTAATTACTGATATAACTTCGGTAATACTTATGTATTTTGAAAAATTCTTCTCATTAGAATTTTGTAAATTCTCATTCACATTTTAATTTAAATGTAAATTTAAGATTCCTCATTAATGTACATGTACTTAATATAATTTATCACGATATTAATTTTTTTTTATTTAAAAAATCTTAACATTGCCTGTATCTACTAACATTTCGCATCAAGAGCATCATTAATTTCATGAAAGCTCATTTTTTTTTATCATTTTGACGAAAGAAAGCTTTTAAGCAAAGAAATATTAAATAAGATAAAATATTAATATTTTTTAATGTTGCTAGATTTCAGTCCAGCTAAAATGAGGTGAGAAGATAAAATGTTTTATTGTCATAAATATTTGCTTTCACGTTTTAATTTTACTTATATTTCAGGATTGTATTATAATAATTATAAGATATCACAGAATATTTGAGAATATGTAGTGTTAAACATTTAAAATCTATATTTTATATTGATTCATAACATTAATTAGGTTAATAAGTATAATATTTAATTTATTAATTAAATTTTAAAACAATTTTTTAGTTAAAACAAAATTTAGTGCTTAAACTGATGTTTAACATCATTGTACTTCTAAGTAGAATTTAATTTTGACATGCATTAAATAATTGCTATCCTAATAATATTTGGAATTAAACTGGGAACTAAAAGGCACATTATATAATTTTTCTTATTATTATATCTTCATATCGTGAGGATAAGTCCTAATGGATGATATTTAAATCATTGAAAAATAATCACAATACTCACATCTATATAAAAATAATTGTCTTCTACATGATGAGAAAATGTGCATACGCACATGTTCTTCAATTACGAATAATGTTGAAATCAGCATATAAAATTGCAGAAACAAAAAAAAAAAACGTGAACTATTCACAAAGCACATGTAGTAAACAAATACGGAAGAAAAAAAAGAGATGGTGTATGTACTATACCAAGCATACACACCCTGAAATTATAGTTACCTGGAGCTCTTACACTACAGATTGCTCGTACAACAATTGAACGATACATTATTGGTGCGATGGTTAATTCCTAGTATGCTTCCCGTTCGAGATAATACAATCCGTACAACACTGAGGCCTGCTGTTGATCATATTACCGAGTTGCACCTTCGGCAAAGAGTTCGACTCAGAAAACGATGTTTTCCGGACATCAGGTATCGATGTAGGAGATGGTTGATGAGCAGTTATTCATTTGCGAAGTACGTCCCGTACGTGCTGTATCGAACTCAAGTCTGGTGAAAATGCTCTACATTCCATAGTAATATCTTCCAATGGAAGAGAGTCGTTGGCGATATTCATATGCTGAGGACAGATGATGTCATCCATAAATGTAACACCCCTTAGGAAAACAAAAATGCTGTTTAAAAATGATGTCTCAATAAATTTGACCTGCCATTTTTTTTCTATTTGAACATACAAACTTGTTCTGAAGCCTAGTATAATTTCTTCTCAATCGACCGCTCCTGTGTCAATATAAAGTTGGTCTTCATTGTTGCTATCTTGTAGGTACTGGATACCTTACGCTCTCTATATGAATGTCCGATTTGAATTGGACTGAAAACTTAACAACGAGGCATTTCTATCATCTTGAAATTAATGCCACTACCTAGAGATGACACTTTGAGCAATTAAGAGCTCTTCAGCTACTGTCATCTGCGTTGTGTATGCTCACATTCCACGCTTCGTTGATTCGACAACGTGAAATATCGTCCACATACTTCCTCTGTGTCATACCTATGTGATCGTGCACTGTGTGCCATACGGACCTGTTTTGAACACTTATCCTTTTTTGCCATCTCTTACTCTCTCATCATTGTGACTTACGCTTGATGCCATCATATGTCTTTTTTTAATTTGCATATAATGCTTCACCATGTAAGTAATATTTCTACATCTTGCATGTTTTCGTTTGCATTTTATTACCGTTTGTTTCCGGATTATATTTGAATTATGAATATGTGTATATTATATTGTTTTGTGTGACAATTGTTAAATATCTTTTTTTTACAGTAGATTAGATATACCTGATGCTATAAACATAACAAACAATATGATCTTTCTTTTAATTAATTTTTAAATTGGTTTGCTTATTCATTTCAAATTTGAATTTTTTCCTATTATATTTAGAAATTTCTGAAACACTTAAGGGTACAAAAATATTTGAAATGTTTAAATCAATAGAAACATGATGGAATATTTCACAAAAATGTACTGCATTATAAAAAAAACATGAAAAATTTAAATAAAATTCATTGTGTTAAACTCTTTTACGATTTGCCTTAAAAATAAAATTAGATATTACATTTTAGATTTTATTTGTGTGCAAATTTTAAATTATATTAATAGATTCCCCATAAAATTGTTTTTAACTTGAAAATATGATCATTGAAAAGGTAACGATATTTGTAAAAAATTGAGTTTTAAAACAAAAAGATTCCTCAAAAAGATTAAATATAAAAATTAAATCCATTTTTATTGCATAACTTAATAAAAAATTGCAGAATAAGTTATGCACATATATGTTTTACCAATCCACACTGTTAAAAAATAAAACTTCAGTTTCCTAAGTTCTTTCTCATACTCTTGTCTTATATAAACTATAATAAATTACATTTTTCACATGTACTCACCAAACATTTTTATAAAGTAGGTGTTCGTTATCAGCTCTTCAGCCAATTGGTTCTTTGAATGTGTTGTAGTCAATTATTGGAAAACATCTTCTACAACAACTCCGAAAGTGGTGTATTTGATGTAAAAAACATTCTAGGGAATTTCTACGATAAATATCTATCGATATTTGATCAAGACCATATTTGTTCGTGCTGGATATACAAAAACTATTTCTACCTTTGCTCTAAATCTTCTATAAGGCAAACTCTTATCGAAATCGTATTCTTTTTTTGTTGAAGATTTCCGTATCCTATTTGATACACAAGATTTTGTTATACAAAACTAGAAAAAAAAAAAAAAAAAAAAAAAAAAAAAAGTAATAACCTCTTCCGTTGATAGGAACTCATTCTGGGATGCAACTTAAAGCCCAATCTAAGGCTTTCTCTCACTTACAAGAAGTTATTATTTCTTTGAAATAGCAAATATTTACAGCTTATTTTTATACTTATATATGTTTTTTGTATGTTTTACCTATTATAGATGTTACATAAAGGCTATAAATCATGCCTTGAAAACTTGAATGAATTTATTTTGTTCTCTTTTATAATTATCTAATAATTAATATAATTTTTTCCAATAGCAGATTGTAGACAGTTACAACTGCAACATAGTCTATTAATCTATTGTTCCCTGATACCCAAGGAACCGGCCAGAAACAGCGATCTCTTAGCAGCCGAGGCGTTCCTCCGGGTGCACCACAGGGATTGGGCTACAATCGCCCCCTCACACGTGCCATAGGGAGCCATTTATAGGGTAGGCATCATTCATACTTCATTCGTACACACAAGGAAAGGACAAAGACAGGATAGAGAGAGAGAAAGTACATCCATGCCAGAACCGGGAATCGAACCCAGGACCTTCCTATCCATAGGAGGATAGTGAGTGCATGCTGACCACTAGACAAGTTGGTCGGCTGAATATGATTTTTATTACCTGATATTCTTGTTAATAAGGCAAATTTTTGCTTTATAAGGAAAGAAATATTTTATCGAATCGTTTTAACTTTGTATCTGAAGATGTCATTTTTCAGAGGAAATACCTTCTAAGTAGTGTACTAAAATGGTTAATTTAAGTGTAAAACGATTTAAATATATTTACCAAAATTATCTGAAAATATTTTCTTTTTATCAAACTATACTACTTTTCAAATATGTAATTTCATATAAATTTAATAAAATGAATGTATGGGTGTTTGAAAAATTGGTTATTAAGCATTTTGTTTGCATTTTCCATTATTACTTCTTTGTATTTCATAAATTGTTTCATTTCATTGTTTCAAATACTGTTATTCCATGTCTAAAAAGTTCATATCTAGTATCTTGTTTTATATTGTCCATCAAATATATCAGATAAAATTATTACTTTCATTTGCTAGCACAAACCCACAAACTATATGAGAATGTGGCCTTACAGTAGAGTTTAAGTGGTTTATAGGTAGTATGATTTGCTTTCGAATTTTTTCTATAGCTATTATTTTCGAGTTTTATGGTGAGCAATACTATTTTCCAAATAATTATTTGCTCCAATTGGAAAACAATTTTAGAGAAATGAAAATTTTAGAGAAGTGTAAAATAAGCTTATGTTTAATTCAAAAGCTGAAAAGATTTTTAATTTTCATTACCAAAGTTATAAAGTTGAATTAAAAAGATTCACGATAAACGTCAACGCAATTATTATTGTTTAACAATAGACAAAAGTTTACAAAATATTTATATTTGAGTCAGATTCTGTCCCGAGACAACGTTAAGTAATTAAACCCATAATTTTACATAAAGTCCCCTTTTCTAACAATTGAAATGTCTCATGTATAAAGTATATTTATTATTAAAATATAAAAAAAGATTAAATAAATTTATAATAAATAATAACTTACAACTATCTCTTTAATTCTGTGATCTAATTTTGCACTATATTACACTTCGGTATAATTATCTTAAATAAATTTAAACAAAAAGTTTTTGAAAAGTGTTCAACTTGAAAATCAAATGTGAGTGAGGCGTGATTGAAATGTGATGTGTCTGCAAAGAAACTGCTGTGTGTTTTGAGGTATGGTTAACATTCTATAAAGAGTTCAGAAACATTTTGTCCTTATTGAAAGTATAAATTTTAAGAAATAACTTTAAAAAGCAATCTTGATTTAAGAATATCCTTTATAAGTATAATAAACTAATAACGTAGCAAGAATCTTTCAAAACCCTCTGTTCATTCAACAATTTGACAAATAATCACGAATTTTTCACTGAAAATCACTTATTGAATTTTTCTTGAAGATAATTATTAAATTTTCAGGTAAATGTTTATCCTCTTTTATGTGTCTCTTTTCGTAACTTCAGATTTCTTGTCCATTGTATTACTAATAGTCATTGAAAACCAACTTTTTTGTTTGAAATCCATCAGTTGTATAACAAATAATATGTAAAGCCTATTTTTGTTTTAATTTAAGCATTTAGCTATCTGATGTGGATTTTTTACTACTTAAGTATTCATAGAACTTAAAAAGTTGTTTTCTTATGATTTCAAATTTTATTTATTTTGCAAATTTCATGCAATCAGACAATCAATTCGAAAAATATAATTAAATTGTCATGCACGAAAATAATTTTTTTCTTTAAAACATAATTAACATTGAATTGTTTGTATATTTGAATTATTGTTGTACTAATTTATTAAAGCAATTGCAATTTTTGTGATTTTCTATAACAGATAAAAATATTTAACTATAAAACTTCAATAAAATTTGATTTTCTGCTTGCTTTATTTTACTCCTCTCACATTCTAGAAAAAAAAATTTGCTGACTTTTACTATTAACATGCCAGAAATGCTTTTACGTTTCCCTGTTTTCTTGTTAAAATTTAGTGTTTCTATTTAGCTGTAACCGTCTTAATAATAAAACTTTCTTACCAATTCTTTACAATGGAAATGACATTATTTTAATAAATATCCCAAATAAACATGTACTAAGATCAAGTTTAATGTAAAACTTTTATTATTTAATTATTAAATTGAACTGTATATCTAAATATAACTTTGAAACAATTATTAAGATTTCGACATATATATGTAAACCATATTAAAATGAACTTTTTGTTCTGGAATGGAAGAATCAGTGTTTCATCAGCCCAAATTTAGTAAAGGAAGAAAACTTCAATTCGTTCTCCTGAGTTATAACTGAATATCAAAATTAAATATTTTATGTAGACTGTTCAAAGTAATAAAATGAATTCTGACAAAAATCAAATATTTCATTGCCTCTTAATATATTTAACTTTGTATTGAAAAAAAAAATTAAAAGCAACATTAAAAATATGAAAATACTCCTAAACTCATGCGTACTCATAAAAATGTGTGATTAAGAAGTATAAAATTTGTCAAAGACATCAAGTGAGAAAACTAAAGGAAGTGATAAAAAACTAATCATACATTGATCAGGCCTATTAAAAGCACTTAAGGCTGTAAACATGATTTTAACGATAAAATTTTAGTACCTAAATCGCTTACATAATGATGGCATTCAGATATCTATCGCTTTTTCGGGGTTAATTTAAAACCTCTTCTGAAATTTCAAACGGATAAAAAACCCAATATGAGAATGTAATATTTAATATTTAATGATAAATACCAGCTAGCAATATTTTCTTCCTTCTAATATATAACAATAAGGAGAGTCTCATTTTACTGATGTATTTAACAATTAATGGTACCAAAAATTTTTTTAACGATATGATTTTTGTAAAAAAAACCACACTTGAATTTTTAAGCTATAAAATCATTGTCTATTATTGTATAACAGAACATACTAATTTTACTGTTTATTTACTTGATTTTAGACTGATTTATTTACTTGATAGAATCAAGCAATGGTTTAAAAAGTTATAATATGCTAGCTGTTACAAAACTATGCACTCAAGAGTTATTATAGTGTTCCTGATCAGAATTTTGCTATATTAGACCTTGCGTTATCATGAAGCTTTTTCACAAGAGGAAAAGGTTTGCTAATAAATGGTCATTTTCGATTGATTTCTTTCATCAGCCTTATCAACTATTCAAACAAGGACTCAGAGATTACATTTATATCTGACTGCAGCATTTCATAATGGAGCACATCCTTTACATCCCATTAAATGCATAGAAACTTTTTCTATCAGTGAACGGACAGGTGATAGTGTTCCTGACTCCTAAGATTCCTGTAAATTTCACTGTCATAACGTATTCATTCTTTCTTCCTAGTAACAAATTTCCGACGCAATATTTAACACATTTTCTATTAATTTATTAATTAACTTCTCTACTTATTCACCTTGCTTAAAGTATTCAGTATTATTTTATTTTCTTCAGAATATTATTCATTGCATGTAAGCAATAAAAATCATTTTTGTATTGTTCTCCAGTTATTCAACAAGTTATTTTTGCTGTTCATCACTGGTACGTTTACATTCTCATGTTTACTTTTCAGTGAAGTATTCCTAACTTTTTTATTGTTAAAATCCAATCCATCATCTTTAAAAAGTTGAAACCAAAATTCTCATCAATTATTGAATTCGCTTTCCTCCGTAAAAAAAGAATAGGCAATTTGACGTGCACTCGTTTTACTTTCACTCCGTGAAATCCATATCAAATCAAGTGATGAACAAGTGATATATGTGTCTGACAATATTTAAAATTTGAAATATTAACTTCTCTTGTACTATATTTCTCAGATATTTAGTATATTTGCTGATTGACTGGTATGCTACTTAGGAGTGGTCATGAAGTATAAGTTGATTTATACTTTACTACTGTATCTAATATGTGTATATCTGAAACCAAAAATAAAGCTGGAGATTTTTTGTCTGAATAACTCTACTAATAATCATGATTTATCTATGAATCTATATAATGTGTCTATTGTACTTGACTTGGCATCTTGAATTCTATAGACATTACTCATTTGTTTTAGAAAACTACATTATTCGTATATTATTCGTATATTATTCGTATATAAAAAACATATATTATTCGTATAATTGAAGCTTCTACTAATTAAAGTGATAAATACATGAGGTTCCTACAAAATCATGATAAAGAAAAAAACCAAGTAATTTTCAGATTATTATTTAAAGTTGTCTATTATTTTTATTTTTGAATTATGTATTAGTTTCATATAATCGCGACAATTAGTAAGAGAGTGAATAAAGATATACAAAGAAGATATCTAGTCACTTTTATCACATGAAATTGAACTACTAATGGTGTTCAGGAATTTGGCAAATACTTAATTTAAATTTTTGAGGAATATTTTTCAAAAATGTTTGCTAAGTTATGAAGACATTTAATAACTTCAAGTCTTGAAAATTGCGAATGAATATTAAGAGAAAATTACACATACACCTGTTTGTTTTAATTTCCAACTTTTATATTTTGGTATAGTTCCATAAAAATATATTCTTCATTGAAAACAAAAGCTGTATTTATAGGCATAAAATAAGTAATTAAATTCATCAAATTGGAGTACGAAATAATGAAGCAATCTAATCATAAAATTTCAGTTTTATAAAATATATATTGATATATTAATTTAACTTTTCACTTGTCCAGAAGTTATATGTTAAAAGATTATTAAATCCTGTTCAAAATCAGAAGTACTTGTTAGATTCAGTTAGTACTTGAACATTTGTACGAATAAATTTTAAATTGGCTGAATTTGGCGAATGTTGTAAATCTAAATATATTTCAGATGACTATATTAATTCAAAAGTTTGTGCTTATAGTTAATACTTATAAACATCAGTTCAAGTGAAAGAGTTAGAAAATAACTATCTCTAGCTAAATATATAGCTCAAAATATAACTAACCCTTCTTATTCTGTAATAAAATTATTATTTGTAGATTAGAGAAGTAATTGTTAAATGAATTAGGAAAAATATATGATTAAAACTATCTTTCAGCATATTTGGATTTTATCATATCAAAAATTTCCAAATGTGAAAATTTTATAGATATTGTTAGAACAAAATTAATCTCTTTCGATTACTTTTGCAAAGCATTTAAAAAGAGAGTTCAGTTTTATGACTTTCCATTCGAAGAAAAAAAATGTTAAAGTTAATGAAAACACGTGTAAAATAGAAATGCATTTTTATGACTTGATTAAAAGTAAGTTAAAAAAGTACATTTTTTCTGGTCTTTTCCTACTTAAGAAAGCAGTTGCTCTTCTTCCATAGATTTACACATAGATTTTTTTTATCACCATTTGAAGCTGCTAATGTCATTACTTTCCTACATTAAATGAGGATGCTAACATATACGAGGAATTTTATGAGCCTCCTTTATCGACATTCTTTTGGGATTTTATGGGATATACTTTTTGTAAAATATATTAAGTTTTGAAATGGTAATGATATCTGTTCTTAAATTATCATAATTAGGACTTCGTCTTTGCTACTGATAAAATGAAGATGACAGTTTATTTGTTTCTGATACTGTTAAAAAGTTTGATTTAAATCAGAAATTTATTAAATATATTAAAAATTTCACATTAAAAATCATAATTATAGTTATATGTGATCATTACACCTATTAAAGAAAATGTTTTCGGTAATTAATATTTCGACACTTAAGGAGCTAAGCGTTAACAGGCGCGTTTATATTTCAAAATCTATATTTATACTTGTATTCTGTTTTTTAATGAATTCTCGACACTATTTATTATTCGAATAACAGTAAATGTATACAAAACACTTTGCACATTCAATTTTGTTAATGATACAAATTGCAAGATAATAGCAAATACAATTTATTGCATTCTCACATATGATAGTAATAAGGTATACGCTGTGTTTGATTTCATCATCAACACTTATAACAAACAGTTAATAAAAAGTTGCCCATTCACTATGATTTATAGCAAATATTATGAGTTGCAAGCTTTGTATGATATTAAATGCAAGGAAAATTGTATTTATTGATTACCTAATTATCATACTGTTTCATGTTTTTACTTAATAATTCAAATTGGAGTTGATAATCATTTTTAGAAATATATTATCTTGTGTGTGTGTGTTTAACATCCTAATAATTATTTAAACACTTTATAGTTTAAAGTTTTACTGCAATAATAGTGATAAAAAAAGTCCTTGAACATTACAATTCAATATTTTTTGAATACTTAATACCCTAACTTACTATGAATGAAATATTAGGTTTGGAGTTAACTAGGATAAAATATTGTAATGGTGATTCATAGTAAAAGTTTGAACTATATAAAGACTTATTGCTAACTCATTTTCTTGATATGTGTTGAGATTAATCCAAGACGTATATTACACATATTTTTTTAACAATATTTATTATCATATTTATGTTGATAGACATTAATGTTCACGTGCGAAACATGACACACGTTTTCTTTCGTAGCCATTAAATCTAAATTGAACTGATGGAACATTTTAATTCTAATTTTCCAAGTCAACAAACGAAAATATCGTCACATTACAATCATACAAAATTTTATAATTAATTCAAAAATTTCTTAAAAACTAAAACCTTAATTAATACATCTTTAATATAATATAAGAACTGCAATTTTGTGTCATAAAAAGTACTTTTTTATCCTAGTGAAAAAATTTCTGTATTCTAACTGTTCACTAATTGATAATAAATAAAATATCCACTAATACTCCTAAAATTTCATTCTTAAGTAATTTATCAGATTCATTTACATAAACCTAGTGATTTAAAATTTTAAATGAACAAAATTGTTTTACTTTCCTGAATCAGGTCATTTTTCAAATAAGGTACTCAGTCACATTAGAGAAAAAACAGTGTTCACACATTAATCATATTTTAATCCTATTTAATGATAAGTTTACAATGCGTTCTTGTCATTAAATAACAAACAATGAAAAAATTTTATTTTTACAATAATTACACATTGAATCTTGAACATTATAAATTAGAAAGCATGAGATTTTGCAGTGCTACGTCATAATTAAATATCAAAACTTAAAATTTATGTTAATTTTCAGCAATTTAGAAGTCACTGAGAAAAAAATTCTGAAAAAAAATAGCAGAATTCAGAAGCTTGTGCAGCGGGGGATAGAACGTGGTGATAAGGAAACATTCTAATATGCATGTTACAAGTTATATAACATTCAAATTAATTTGTTCAAAGACCATATACTTCTCGTGAATTACACAAAAATCCCATTTATATTTAATATAACGAATACACATCTCCCAAAAAATATGTGGAAAATGATATCTAACATTGTTTCAATTATACAACTTTATTCATATGATATGAAGCATTATAATGCTAAACTCTACCATCGGGAACCAGAGATATCTATTTTCAATAACGAGCACATGGGATTTACAAAACTAGAAGCATATTGAAATTGATTTATAACATTTTCTATATTAATAGGCGGATTTCGTGGATTTAACGGAAATATCTCTTAAATCGTTATCTGTTTCCATGTGTTTTTTCCATATATTGTGACTACCAGTTCAAACAGGAGTCTGCCTATATTTTGGAAAGTTATTTGAATTGTCATACTACAATTACATCGATAAACTTTTTGGATTGTTTAATTGTTAATCTGGTTATTGTTGAGAATACATTCGGTCTAATCCTAATTCCATAAACCTCAGGACTAATGATTGTACTAATTGGACTACGAATAAAGAATCACTGCTGATCATAAGAGTAATCAGGACTAATGGTTGCAATGCTTGGACTAGGATTAAATAATCAATGCTGATTAAAAGATTAAGGTTTGTTTGTCACTCAACGGTCAATTTATGCACATGAGAACTAATTAGACCAGGACCTACCGTTAAAAGTGGATTCCGAATCACTACGAACATCCATGCCCAAGATGGGATTCAAACCCATGAACTGTTGAACCGAATTCAAAAGTGCGAACCATTCGGTTGCCAGCTTGATTTAAAATAATCATAAGTGTTTGAATATTAACATATGTTACATTTTTCACAGCAAAAATAATAAACTGATTTTCAACATTTCTGAAAATTTTGATTCTTTTTCGATCATATTTCGTTTTGGTAGCTCAAAATAACGCATGATAGTTAAAGTTTTATACTCAAGATTATTCTGCTGTATATTGTGTCTTTATAATCGTAAGCTTTTAAAATTACGTTCCATCTATTTTGCAGTATATATATATATATATATATATATATATATATATATATATATATATATATATATATATATATATATATATATATATATATATATATATATATATATATATATATATATATATATATATATATATATATATATATATATATATATATATATATATATATATATATATTATTGAGAAGGATTATGTATTTAGACATTTGGGAAAAGAAAATTTCATACCATTTTTATCTATAAAAAATATTCGTTTAAATTCTACAGAAAGGGTGATATTTATTTTTAAATTCAGTATCTTAAATTTAAATTGAAAACTTGTCAGCATTTTGGAGGCATTTTCTTTTCCAGGGAATATATTTTTATACTAATCCAGCAGACAATTTCCTGTAGATTGATTTTATTTATAAAAATAACCTTATATTACGTGAATGTTGTTCATTAACATTACAAAATAGCAATAAAAATATAAATCTCTATTTACCTTTTCATTATAAAAACGGAGTTTTTTTATCTAAAATATTCTAAGACAGACTTTTATTTTAATTAATATTGTGTTTCATAATTTAACCATTCACATTATTCATATCTATTGCCAATATTTTTCATTATTTATTCGTTATGCGTAAAATATTTAAAATAATTAAAGTATTTCCATAACGCATGCATAAAGTATCTCCAAAAATTGCCGATCAATATGTATTTTTATAAACGTACATGTATATAAATAAGTGCGTAAGTGTTTACAATTTGTATGAAAAAAGAGTAGATTACAATGAAGGATTATATATATTCAGATTACTAATTTTATTATTTGAAAATAAATAATAACTCTATCAGTAGGTTATAAAATTAATGCCACAAAATTTATAATTTTAATCTCGTATTTTAATTATAATATTTTCGAATTTTTAGGTTGTACTAACTTTACTCAGCGTATAAATTATGTTTTGCGTAAAGAAAATTGTGAAAAAAGAGAAGTGTACAACAGAAGTTACCAAATCAAAGATGCAAATAAGCAGCAGGAAAACGCAACAAATTTTGTGTTGTTAGGTAAATAGCTCTCTTAAAACAAGAGTGAACAAATTTATCACCACGTGCTTGAACTACCCCCCAACACAATACCTACTCTATTAGGATGGAAAACTTTGCAAAAGAAAAAAACATTCATTCATTCCAAACTGCAGGTTTAAACATTGTTCTCCAAGGATCTTAAGATCAAAAACACTGGCGCTTTGACGAGGGAAAAACATTTAATTAAAGATGGAAGTCTGGAAAAACTTCTCTTGATAGAACAAGTTTTCGCCATTTAAATGTTCGGTAAAGAATCTTCGGAACTAATTTATTTTATTCAGTCGAGAACTTCATAAGCATCAACGATAAGAATTTTTCTGAAAAGTCACTTCAGGCAATAATTCTTGAAAAAAGATGTAATATCTATCAACCTTTATTTTAAATAAATTCCCAGGTATCAAGTATATATGAAATAAATAAATATAATATTATTTATCATAATCAAACATGCTTCTTACTACATGCTTCTTAGTGATAAGTTATTTCAAAATCGGCTTACTTTTGGTGATTTAAAATATATATTTCGTCTCTCTCTCTTTGCCGAGCTGGCAGCAGAATGGTTAGCGCTTTTTCTTTCTGTTTAACAGTTCGTGGGTTCATGCTCAAGGTGGGTTCGAATCCCACCTTGGGCATGGATGTTTGTAGTGGTTCGGAATCCACTTAAAACAGGAGGTCCAGGTCAAATTAGCCCTTATGTACAAAAAAATTACCGTTGAGCGACAAACAAACACTCTCTCTCCTTATATTCTTTAATTTATATTTTCAATTCCCTGTTAGTGATGCATGTAAAATATATAACAACAGAGAAATTTGTAAAAAAACTGATTGATATGAATTTTAAATGAAACTATGATAAAATAGAAAACTAAATGCTTAATAAATTGAATTATATTGGGAATATAAATGCATATTTTATATATATATATATATATATATATATATATATATATATATATATATATATATATATATATATATATATATATATATATATATATATATATATATTGACATATAACAATTAATAAACATAATCTTATTTATATATGAGATTTAAAAACGAATATAATTTTGTTTTCTCATCCTATAACTACATATGTTTACAGAGTGTTACCAAATTTAAGAACACAAATAAACACAATGATTTTACAAAATTAAAATCATGTTGATTCAACATTTTTCAGGAGAACTTTATATAAATGATTTCTCATTAAATTAATGGATAAGACTAATAAATATTCGGGAGTTTTGTCGCCTTTATTCATGATGGCAACACTCATTTCAAACGCGTAGAATGAAATTGGCAATTATATACATAAAATCAATGAAACAAAATAACTGATAACTGCTTTTTTGAAATTCAAACTATGATTTGGCTAGTATAAGATATTGATATTTGCTATCTTAAAAGAAATATTTGTTTACATATAAATGCCAAATCGCAGTGTCCTGTTAAAAATTTCAGTTCAATTCTCTTAAAAATCAATTAAACTGTATAAAGTATTGGTACAGCATTTGCAAATACTACCTGAGTATTTTTTTCTCTTGAAATTTTCAAAGAATATTTCCCATGACATGCAAAAAAATCCCCATCTGGGATCAAAAACTTATAACATTTATTCTTCTCTGAATAATTTTATGAAGATGTCTCAATTTTAAGTTTATTCTTAGTAAGGTTTTTAGTAAATTTTTAATTTAGTATAATAGAAGTAGTAATTTTTTTTCCATCAAAAATTATTATTTTCCAACTACCGTCCCAGGTATATTTTTAACAAGCTAGTATTTCTTTGAATTTCCTAACTAATTTAACAAATATAAAGAGCAATTTCGATATGCATTTTTTCTTTTAAATTTTCTTTTACCTTTATAATACGAAATTTTTTAATTCATTAAAAAATTAAATTCCAATTATCTTGATAATATGATTATTTGTACTTCTTAATGCAAAATAACAATTTGCAGAGAATTTTTTTGAAGGAAAAACTTAGATTTTTTAATTGACTAGAGAAAGATAAAAGTTAGTATTTGTATATTTAATTAGACTGAGATTTTAAAAAGAAAAACTGTTTGATCTGTGAAATTGAGTTTGTTTTTTTTCATTTAAGTCATTTAAGGATTTATTTAATAAAGTATAGAATATTTTAATTGCATAGAGCTCTTAAAATTATACCACTGTACGTTGTTTGCAATAGAAATGAGCAATATTTTGCGTGATTTTAAAATTTTGATACTCAATAAATGAACAATTATTTATATATTTGGTACTAAATGCTAAATTCTGTAAAAAATTCAAAGTGAAATATTTGTTTTATTCATTATTATATAAATGAGATAATTCAAGGATATTCAAATATATAAATAATTTAATCTTTTAATCATATGATAGAGAGAAAAATGTATTTAAGCAAATTAAGATGGAAAAGAAAACTGGATATTTACAATTTTTTTTTAATTTTTAAATATTATATATAGTAATATGCAAACAATTCCTTAACTATTATTATAATATTTAATTAATAAATTCTACATTATGAGCCAAATTTTTGCCCAAATATTAAAAACATGATTGAAAAATGCAGTTCTTAGGAAAGTAACATTACTTTCATTAAAAATCTCATAATCATTTTTTATTATAAGAACGTACTAACGTAAATCATACGTTCTTTATATATATATATATATATATATATATATATATATATATATATATATATATATATATATATATATATATATATATATATATATATGTATATATATATATATATATATATATATATACATACATATATATATATATATATATATATATATATATATATATATATATATATATATATATATATATATATATATATATATATATATATATATATATATATATATATATATATATATATATATATATATATATATATATTACTTGAATATGGTTTGGGCAAATGAATATAATAGTTAATAGCCATAAATATAATAATGTAAAATTTATTACAATAAAAATGTCATAGTTTAATGTTATAGATAGTTACTTAGTACAAAGCGAAGAACAAAAGTATTAAAAATATTTTCAAATATTAGAGTTAAGTATGTAAAAACAAAAATATTCATGGAAATTTCCAGATTCAAAGGATAGTATCAACAACATAAAAAAAAAATCAAGGAATCAGCATGCATAAGAATATAAATATTTTCAAAGGAAATCTACTATCATTTTCTTTCTTTTTTAATTGTTATTAATGGTATTAAAAACCTAGTTTTTTAAATTAAAAAAAACTCCATATAAGGGAAATGGATATAAATAATAGTAAATAAAATAATTATTTTTATTATATTATGTAAAGTTAATTTTTTTTGTTCGTGTGTTAAATTTCAACTAAACATTGAAATTCCTAATACACAATTTAAGAAAAATAAGGAGGTATTAGGAATTTTAATTGTGATGAATTGCCATGATTTATATTTGCAATCAAAGCAAACACAATAATGTTGAAAAACTGAAGACCATGAATCGGAAACACTTAAATTTCAACAACATTAATTTGTTCATATGTGCAACATTGAAAAATAAAAATTGTTAACTGATATTTTATTGCTGATTGTTAATTAGTCTAATACATTATGAAAATTCATTTATAAGATATTATTATATAGATTAATAACTCTTATTATAATATATTTAAGCTACAAATTTATCACTAAAACTTTTGAAAAAATCTGAGTTTTTGAATTTAACACTTACAATCTTCAATAATATTATAACTATGTTTTGTTATTTGATACGAAAATCGGTATTCATGCATATTATTGAAAAATGTGAAAAAACGCTACATAGGAAAAATGATATACAATAAGCTATCAAATTTAAGTAATTATTAGCGCAATTTTTTAAGACATAAAATCACTATGAACAAAACGTTTATTCCTTTTTATAAAAACAAACTTCATTATCTAATTCACTTTAAAACTTTGCTAAACTTTTAATACAAATACTAAGTAATATGGAATCTTCAAGAAAATGACTCGACTTTATTAAAAAGTTTTATATTTATTTTAATTCAAAAACTTTAAAATATATGTACATATGATTTAATACAATTTGGATAAATAAATATATGTCAGACAAATATTACTCCAAAATTTATAAATTGCACATCAATTTGCTAAACAAAACTCAGTGGCAGCACAGCCCCGCGGTGCATAGGTCTATAGTGGCCACATCTATTTTTATTTTAATGCAATTTAAAAACCACACACACAGTTTATTCTATTTACTTTTATAAGTAGATTTTATAATAACATAAGAAATTTCACTGAAGAACTGTGTTTTTTCTATATGTCTTTCCTATTGTTTTATGAAATATTACTATGTCTGCAGTAAATAAAAAAAAAGAATTATATTGAATATTTCAAAAAGGCACTTAATATATTATAATAAACAGCAAATATTAACAACTAAATGTATCTCATTTTTAATTTCATCAAAATTAAAACGTTGATGATTACTTAAAATTAAAAGAAAATATCTCGTAACGATTTCTCTTAGTAGCAACGATGCAAATTAATCAATTTATAAGCACTTCATGTTTAGTTATTATTTAAGATTTTTTTAAGAATTTTAAGAACTCTTTGGGGTACGAAATATATGTCCCGATTAGCATGCTTGGTACTCAGTTTTATTAATAAAAGTACAGACTGAATCAAAGTTGCCCATCCGTTTGTCAGAACCTCAGATAAAGAGCACTGAAATGCTTATTAATATATATATATATATATATATATATATATATATATATATATATATATATATATATTAATTATTAAAGTTAACCCATTTAATACAATTTTAAATATATGAATGTTCCCTTATTTTACCCTATACTAAAGCCCTAAAACACATGTGCCAGTGAATACTTAATACTTTTCTTCTACATTTAACAAATCCGTAGTTTCCCTTATATAAATACCCTTTGATTAGAAACAATACACAAATGTCTACTAACCACGGTAAGGGTCACACCTATGTCACAGACGGACAATTTAACTTTATTTTATATTTTTTAAAGAAATTTTATTTGAAAGTGTATTTGTGTGTCTTGTATGCATTGCCTCACTGCCTTAACATTGTGCTGTATACATACATGCATACATACATACATACATACATATATATATATATATATATATATATATATATATATATATATATATATATATATATATATATATATATATATATATATATATATATATATATATATATATATATATATATATATATATATATATATATATATATATATATATATATATATATATATATATTAAAAAATTGCACTTGTATTAATTACTTTGTTGATCAAAATTCTGTAATGTGTTGTAATAATTTATCTATAAGAATGAAAAAAACCCATTTTTTATTTGGTTAGTGGCTGAATATATTCTTATTTTCATTATCTTGTTTTTTTTAGTTAAAATTATGCTTTTTTAGCAGTTTAACTGATTATAGTTTTCTTTCCGTACACAACTCCAAGCCGGCAGTTGACTAATTCACTCCTCAAACTCTACTCAACACACAGTGGTTTCAATTCCCATTTAGAATTTGAATCTTGATTGTAGTTCGAAGAGAGATTGATAGAGAGATTTTTCTTAAGAGTTGGTAAGTTATATTTATTTCTTATAAATTGGATTTCATTTACGGAAATTATAAGAAGTATTCCGTACATTAATTAATTAGTTAATCATTACATTACATTTGACTTAAATATATAAATCATTTATTAAAATCTTAAAAATATACTTCAAATCCCTAAAAGTCTTAGATTTTTACTTCAAAATTAAAGTATCTTATTGCTTATTTTTTATATTTTTCGTATGAAATTCTGCAGTATACGTTGATTTGAACAAAATTAAAGTTATACTCAGAACTTCAGATGCATTATACTAGTTTGATGAATTATCACAGAACACTAAAATTATTACTATTAACTTCACAATTTTATATATAATTTTATTTTAAGATATATTTATAATATATATTTTTTACCATGCCTTTCTTCTAATTATTTCTAAAGTCAGTATGAAAGTAGCTTAGATTTTAGCACTTTATTACCATAGTAATGATATATTATGATAATATTGAATACATTAATATTATACTTTAAATACAAATATGTATGAAAATATAATTAAATGTTAATTAAATATAATTAATAATTAAAATAAATTAAAATGTGTTATAAGAATGCATATTGACCTGTAAGAAACGTTAAAAAATAAATTTTTCTCTCATTGGAACTTGTTTCTATAAAATAATTTATTGTTTTGATTTGAACTGTTTTATAATTTTTGAGGATAAGTCCGTTTTTAGCTTCTTATTTAGATAAACTAAGACTAATTTAAAAAATCAGAAATGAAAAATGAAGTTTCATACATGTTTAAAATAATCATCTTATGGTAGGATGACAAATATCTCATTCTACGAACTCCTTTCTAACAAATTTGTCACATTACACTAAATTATAGGTTTAAAGTTTACACACATATTTATGTTCGTACATTATATATTGTTTGATAAAGTTATGTATGACAAACTAGGTTATTTTATTCTAAATTTCTAAAGAGCAAGCTTGAATAGAGAATTTGAAGTTGCTTCAAAAGTTACTCTATAAAAACATAATCAAAATATTTCATGGCTTAAAATTAAATCTTAAAATCAGGATAACATTAAAATATTCATAAGGCTCGTTGCTTACTTTATGAAAAATGTTAGTAAAAAGGAAATTTTAATAATCTAATGTTGAAAGAATATTATTTTTTTCATATTATTTATATTATATATATAACATCAATTTAAATATCATACATTTTTTGAGAAATCGTTTAAGAATAATATTTTGCTTAAAATTCTATTTCATGAATCTCTCAAGTCATTGAAAGTAATATGTTATTTCTCTCTCTGCATATGTTTTCATATTAAAATTTTAGAATTGTTGTATTTTATATTTATATAATAAAGTATATTAAAATCATTTTATAAAAATTTAAAACATATTATAGCATTTTAAGTCATTAAAGTTCATCTAAAAAACTATGCTTATTGGATTTAAGTTGTAGAATATTAATAAATACATTCACATTTAAAAACAAAATTAATCTATTTTCTACAATAACCGATACAAATTTTATTTACAATTTAAAAATTTTATTTATTTCTTTATTATCTGGAACCCTGTTTCAATTCATATAGTTACATGATACATATGTTATATTTCAAATAGAAACAAATATCTATAAATATCAATATTTCCTGTAGAACGATAAAAAAACTTACAAAACAGTTAAATTAATGACTTATACATTTTAAAAGATATGATTTGATATTAATTGTAACGATGTTACTATTTAGATAATGGGTTTTGTTTTTTGTGATTATAATTGATTAACAATTTTCTTTTTTTAACAGATTTTTAATCATATTTTTTAAACAAAGAGTTACATTTTATTTACAGCTGCATTTTTCTTAATAAAGAATATTACAGGAATATTTAGCTAAATGTTCAAGAGTTTAAATTTTATTTTATTTTCCTATAAATTTTAAGAACTGTAATTGCAAAATGCTGTCAAAAATAACTTTCTTCATATCAATAGTGTTGCAAGGACATTTTCACGATAATATAATTAAACATGAATAATACTGAACATTTAAGATTTTTAAGTTCTTATGTTGCGAAAATATGTATTATAAAAGTGGTATTACATTTTTCTAGCTTAATTGGAATTTCACAAATAGTATACTACATTTTTCAAAACTTTGAGGTTAATCTAATAAATTGAATGTTTTAATTTCTAATGCATTAAACAAATGTTATTTTCACCATTATTCCATTTAATATTTCTCAACTCCTTTTTGTGTTTTAATCAAACATCCTATCTTGATTTTTAATATTACATTTCAGTATGACATTGTAAAATCATAAAATTCGTAAAAGAGAACATCTTTTGATTTCTTGTAATTTAAACATGACTAATGAATTTTCTAGGCAATCTCGAGATATTTTCCTTCGTTTTGATACGAAATGAAATTTAGGCATTTCTGCGGATTAAAGCCACCTTACTTTTAACATCATTTTCGATAAATTCTTCGGACCGAAATTTCCATGAGTTCATATACATTTAATTTCTTTAAATATATTTTCTTTGAAGATTAAAAAATAATGAAAAGAGCTTCTAAATTTCTAACACTTTTATATCACTTCGTTGAAAATACAATTATCCCCATAAGTCCACAACTGTAATGTACAAAAAATTATGTCTATCACTGACAGAAAAGCATTCATATTTCTCAAAACTCCGATGAACAAAAATTCATATTAAAATGTATCGATTTTACTTTAACTGTTTCTTAAGGTACCAATCTCATTTTTCACAACTTTCAGTAGGACATTTTATTTATCCTTAAAACTTTCATCATCAAATGTAAACCCATATTTTTATAATGGTATTTTAATAAAAGTTGTTTTTATGTCAATTGTAGATGTTTATTTCTTTATAAGGGTAATTTTGGTTAAATGATATATTTCTACTCCATATTTTTTCTGTAAGTTCACTAAGTCCTAATGTTTATTTATGTTGTTAAATATATTTTATATTTAGTCTCAATTTTTTTCCAAAGATGAAAAATTGCTGAGCAATTTGCAGCAACCTGCGATTTTATTTCATACTGAATGTGTAAATATTTTTTCCTGATCAGAAGTGTTCTTTCTAATTTTATGTATTTCAAATTAGCTAATTATATTTCTTGAGAAGTTTGTGGAGTTTCAGTTCTATCAACACTATCCTAATACTTAGACAGTTCTTACACACTTAGTCAGATTTTGCAAAAATAAATATATCATGTTTGTTTTAAGCACAAACAACATTATCTAAAATTATTTGTTTATGTGTTCAAGAAATACAAATATTTAACAAAGTTTTATGTTTTAGAATCCATATCAAATGTTACGAAAACACTTATTTTACAAATGGTTGGAATAACTTATAAACAATCCAATATCACTTGATATTAATTGAAGTAATATGATCCGATTTATGTGAATAAAGTAATAACACTAACGTACCAAGATACATGGACAACCACTTTCAAGAATATAAAGCAAGCTTCTGTACAAATTTGTATTACAACAAATGCAAAAAAAAAAAAAAAATTGTTTCAAAGATACCAACTAATTTATTTTTGCATTTCTGATTGGTAACTATACAGTATTTGAAAATAATATTTTTTCATGTTATTTTTAAATAATAATTTTGAAAAATAGCAAAACAATTTTAAAAAATATAGAAAAAATAACATGATGTTTGTAGCAAATATAAATTCTTTTCTCCGATAGCAAATGAATTTTCATAAAACGTGACCCATTTTATATTTTACTTAACTTAATGGAAAACTGTGATGTCAATAAAATTATCTTAATTTTTATCATCATTAACTTGAATTGTGTGATCCTCTTCAACTCTAAGAGCTTTAGTTGTATTAAATATCACTCAAAAAACATTCATAACTGTATAGTTGAAAGAAGCTTTTAGAAGAAGCTGCTGACAAAGATATATTTTAGATTAATAAAATAGGAGAACCATGCAATTCCAAAATTATTATTCTTGATAATTATATATAGATAATATTTTAAATATCATTATGATACTTCTGATAAACTTGAATTTTCGGTTCATAATATGCTTCAAAGCATTTAATTAAGCACTTTATTTGACAAAAGTAATTTATTTGATTTTTAATTCTAAAAATATTATCTAAAGAAAAATTAAATCTTTTTGACGAATTTATTCATTTTGAATTTTTATTGAGATTAGATGTGTTGAAAATTAGTTTATCTCCTTATTTAGAAAATATTAAAAATGCTACAATGTGCTTTTATATCATTTAAACATTAATATAAATTGCATGTAAAGAATGAGATTTGATAGAAATTAAATAAATTAAGGTTTAAATATAGTTTTTTTAAAAAAAAAATTGTAAAAATTTTCTTATCGAAAAATCCTATTTTTTAAAGGAAGACATTTTTGATGTTTGCAAAAGCTGAATTTCGCGAAAATCAATTTCCTTAGAAAACCATTCTATCTGTGGCGGAAAAGATATTTTCCTAATGGAAACGATGATTCGTTCCGGAAAGAAAAGACTATGCGATGGTGATTTCTCACATCCTAAAAACACTTGATTGATATTCTTGATTTTCATAATGATTATATTCTGTTATATCAACTTTAAGGAAAGTGCATTTTTCCAGCCATTTCAATAAATTTATTTGATGTTCATATTCACCGTGACGCAGTTCAGTATTTCCATGCTTTTTCCTATTTTTCAAAATATAATTCAACTTCCTTTACAAATTTAACTTTTTATCATAACATTCAAAGATTCCAAGAAATTTAAATAATTTAATAGTTGGACGTTACTTTATATTTTTTTAAATTGACAATAATGAAGAAATTTCAGGTTTGCGCTGATTTGTTTTTATTTAGGATAGCAAAACTTTTCGTCCCTCCTACATTTAATTATCTCTCCTACTCATGAACGCCTACGCTTCTGTTTTTGCATTTTAAATGCCAACTCCTGTTTATTTTCTTTTGTTTCGAGTGTTGCTTTATTTGAATCAAACTTTAACTTTCTTTTTTGACTTGCTGTTCTGAGATGTTTCTTTAAGAATCTGAATTTAATTTTTATAAAATGCAATGTTTTATTGAAATATGCAAGTATTATTTCTTTTCAGCAGTTTTCATTTTTTGTTAAACGTTTATATTTTTTATTGGAGTAACAGTAAATTTAATTTAGTCTATGAAAACTTAAATATTAAAAACTAATTTCGTATTCTAGAACGAAATTCCATCATTTTATGATGCATGACGTAATGATTTTTTGATATGCATAAAATATTTCTCGCTTGGAAAAATGTATAATAATTACTTTAACTTATGTTGATTAAAGTTATAGTGAATGTACAAGTCATAACATTTTATTAATGAGTTGACAAATTTCAGTAATATAAAATGGAGACTATGATATTCTCTATATTTGTAAAATTAAAATAAGCTGTTATTTCTTAATAATGTATTTTAAATTACAAATTTCTTATGAGTTACTTTTAATTTCACAATTAAAATAATTTAAGCAATGTATATTAGAAAAATAAGGAAAACTATTAGATTTCATCAATTATATTTTAAAATGTTTACATAAAGTATAGAAGAACTGGTTAAAACAAGTATAAGAGATATAAAAATGAAACATTATATGAAATTAAGCATAATATCTTTGATTACTTATTTGCGTAAAAAATGTTTTTATATTTTTGTGTTTTTAAAAGAAAAATTTTCTTTAGCTTTAAGTATCTTTTCATATTTTTAATTATATATCTTTTACCAAAGATTTTGAATGAAATAATAGTTAATTTATATTTTTCCAGAAGTCGTTTCTAGTGTTCATAAATTAGAAATTTTTGCGAAAATAATTTAATCAATAGTATGTTAGATAATTCATAATATAAACAATTAGTAGCTGAATGTCCCAGCTTTGCAACATTTTTTAAAATTATTTTATATCTAGTTAACGAATTTATAGTTTATAACTTATTTAGAAGATGTTTACTTCATTTAGATTTTAATAGGGGAAAATATGTTCTTAGTTTTCATGGAACAGCAAATTTAAGAAATGAAAATACAAGTAATGTAAAAATATAATCAGAGCATATGAGAAATATTTTCTATACGCATGATACTGAAATATGAAAAATTTCAGTTGAATATTTTTAATACATAAAAGGATTATAAAATAATGTAATTAACAACATCTCAAAATAACGATTTAAATCACGAAATGAAGATTCTCATATACATTAACTAAAATCTTGAAATGGTATTTATATTGCTTGAAAATATTCTTCAATTTTGAAGTTGATCAATATTGAAGTAGAAACGCTTTTAATTGAAAATCTAATTGATTTCCGAGTTGTGAAATGTTGAGGAAAGCGAAAACACACTTACTGAAGCGAGTGAAATCAATAATTCTTTTAAAAATCTCGTAAATCTCATTTTTCGTAAATAAATAACATTAGAAATCTAAATAGAAATGGATATTTGCTTTGATTCGTTTAAAGAAATGAAATAAACAGCAAAATTCTTTCCTGGAACCAGAAAAGTTCTGTAATGGAATGATACCTAACTTAAATCATTGATTTGACTTACAAACAATTCTTCAGGAATTCAAATCACAATTAATTATATTTTAAATTAATTGCAATGATTATAGTTAAAATTTTGAAATATGTGAGAACTACCTTTTATTTTACGTTATCTAAAACCAAACATTCTGAGGTAAGTTTAACTACATTATGTGCATCCTCTTTGATTTCAAATACAAGCAAAATTTCAGTGCAAATGTTTTTTGTAATAATTCTGAAAAAATTGAGTTTAATAAAGTTGAGATTTGAAAGTTATTAAATATAGAAAAAATTAATTTTAAGGCATTTTTTTATCAATTTTTCTCTTTTAACTATCCAGTGATTTCATAAAACTTTACTTACAAAGAAAACCTGCATCCACACACAGTTGATATTTGAGCCTCTTAAAATATTAACCACTGATTTATTGTATCTCAATGTTAGTATCAGAGCTTACATAGATTAAAACAGCATTGTAAGATAACAACCAGTCTCTGAGGGACTGTTTCCATTACCAATAAAGAAACAACTCTGTCTCTCATATCTTTGAAAACAATGTGAAGCGATTTTGGGAATGGAAGAAAATCTTTTGTTTTACGGTCCAAGCGGGACATCAATTACTTGGTTTGAAATCTGCCCAGACGTACAGCTGACAGGAAATAGGTTCGTTGCTACCATCTTATTTTCTTAAGGATTGGAAAAAGGCGACATGCATTGAGCTTCAAGGCCAGATTTCAATTCTTACTTTCCATTTATCATCTCGAAAAACGCAAAATAATTTTTCTAACAAGCGCTCTTTTAAGTTGAAGTCGAAAAGGGATCTTGAACATTTTTATTTTTCTTCGATAAATTGAAAAGAAATAAATACATTGATGTAATGTATTTAATTCTGAATGTGAATTTTAGTTAGGATAGGGTTATTTGGTATTAATAATGTTGAATAAAGGAAATGTTATTTTCATAGCTATTATTTATATAAAAATAAATATTTTAAAACTTCATTCTCATCTTATTGTGCAGGATCTGATAAAGTATACATTTAGTGGTTAATACATAAATCACATTCTTGATTTTCCTTCAAATTTTATAAAAATTTTAAATATTTGAAATTTAATATTTCAAATTTCTCATGTTTTATATCAGAATTCTTTACTAAAAGCTTGTAAATTGTAATAGTGTAATAAACATACATTTGTAAGTGTACTAAATTAGTAAGTAATATACATACTGAATAATTTAGTGTAATAAGCATACTGAACTACAGAAATGAAAGATTTAACGGAGAAATGTCTTACATAAATTTGTTTAAGGGAAAGTAATACTTCCCTATTCTAACTCCCTTTTCTCATTAGCATTTAATCTAAAAAAAACTACTTTTTCGGATTTTTAGGTTAACAAAAAATAATTATTTTCATTTCATGTACATTATGATCATCATTTAATTTAGCATGCAGAATAAAATCCTAATGTTTTCTTAAATACGATTGTAAAAAAATTTGTTATTTTCTATTTTCTAAAGCAATTTATTTATTTTGAAGATTTTAGTAAAAACATAAAGTAAACTACGAATGAATATTACGTCAAACAGTGAGAAAATTATACATTTGTTAAAATTTCATTAAAAACATAACTTATATTTCCTACAATGCTACTTATCTCTCAATTTTTACTGGGGAAGATTTGGTTTATTTGTCACTCAACAATATTATTTTTAACATGTGAGAACTAATCAGACTAGTATCTTTAGCCTATATTGTATTCCAAAATACCAAATGCCATAAGCAGGAACTGAACCAACGAGCTGTTAATCCTAAGACTAAATATTTTATAAAGAAACAATAACTTTGTATTATTCCATAAGCATTGTAAAATTATGTATTATTTAAACAAGCAGAAGCAATATTATATAAGTAACTTCTATCAAATAGCATCGACCTTAACTTCGGTTTAATGTATGAGTATTTCATTATCGAAATCATTTCAAATATTCGATTGAATTATTTGGATTTATTCATCAATATGGATAAAAATGTATTACATGTGAGTCTGGAAGTATTGAAAGTATTCTAATAAAAAATGGTTTTGCACCACTAAAAATAGGGCGAAGATGTTGTTTCTCATTTTTATATATTCACTTCAATATACAGGTTACTTGAGTTGCTTTATAGCTATTACGCTAAGAATAATACTTTTTTTAATAACTCCATCATATTGCCAATAGTATAAGCACCATAATTTATAGAAACTTAATAATGTAAGCTAACTATCAGGTAAACGAAATGAATTCTTATATATAGTATATATTTAGAGAGAGTTTGTTAACTATACTTACTAATCATAGATAATTATTTATGTATTTATTTTCTTTGACTCGAAACATTTTTAATGAAAAAATTAAGAAATTCAAGAAAACGTTTTATTTTATTTTCTCAAGAAACATAAAACAACTTATTTTACATGCATTAGAATTTCAAAACACGATTTCACATATATTTTAGCAGAAAAAATAATAAATTTTCTAACTTGATCAGCATCTAATGTACATAATGTTTTAGATCAATTTTACTAATCATAAGCTTTGTGTAAAAATATATTATGAATATTTTTGCATTATTAAGTATTATATAAAAATATATATATAATTTATGTATTTTAGAAGGTTTAATCCGGATAATTGATAATAATAAATTTATATTTATAATATATCGTAATTAACTTTGCTGTAAATTTAACAAACAAGCTTTAAAATAACTTAAAATTTATGCACACTCAATAAATGGAATTAATGAAACTATGCATACTGAATATTTATTTATGGTTATGTAAATATTTATTAATGGTCATTAAATTCTTGGAAAAGCAGACAATAAGTGTTATATTTTACTATAGATAATAGATGCTATATTTATAAAATAAATTAAATTTGGTGACATTTAATAAATCATAAATAATTATCTAAAAAAAAATTTAACCTACTATCAATTTTAAAAATTGTATGCTACATTGAATATTATGGTAACAATTTGATAAAAGTGAACATCATATGAAATTACGGAAAAAGGTGATTAAGGTTACTTGAAATAAATTGAAAGTTTTTAATCAAAATAAAGAAAAATCTAACTAATTACCAAATAATAAAAAATATAAATTTATTTTACATTAGAAATGTAATTATTAAATTTATCATATTTAAGAATCAAGAAATCCCCGGTATTACAATTTTTTTTTTTTTTTGAAAAAAAATAGATTTATTTTTGTATTACGCAAATGTTAAGATTATTTGAATTTATTCTATGGAATATTTAAAAATCTCATTTAATGAAGAATATGTTAAATTCTGCATGGCCAATGTGAGACAGTATTTATTTTATTTTTTGTTAAAGGAATACTACTTACTTTGTGAATATAGTTTGAAAATTAAAACTCTTTTTTTGCTGAATTCAGCTTATAAATTAAAAATTTGGATGTCTAGAGAATTGGTTGAGAAAACAACTTTATATTGGGCCTTAAGTCTACATGCGTTTTAGGTTAAAGCAGATTGAAATATTATTATATTTCATTCATTTCTTTGTTTAGCATTTTGATTTTTTTTTGTCTTGAAATTTAACTTTTAAAGCTAAAAACGTTTTTGCTTGCGTTAAAAAGTAAAACATTATTATTATTCATAACAAATCATAGACCTAAATTTTGTATATATAATAATTAATTATAGATTCTAACAAAGTTTAAAAATGTCTTTTAATATTTCAACATAATTTACTCTGGAAATTATCGATTGACATTAATTAGTAGAATATAAATATTTACTTATTATATATATTGTAAAAAAGTCAAATTAAACTAGCCTTTTGTATACGCATTTGAATAATTATTTTACTTTTTATTTTTCTAAATTAAAATTTATATGAATAGCATTTTTTTGTTTCAATTTCGATAATTTAATCAACTTATTTGTTTCCCTGATAATAAGTAAAATATATCAAATTGCACAGTGTATAATAAAAGACTATATTATTTTTTTAAAGAAAATGTGTGCGTAGTAAAGGAATTGAAAAAAGTAATAAAATATTACTGAATTGGGACTCATACAAGGAAACTATAAGTACTTAATATTATTTTAGTTTTAAAAAAAGTGTAATCAACAGCATATCCATTATAAATATTATTATAAGAGTACATAACATAATTAACTGTTTATCATTAAACCAGCTGTAATAAGTATAAAACTTCAGTATGAATTTATTTTCTAGAAAAAATAAGCATAAAATATAATTTTATCGACATATATAATTATTAACCCAATTAATTTCTTGACGGAAAATATATATAGGACTATGTTTACATAATAGTATTATACTATGAATGTTATCATTATTTAAGATACTAAGTATATTTCAAAATTTAAGAATAGACATACTTTTTCTTGATAACTAAAGGGAAGTAAATTTTAAAAATTAAAACAATAATTCGAGATATTTAATAATAATAAAGGAAATATACTACTGATTGATCCAAGATCAGTGTCCAGTAAAATTCAGTAATCAGCAACATTAAATTATTAAGCATATGTAAGATTCCCCATTAATTTTTTTTCAAAATTTTATAAAATCAATAGGAGATCTAGATGAATTTATTTTTGTATAAAATAGAGCAACTGTAAGTGTTAAAAATACCACCGAGTTAACTTATAAGCAATTTAAATTCTAATTTAATCTTATGTAATTGACCTTAACATCAATGAATCTACCGGCTGCTATGATAATGTTACACTCATAAAAATAAAAAAAAAATTAAATACTCTATGATTTACAAAATTAGTTGAAAGTATGTATAAATATTCTCGATAATATCTAAATTTAATAATGTTGAAATTACATTCTAAAACAAAAAGACATTACTGTAAGATAACATAAATGACGATCCATTAGTCATTGATTAATTACCTTCTTATTTTAACGAAGTTTTACACTTTTTTATTTTAAAAATTGAAGGGATGGATTTTTAAGTCTTCACTTGATGCATAGTTTGTGATTAACTTTGGTAACGAAAGCAAATTTTAAGGTTACATTTTTTAGTCACACACAAATGCTAAAACCTCGTTATTGCATTATTATTTATAATAATATTAAGAAGTTATTATATAGAAATGAACTTCGTTTAGTGAGTAATTAGTAGCACATTCGTGAGTCCAAGTCATTACTTCTCCCCTGTAAATTATTTGTGAGTTGTATTTCTTTATTTACATTTTAATTAAATAATTTGCCCATGTTGGAAAACAGTTAGTGACTGGGACAGTTTTGCCAACGATGTTCACAATTCAATATACTGTGACATTTAATGTGACGTGATTTTAACATTTTATGCCATTTTTGTCTGGTACACTCTTGTTATGCTGATGCAACTTATCTTCCGCAAATTTCTTAACAGTAACAATGTTTTAAGAGTTTCTAAGTATCCAATTAGACATGCAGATTTATATTAATTTATAAAATAAAAGTTAATAAATACAAACATTTATCTTGAATAATTTATTTTATATCTTGTCTTGATATACACACACACATCAAGCAAAAATAAATAAATAAGTAAATAAATACTACAATTTTAGTAATTTCTGTTGCTACAAATATGAGTTGTGTAAAAAATTTCTTATATAATAGTTACATATTTTAAGATAAATCCTGAAACTTAAGATGGATTTCATTAAAGTATTTTAATGAAAAAGATTCTTTTTTAAGTTTTCGTCAAGAAAACTACTATTAACCTATAGTATTAAAGTAGAAAATAATTTAGAATTCTTCGGGTTTTAAAAAAGTATGGGTATAAATTCTATTTGGAAATTTAAAATTGTAGTTTTCCATTAACTGTAGATTAGATTTTTTGAGACATTTAAAAAAGCGTATACATGTTGTCGAAACTCGTCCTGTTAAATTTGAAAATCAGAATTCATCTTAACAACATGGTAAAACAGTAAATCTAGTATTCATATTTACTGTTTTACTTGAGTGACAAGAGATTCCTAAATACTAGATTTACTAAATAATAAATTTAGTATATATTTAAGTAAATATAATTTTTCAACACGACAAAACGCACGCTCAAATGAAGTTTCTGCAAGAATTTTTAGTGGCAGACATTTTTGCTACCCGAAAATAAAGGTTCATTTTTAACATTTTTATACATGCAAAGCTATAAAAAATTTCATGTTGAATGTGAAATAACAATAAACAGTTAAACACACAAAAATAATCAGATTTTAAGAATAACAAGTCTAAAGGTGATGCTTAAAAGGTTATATTTGATTTAAATTTTAAAATAGATTATATAAATTCATTTTGTCGCAACAATTTAAAATCACTTAAAATCAACAATAATTAAAAGAAAGTATCGGGAAATGGTGAACTGAATCCTATTAAAATTCCTATTTCTGAAATAATAATTATACTTTATATATATATATATATATATATATATATATATATAGGAAATAGGTTTTCATTTATACTCAGTTATGCATACACTAGTTCTCTGAATTAATGTAAAACACATATAAAAAGCAATGTTTTGTGTTTAATGTGGGGTGTGGGGACATCTTTGGCAGTTAAAATCATTTGAACTCTTCTTGAAATTGGGATATACAAATTTTGTCTTATAGTAAGTTGGATGTTTTATCATTATTCGTGTGTACAAACTGCTTTAATTCCTGGAAAGATGAGAAATTGGATAATGAAATCACCCTCTTAAAAATACGCTTTAGGAATTTTATGATTTTTAATTTTGGGGTTTCTGAGTAAGCCATCTGATATGTACAACTGAGTCTTTATACTCACGAAATATTGATTGAAAAGTTTGGCTATACTAAAATTTGACAAATACCATTACAAGGGTTGTAATATCCTGACGGAAACTGTGTCTGAGCCATAAAATAGAGTTGGCCGGAAATAAATATGAAGTAATGTCAGTGTAATGTGATAAGAGGAGATACTTTGAATGGCGAGATGAGAATCCAAACCAATACTTAGCCCTATTGTCTCTCAAAAGGGGACAATCTGTTACGCAATTTTCTGTTAGAGTTCACCACACGTAAATCCATCATTTATTTGTGAGAAGAAAGAAACTATTCTTCACAGAAAGCAAAGCATATTTCCATTTATACACAATCAAAGTTTTACTGTCCTTGTAACACTGTAGTCTTCATTATGAATTTACATTTCTCACAAGGGGTTTAGCAAAGAGGATTCAATATATGTCTCAGATATTTAGCTTATAATTTTTTTCAAACAATTAGAATGCATATTGAATTTTATAAAAATTAATTCAGTTCAATAATCATTTCTTGCCTCGGTGATCTAATTTCTTGTGGTCACAAATTTACTTGCCTCACATAGAGTATGAATTCCTTCCATGGGTCTGCCTCATTGATATCGTTGTGCAAAGAGAGTAATATGATGTTATGGTGATCGTAATACCGCGAACAGCTATATCATTCCAGTTATTTATGCATCAATCAGATGGACTCGCAGTATCATTCCAATTTGGATTTCTAAAAGATCTCCCATTTTAGTTACTCGTGATGAAAATAAGCTTACAATGATGTTTAATACCCAAACAAGCATCTTGAAAACTATATGCAGCTATTTAGTTCACAAAATCTGAAATTTACAGATTTTTTTGGAGTCTTACAGTATCGTATATTGAATTTGTTCAGTGAGGTTTTAAATTGTTTGAGGAACCTTAATGTCTAGAGTATCAAATATTAGACTTAACCAAAAGCAAAGAACGTGAATAGCATTTATTTCATATGTTGATAGCTTTATTTCTTCTAAAACATATTACACCTTATTCCCGACTGTTGGAGTTGATGATAACCGAAACAAAATATAGAGATGATAATTATTTACGCTATTGTGTTTCACATTGAAATACAGAAAGTTTCTCTGAAGTATACGAAAGTACCTATTACTCTACTGTTTCAAGTATATCAAGATTATAGTGAAGATTTATTTTTTTTAAAATTTCTCATAACCAGAATTATATTGGATATGGTTAATATAAGTAAAAGAGGTAGTCATTTTAAATAAAAAAGATTACTAATCACAAATATCAAACATCAATGACTTCCATTTCATACATTGATCACTTTAATATATACCAGAAAGTGTGCAATCGTATGTAAAACTTTGATTCTTTGATAATTGCTACTTTTCAAATAATACATATTGCAGTAATGCTACTTTCCATAAATCGAACGGGATGCAAGTCAGAATTTTGTTTTGAAATTAACAAACCCAGCGATAAATGATGCAGTGAACTTGCTTCGTAAACTCTGCGGAATGAAAAACACCTGAGGAGTTATACTTGTATTGTCTTTCCTAAGTTTAAAATTGTTCCAGATTCTACCATACACTCACCTTAAGCAATACACTTGACTTAATACTTCCGAACTTTCATTGTCTTGTATTATATTGATGTTGACATTCATCACAAATTTATCAATAAACGGAATGTTATTTGCAAAGGAAGCTTTGGCAATTTCATATTAATTGAAAAATCCTTAATACATCAGATATTGGAGGTTGGGTTAGTAATTCGCATCAGTTAGATGAAAAACAATTTTTCGGTTGAGATTTCTACCTTTTTTATTGAATAGTGACTTACATATTTTGTTTAGTTACTTTAGTTCAACAGTTATGCTTTCATAAATTATGAGTGCATTATCTGAAGCAGTTTAATCTGAATTTTTAGCCTTAAAGTTCCATATAAACATAAAGTGCTAAGATATAAATGTATATCATACATTTTATAAAATTCTTAAAATAAACTTTCAATTTTATCTAAAAATAATTTTGATTGGATATTTTGATTTACGTTAAATTAATATATAACTTAGATAAGAAGTTTTTCATATGCTATAGTTTTATGAAAACTTTCTTATGCAGATTCTCTGACTTTTATATTTCATTGTATTAAACATTTTTCTACCATAGGTACAAATTTAATATTTCTTAATCTGTATGCTAATTTATTCTGAATTATTTTAAATATACTTTATGTTTTGAAACAAGTACTTTTCAAACAGTTAATAAAATAATAATGCTTTAAAGTTTAGAATTTCTGAAAATTTTACAAACAAACAATGTATTACTTGGATCACGTGTTGATTAAAACTCAAATAAGGCAGTATATATTTCATGGAAAAATTCAAATATCAATATTTGCATTGAATATAAGAGCAACATTTACATAATCTGCACATGTAAGAAGTAAATACTCAGAAATATTACCATTCAGAAGAAACATTTCCAGCTACCGTTCTTCTCACTCTCTGAGTGTTAGCTTTAGCAAACCATCTGAAGAAAATACTTTCTATAAATCTCAAACCAAAGTCCAGACTTTGCAATTAGATTTTCCTGATCCCTTAGTCTCGAAGCAATTGGACTTTGTGTCTGTCTTTGTGGGCACCATAGAACCGTATTTGAGATCTTTTCTCTACTTATTCTTTCTTTTTATCTGACCTTTAACTAACGCTTTGACTGGGATTTAAAAGCCGTAGGAAATATAAAAGACTTGTTAATTTCCTGTGAAGAAAATTATACTCCCAAATTATTATTAGTTTATCAGAGATTTTGTATTTTAATAGATGATTTCGGCATTACTGTAAGCTTAATCTTCTATCACATTTTATTTTATGAATTTTGAAAATTTTATAATTGTAATTTTTAGATTTTACATAGGGTAATTTTTCTTATTTCAAAATAAAAAATATTTTTATCTTTAGTGTTTTCAAAAGTTTGTAGTTTAAATATACTATTTTACAGTGTCTGTTTCAATACTGATTCAAAATGCATAATTGATAATATTTAGTAAAATTTGAAACTTTCTAACCATCTTATGATACTGATTTTATGATTTTAAATTTAAAGTAAGAATTCAGATTTAATATGGTTAAATTTTAAAAATCAATTGATTATAAAAAAATCAATTGATTACACAAATTAATTATAATTTTTTTAAGAAACGTATATATATATATATGTGTGTGTGTGTATATATATCATTTTCATATAAAAATTCTGAAATGGAATATATGATCAAATATATAAGCAAATAAAAATAAAGTATGGGGGAAAATTAAATTATATTTAAACAATGAAAAATTAAAAAATATTAAACAAATGAAATATTTATTGTGTGAAAATATTTGTAGCAAATGAGACCAATTTGAAGTATTTTTTATAAATCTTCACTTATAGCCGTATCAAAATGTATAGAAGATTGAGACTTATATTTTGGAGTTATAATATAAGCGTATTTAAAATTTTACTCAAGCGTATTAACAAAATGCATGACGCCACTTCTGCAGATACATAAAATTATAAACATTAAGAAACAGGCTGTAGAAATATATTAAATAAATTCATATATCTCTACGTTTAAGTCATCAAGTTAATTATATAGTTTTAAATAAGTCAAACTATTTAGTCTTATAAATACTCAGAGTGCATAAAAATGAAAAACTAATGAACTATAACGAAAATTTATAAAATATTTGTTTTTTTATTTACAGTAATTAATAGGTAGCAATTATAAATAAAAAAATCAAGAAAATAAAAAAATTAATAAACAAGAAATTAAATAAAAATTCTCAGTATGATGAGAAAAAACTGTTTATTCCTTCATATTTGTGTCAAGAATAATTTAAAAGGCTTAGTATGCATTACAAAATATCTTACTTTAGGCAAAAGTGCAAGAGTATATTCGAAACTGTTTCTGTCCATGGGAAGTGAAATTATATATTCTGCAATAAATTATTTTCTTTCTATTTTTATTTCTAATGACAATGCAAAGGGCAATAATCTTAATAAAATGCAATTTTTTATTAATGTATCAGAAAATAATTGCCTGTTATTCATGTCTAATACATTTACTTTTAAGACACCAAATTCACATATAATCATCTCAGAAATTCAAAATGTTCGAGATAACAATGACTTTTTTTTTGCATATATAAGTGTGTCTATGATCATTAATGAAATTACAACGATGCCATTAATAACAAGAGAGCATTTAAATAACAAAGGAAAACAAGGAGAGTGTCTCATCAAAATACAAGAATAAGAAAAGGAATACCTATATAACTAATTCATAAAAAAAAACACATACGCCCGTAAAAAATCGGTTATTGTTTATCAGTACAATGAATTTCATTTTTAAATTTTAGACATGTTTTTGTAAATAAAATTTTAATGAAAGTTACGCTTGAATAAATACTGTATATATTTTTATTGCCACTTGAGTGATATTTTTGACCTCTTTAGTTGTTAAGAGTTATCAAAATTAAAGTCAACATATATGAAGTAAAATAATCAATAGGTATAACATAAATGATTATTTTAAATTTCATTTCAGAGTTAGACATTTCAAGAATTGCTCTCTGAATATTGTTTTGAAACTAACAGCCTTATATTTAACAAATTATGTAATTTTGTTAATTAATCAAGCAAAATTAGTTATTTCTGTTAAAATATTTGTTTCTTTCTCTTTCTAGTCTTCATATATTGCTCTGATGATATATTTGATAGAAATGCGAAATCAATAATAATTATTTAGTGATAATGTTATTATAAATTCTAAAATAAATGCTTAAATTTTTAAAACATAGTTTATATAGTAATTTTATTTATTTATTTATTTATTTTTTTACAAACTTGACTTTATTTTAAAAAGTAAATGTTATATATTGATTGTTTCAACGGAATCAATTAACAAGTATGTAGAATGAAGGAAAAAAATAATTTTTTAAGTTTATATTTCAAAAATTATGATGCCCATGTCGGAAAAGGAAGAAATTCTTTTTCAGCAGCGGTCACTTAGTTGACGTAACCTATGACACAACCTGACCAGAAACTGTTACGCATTTGTCGTTACTCCGCAGACACATGTGAACCAAGTCACAGAAGCGAGTAGCGTTGCCCACGCCACACCACCACAAATATATTTATAGGGTGCGCCACATTCATACATCATCACAGAAGAAAGTACAAGGAAACAAAGAGAAAACAGAGATAGAAAGTAACATCTATGCTCATACCGGGATTCGAACCCGGGACCCACAGCTAAATAGTCAGGAACGCTAATAACTCAGCCATCGGTAGGACTTAAAGTATAATATTCATGTTATTAATGTGTTTTCCAATTGTGTGTGTATAATCTTATCCATTATATGATTTTATCATTAAGCTATGCAATATGTTATATTTAACTTGCTTTTCAATTATATAACCCTGTATATTACATGTCCTCAGAATAATGAGCAAATATATGCAACACACAATCTCAAAATTTATCTAAATTCAATTTATAAGTGCTTTGTAAGCAAATGATATTTTATATCATTCTTGTTTAGAAGAAATAAATTAAAAGTATACATAATTTTTTTCTTAATTCTATGAAAATTTTTAAAGTGAGATATATATGTTTAAAACTATATTTTACTGTTACATTTTAAAAATTGTTTTAGAGATGTATTTAAATGTGATTTTTGAGATCTGAATTACAAACTTGTAATAAGTGCGAGCTTTTATGCGATTAAATATAATTTTCTTCCTGAATGCATTTAACTTTAATAATTGAAAATATTTTGTTGTATATGGTATAGATAAGTTTCTTTAATATGCTACAGTTTTGCGCATATAATTATACTTATTTCTCATATCTAAACATACAAAATAAACAAGTATAGCATGGAATTTGATAACTTCTTGATCAAAATATTATTCAGATATAATGCTACCTTGAAATATAATTTGAAATTCGGTTTTTATACTGAGAAATAAGCTTTAACCATATGAATTTTCACTATATTACAGTTATTTATAAGAAAAACATGAACGTATTATGTGACTAATATTTATGTAATCATATTTAGTATATTCTAAAAAGGTCTTTCGCATCTCATGGGTGTGTGTTGCAATTTATTAATCAAATACATATGAAATGATATATACAAGAAGATGAAATGATATGGTAAAATAATAAGTAGATATATATATATGATAATTTTATGTGTAGACTTATTTATGAAATGGGAATGTGTGTGTCAAAGTTGTTGTCAAATATGAGTACAGTCACTAAAGAACAAATGCATAATTACTTTAATAAAATAAATTAGCATGTGTCAAAAGTCATAAAAAATTAAAAAGTTCAGATGATAGAAGGTTAACATTATGTAAAAAAAACCTTATCAGTTCAACAGAGGATAGTAGGCAATGTGAAGATTTTAGAAAAAATAAGCAGATGATGAAACGTAATATATATTTATTAAGCAAGAGATAATAGGCAAAGAAGGGATTTTAGAAAAAAATAAAGGAAGTTAAGCACTTATGTGATTCTGAGTAAAGAGAAAATGAATTATTTGAGGACCAGTGAACGGAATATGAAATATAGTGAATGGATCACTAAATAAATTGAAGAATTGCAATGCCTACTATCACCAAGTTCAGCTGTTGATTAATAACTATTAATGGACAACTGACTACTAAACAAATTATCATCGACAATTCCATTGGTAACAAGCCAAAAACTTTAACTAAGATTATTTTGGTTTTTTATGGTAACTTTTTACTAGTCTAAATTTAGTATGATTCATATTTACAGTTCACATTGATTTTTACATTTTAAAATCGTCTGAGTCATTATGTCTCGGTAGTTGAACCCTGATCTTTAGAATGCGAGTTCTGGGGTCTGATCCCCCTTATTGTTGAAAAGACGTGAGGAGTCTTGCCTGTCTGCATATAAATCTGTCAGGATAAATGTTGGTGATTAGATGATTTCTGAGTTTCTTCTCTTCAACCCGTGAATGCGTTGCACACTCTTTCAAAAGATTTCCAGAAAAAGATTATACACTGTAGGATTTAAAAAAGGCCTAGAAACATACTTTTGTTGGTATACTATCCACTTTGCAATTTATTCTCACCAGGGTTAGGAACTGCACCCACGAATGGTAAATTGAACTGAGAAGAAGTGAACTGAGTATTTATATGGTTTACAGTAAACGCAGTAATAGAAAAAGGAGAACTGGAAGAAGAGTAATGTATTATTGCTTCATTACAACATTACTAATTATAATTTTAAATAATTTACATGCGGCATTGCACTATGTTTTGCAAAACTGAAATTTAGTTTTTATTAAATTGTTTAGACGATATATGTTTTGAAAAGTTGAATCATACTTCTTTGTTAATGGAAAGCAACCAGCTATATTTCACAGCATGACAAAAAAATTAAATTGCATAAATAGCATAAATTGTTAAATTACAGTACTTATTTGAACATTAGAACAATCAGATAACATACTTCGTACATATATGAAGATTTATTATAGTTTTATTTATATTACATTCAAGTCTGAATGCATACTATGCGAACAGCTAAATTAAAGTAAATAGCAGTAAATAAATGTTATAGATTTATGTTCACAATTGTTATATATACATTTTTTACATTACTTAGAAAACATTAACTAAGCAAATTGCTTATTAAACTTAGTTAAAACTTTTAAATATTTTTAAAGAAGTACCTTATTACGTATATTTATTACTTTTAATACATAATTGCTTAAAAAAACCATATTGATTTCTGGACAATTACACATCCACATACTCACCCATATATATATATATATATGTGTGTGTGTGTGTGTGTGTGTATGTGTAGCATATGGGTAATTTTAATTTTTATAAAATATATGATGTTTTCTTAATTTTTAAAATCTCATCATAGTGATGCTACAGATATAAGACCAAGCTCTTGCTTTTGATTCAACAGTTCGTATATATATATATATATTGAGCTTAGATGTTTGTAGGCAGTATATCGGATTACTATATAATATTTCCCTGACTATAGTATATATATATGTATATATATATATGCATCGTTATATATCCGATTATTTGTGGATGTCCAATGTATCTTATATATATATATATATATATATATATATATATTTAGTATATATATATATATATATTTAGTATATTTACATATATATATATATATAAATATAGAGAAAACAGACTATGCCATTACCATTAGATTTTTAAAAAAGAAAATAATATGTAGAATAAAGGCCTAACGTATAAATTACATTGAATAATTTGTATTAAAGAAGCATAAAAATCGATCAATATTTGATAAATATACTTTTTCAAGAGCATTATAAAATAATAAAAAACAAATGTAAAAATAAAAATAAAAATAAAAAGTGTTAAAATTGATTTTAGTTTCCTTCTCCAGTCATTTATACATATTTATGAATCAGCTGAGAATTTGCATTTATTTATATCTCTTCAGCAATTTGTATAATTTATACAAATACTGATGATAAGTATTATATCAGGTATATCAATAAAACGGTACAATGAAAAGAAAATATTATGTATGGAAATTTTTATGTAAAAAGGAAAGAACTTTCTCATTGTATTTTTAAAACATTTTTTTTTTCTGTAATATAAAACTAATAATTTATGTCTATCATTTTCTTAAAGAAATATATTAACACGCATAATAAGCACAGTAAGCATTTATTGTCTTTAATTTATTTCGATTCTTCAATTTATTTATCTTATCTTTCAGACACAGATACAAGAATGAAATTTTCAATTTTATTTTGGTTCCTAACTCTAAGAAAATTAAATTATATTATCATTACACTTCCAACTTAGAGAAATTGTAAGATCTATATTCCATACGTATCGCGCTTCAAATTCACTTTTCACATTTATTTTTATATACAAGATAAAAAAATAATTTAATAATACTGAATTCATAAATATACATCAATGCAGAATGTACGAAAATTAGATTCTTCTCATTCTTATTTTATTATCCATTTGCGTATCAGAATTCTCTGGATAGTTAATTTCTTATGCATCAAAAATTTATTGATTTCGGCATTAGTATATCGAAAGAATTCCACATTTCATATCTGCGAAAACAATGCCAAGTGATTGTGAAAGGGGAAAGAAATCTTTTGTTTTACGGTCAAGGGGAGACATCAATTATTTGGTTTAAAACCTGCACAGAGAGAGAGAGAGAGAGACGTAAGGCTGATATAGAGCTGCTTGTTTTCTCCATCTTATTTTCTTGAAGATTGGGTAAAGGAGATAGCTTTGGAAACTGTAACATATAATTTCCAATTCATTTACTTATTTTTATAACTGAATGAATACAAAATAATTTTTCGTTAATCTCTATTTTTAATTTTTTCTTGCTAATTTCTATTTCTATTTTTAGTTTTCTTTAATTTGATGAATATGTATGAATGAAATTAAAAAGTATTTAATTAATTTGGTGTCTCCGCTCTCCCGCTTCCTTAAAGGTGCAGTTTTCAATGGGAAACATGGTCATAGCTCTCAGAGAAATTAATGATTAAGAAAAATATCGATACTTACATTTGTAACGATATGTATTTACAATATATTTACCTGGGGGGCACCGCACCAGCATGGGAAACAGCCGACCAACTTGTCTAGTGATAAGCGTGCCTGACTACGGATAGGGAGGTCTTGGGTTTGAATCCCGATTCAAGCATATATGTACTTTCTCGTTCTCTCTATCCTGTCTTTGTCCTTTAGTTGTGTGTGAATAAAGTATGAATGGTGCCTTTCCTATAAACGGGTCCCTATGGCATGTGTGAGGGTGCGATGGTGGCCCACCCAGTGAGGTGCACCCAGGGCAACGCCTCGGCGGCAAAGAGGTCGCCTTTTTCTGGCCGGTTCCTTGGGTGTAAGGGGACAATACATCCCGATATACCCCGACCACTAGAAAAAAACTATTAATTTAGCTTTGCTGAAAACAATGTATTGCAGAACAAAATGAGCTCGTACTTATTGATTAAATGAGGTATGCAATGTTTGGTAAAATAATTTTAGTTACCGAGTTTTTGAATGCTATTTTCTAGACACATTTCATTCAATCATCAAGGGATTTCTGATCAGCGGAGTATTGGGAAAAGTGTAAATACATTTAATACCATTTACAAATATATATATATATATATATATATACATATATATATATATATATATATATATATATATATATATATATATATATATATGTATATTATATATATATATATATATATATATATATATATATATATATATATATATATATATATATATATGTCATATATATATATATATATATATGTATATATATATATATATATATATATTTGTAAATGGTATTAAATGTATTTACACTCTCCCAATACTCCATGATCAGAAATCCCTTGATGATTGAATGAAATGTGTCTAGAAAATAGCATTCAAAAACTCGGTAACTAAAATTATTTTACCAAACATTGCATACCTCATTTAATCAATAAGTACGAGCTCATTTTGTTTTGCAATACATTGTTTTCAGCAAAGCTAAATTAATAGTTTTTTTCTAGTGGTCGGGGTATATCGGGATGTATTGTCCCCTTACACCCAACGAACCGGCCAGAAAAAGGCGACCTCTTTGCCGCCGAGGCGTTGCCCTGGGTGCACCTCACTGGGTGGGCCACCATCGCACCCTCACACATGCCATAGGGACCCGTTTATAGGAAAGGCACCATTCATACTTTATTCACACATAACTAAAGGACAAAGACAGGATAGAGAGAGCGAGAAAGTACATATATGCTTGAATCGGGATTCAAACCCAAGACCTCCCTATCCGTAGTCAGGCACGCTAATCATTAGACAAGTTGGCCGGCTGTTTCCCATGCTGGTGCGGTGCCCCCCAGGTAAATATATTGTAAATACATATCGTTACAAATGTAAGTATCGATATTTTTCTAATTCCATCGTCAAATTCCATCGTGTCAAATTTAGAGAATGGCGTTCACTGTAGCATGACAAACTTTAAAGGAGATAAAATCTGCTTTAAATTATAGTTCAAAATAATTATAAACATTAAATCATAGCCTAATTGATCTAGAAACCAATATCCTAAATTAGTTTCATTCTTTCAGAGGTTCTCAAATCAACTCCAGACAAAAATAGGGCTGATAAGCAAAATGAGGGTTTTATTTATAATATAATCTGTCACATAGCCTTAGGTAAACTGATTTATTTTATTATATATTCATTCATAGAAAAACGAACAATACATTCCAAAGTTGAAGTGTACTATTGTAACGAAAAAAGGAATATTATCTTTTATAAAAATATTCATTTTATATGTTTATTACAAAAAAAAATAAGTTCGTTTTATAAGTAAACAATGTTCATTTTTTAACTGACTGTTTTCAATAATGAAATAAAAATTAAGCTTTCACATGTGATTTAATCGAAGGCGGATCAATTTATTAATAAAATTTTTAATAATTTATTTTAAGCAAGTAATAAACATATTTGTTAATCATCTTTAATTATTCATGTCTTTAAGATGTATCCATATGCTGATATAATATAATTGGTGAATATATCTATCAATTCTGATATATCTTAATGAATAATCAAGTATTTTTCATGAAATACAAAGTGCCAATTTATAACTTTTGTTTTTTCATATAATTTAAATAATTTCTGCTACATTAGTAATAATTAAGCTATTTTCAAATCTTCAATACTGAACTTCATTTTATTGTTCTGAAAACTATATGAATTGAACTTTGAGCAACGATTTTAAAAGTTCAGATTTAGTTTGCTTTTCTGATCAATGCTATCTTTATATTCTGCTCTTCGATAAAAACACCATGGTTAAAAAGTACTAAACGATTAGAACTTTTACTATAATAGGATTCTAATTACGACATATGAAATTTAGGAGAACATTTTGAGAACACAAAAATCTCCTCTTGAATTACTTACATTTTATGCGTATTAGCATTCATATTTCATTATGCTGTATGCATCTAAATTATATGCAGATTTATTTTCCGCTTCACATTTTAAATGAAAGTGTATTTTTTCTCAGATTTGCTTTCTTATTATTAAAACTTTTCATTACCCAGCAAGGAATTTATTTTAAGACTTCAATATATGATGAGAATTTAAACGTTTGATGCGAAGTCACTAAAAAGTTTATATTATGGAAATCATGAAAGGAAAGAATAGTTATTTTTGTTAATAATTCTGATTATACTTTTTTGTTGCTTACGTGTTTTAGTTCACATTTCTTTTATCGAAAACAGCAATGAACTGAAATATTGAAATATAAGATTTTAATAATCCATAGACACATGAATCATTGAGCATTTCTTATTCATAAATTGAATTTTTAAGTCCATTATTTTATATTAATAAGAATAATTTTTATAATTAAGATTAATTATTATTAATTTACAAATTTAGAAAAACAAAAAGAAATTTAAAGATAACTTAAAAATTTGGGCTACCGAATTTATGAAAGTGTACATATGTAAATAATATGTTAATATATATTTTTTTAAATTCACTTATCTTAAAAAATGTATTTTATAAAAAGCGATTATATTATGTAATATGAATAAAAATATAAAATATCCTATTCATTCAAGTTAAATTAATTATGAATTATTTCTAATCCAGGAATACGATCATCCCGAACAAAAACATAGGAATGTTTTTTTCTGTTATGATAACTATGAGCTAAATAAGTAGGAACTACCAGTTAAAAATGTGTAAGACAATGCATGTATATATATATATATATATATATATATATATATATATATATATATATATATATATATATATATATATATATATATATATATATATATATATATATATAACAATTTTAAGAAACTGTGTTGACATTGAATAATTATAATTTCAGATGTTACATACTGAATATATTTATATTGTATAATAAATATTTATCATATTCTTTAAATAAAAATTTTATTTTCTATACTCGGAATCAGTTTTTATTGATATAAAAGCCCATTTTATTAAATCTAATGTACTAAGTTAAGTATATAAGTGTACTAAATCTAGTAACTAGTTAAGCAAAATAATTGCAAATAGAACAGATTACATTTCTCGTAAATGTTAAATTAAGCAAATATATCGTGATATTATGTTCAATGTCACAATTTCAGATCATTGTAATATATATACTTAATTATGACATTAATCGTTAATTTGTTGGAAATCTGGAATAATTAATAACTTTTTTTTTCTTAACAAAAAATGAACAAAGTTTTTGAAATTTCTAGTGGCTTTGACACAGTGAAAGGAACAAAGCTTAAGATTCTCTTTTGTACAGTACAGTAGAGTCAACAGCTTTAATTAGACTAATTAGCCTCTGAAAGACTTTTGGAGTACAGAGGACCGTACTCATGTATCACAAAGGAGAAAACGTGAACCCAAGTATCCATAAATACATGCAGTAGGTAGACACTATACATCAGTCTATCCTTCTTTAATAGTAGCTTGGGCCAAATATGGAATCTATCACTCTGAAGAATGTTGTTGTAACACTTATTAAGCCATTGTGAGCCACATTTTAGAGATATAAGATTATCATAATTCGGATGATTTTTATATAATATAGAAAACGGTGAAATAGTTCAAGATAGGGCAGAATTTTTTACTTCCACTGCTTATTTCCAGCTTCGAAGACATTAATTGTGTAACTTGTTAATTTTACTTACTGCTAATAGTTTAAAAAGTGAAAATTCACCAAACGTCTACTTTGATATTGACAATGTACGGCAGAAACAGAACATCTATGTCTTAATATTTATCAGAATTGATCTTGATAATAATCAATTCAAATATGAAGATTTCACTATGATAAAATATGTAAAATTCTTCTGGAATAGATTATGGTGAATTGAAGAAGGAATCTTGATTTACTCAGAAGTATGAAATAAAGTTTTACTTTACTTAATAAATGCCAGTTTTCTAAAGCTGCTTTTGTTTACCTGATTTTTTTGTATTTGAAATCAACATTTTACGTTCAATAAGCGTAAAATGTAGCTTATTAAGAAAAGGACAAATAATTTTGAGTTATCACATTAAACATATAAAATCACAAATCAACTTTTAAGAAATATTTTTCAATGTTAAATTTTTAATAAATATGAAAACTTAAGTTATATTGTTAAGGCATATGCAAATATCCTATTTTTTCATATATAGTTATTTAGTGCATGCACATAAAATATAGTTATTTAGAGCATGCACATAAAATATAGTTATTTAGAGCATGCACATAAAATATAGTTATTTAGAGCATGCACATAAAGTATTAAATTATTTTTAAATCAACAATCTAATTAATCAAATGTAATTTGCTTTATGTTTCTTTCTGCATAAAAGACAAGAAATATTCGATAATTTCTAGTACCCGCTTTAATTAATAATTCAAAATATCTTAACATTTTATTTTTCAAAAGGAAATTGTATTTATTTAAATGCTCTCTGAAATGGATTTTTCGAAATTTTAATCTGTGCTTTGGATTATATAAAACGATTTTTAATCGCATGTGATTTGTTTGTTTATATTTTACTTGAAAAATCTTTCAAATTGAAATGTCACTAGGAAACACATGATTAGTATTTTTAGCTACTTAAGACTTCAATGATATGTTTTACTTTAGAAAGTTTTCAAATATAATATTGAATATTACAAAAATAAAAATCAATATTTATGAGTTTATTTTACTTTGTATTTATATAGGTTTTAGCAATTTATATTTTTATTTAAAAGATACTTTTATTATTTTTCTAGTTCAGAATTATGAAAACAAGCGTGTAATATACGAGAAAGTGACCTGAAAATTTGACTACTGTCTAAATTAAAAAATTAAAACACACTATAAAATTAAAGAGAAATGCTTACTTATAGTAAGCAAACTAATTTTACAAAGACATTTTTCAACATGTCTTCGTTTATTTAAAATTAATTAAACTAATTCCTGAAATAAATTATACAATGAAATAACAAAAAAATTTAAATATTGAGAAATAAAAAAATTTCTAGTTCTTCATTTGCGTAAGAATTAATCAGAAGTAAATTATTACACATATCTTATAATTTTTTACTACTGCTTTTGATGCATAGAATTTTACAGATATGTAGAAAATGTATCATACGAAAAATAATCATTAATTAACAAAAATTATCTCTTATATTTTCCCTAAGGCTTCTATATGCTCCATGATATTAATTATTGTTAACTTAATATATTTAAATTAATAATAATTTATAACATTAATAACATTTAAGACATTTGATAACATATAATATTATAATATTTGAGATTATTACATTTGATTTTATTAACATTTATAACATTTGAGAGATTAAGAATTTTTTTTTTCATTTCTTGAAAGTAAATATTGTATTTTATTTAAGCACAACTAAATATGCCAATATAAATGCTACTCAAATTAATTTGCTTCCTTCTATCAAGCACATTTATTAATAAATAATTTTACTCCTTCTTTTGCCTGATCTTTCTAAAAATGAACTCTTAAAAGAAACGTATTGCTTTTATTTAATTTCTATTTCGGAGTATATATTAAAATTTTATCAATAATTTACGCAATGTACATTCATTTTCTTGGTATTAGAAAATATTTAAAAAGAAAATTGCAAAGAAATTAATATATTACCGTATTTTCAAGATTATGTTTTATTGTGAATATATAATTGTTTCTTATATATATCCTAGTATTTTAGTAAATGTTTTGTTGATTTTATTTGGAATAGTAGATATTTTTACATTTCTTATTATTAAAATATTCTTAAAAATGTAATTTAAAAATTTAAAATCATATAAGAGGGTGGATGCTAAAAATTCTAACCAATTTACAATTTATTTAAGTTTAAGATGTGTAAAGTCATTTGAAATACGATAAAAATATAATTTTGTCATTTAAAATCTTATTCTTTGAAAGAAGACATAATATTTTTTGAGCACTAATTTATCTTTTCAATATTTTTGTTTGCATAGGGATATTCAAGAATAAATATATTTAGTGAGTATTTAATGACGAATATATCAAATGAAATGTAAAGTGTTCATACTAAATAAACGAGAAAATAATTTTCTTGTATATGCTAAGCAAACTAGATAAACTATTTAATTTATAAGTTATTATAAATTCCTAATTCAAAAATTAGGTATAACCGAAATATATCTATTAATACGTTTTAAATATATTTTCTCACAAAGAGTTATATATTAAATTTCTTTCTTTATGCTAAATAAAATACATCATCTTCAAAATAATTAAAAATATTTTCTCTTGGAAAAATCAAATCAAAATTGAAAGTTTATTCAGTTTCAATACTTTTTTCCGTTTATGGAACAAATTGAAGCTTATAAATCGATTGCTGTAATACTATATGATTTTTCATTTCAAACTCTTAAATAAGAAAGCAATAAATAACATTTATTTTATTTATTTTTAGAGACCTAAACGTAACTAAAATTTACTAATAAAAGTACAAAATATTTTTCTTGTAAATTGAATTAACTGCATATTTTTTTTATTTGCCATAGTTTCAATAAAGAAAACAACATTTATTTCTTTGATTAAAAAATTGATTTTGATATTTTTTGTATTCTGGTTGAATATTTTTTTGGTTTTTATCACACTTAAGTATTAAATTTTCCTCATAAGAATGTATTAATCTTTTCTCATAAATGAATACAAATTACTCTAAGAAATAAGTACAAGATTATAGAGTCAAATGTAAGTATTGGGAATTATTTTTCAAACTTGAAAATTTAAATTCAATCGTATGTCTTATATAGAAACAATAAAAAATATGAATGCACGCTTTCTATTTTAAGCAAGCATCTTATGGTGTTTAGGTAAGAAAGGATTCAGAAGATTTTGCTGAGTTTGAAAAACATACTTTTCAATGTAATATAAACTTCCTTAAAGTAGATTCACTCCAATAACACCAATTGACATAAGTTTTGAAAGATATAAATAGATCAGAAACTTTTTGTTTTATCCTGTTCATCACAACCATGTACATATACTTCATAGAATTGTTTTGGAGCTTTAATTTCATCAATCAGTATATTTCATTGTCATTACCTAAAGTACATTAAAAAAATCTTCTTTACTAAATCTATGCAAAGAGTTCTGTAATGTGTAAATATTCACCCTTTGAGGATATCTCTCCATTTAAATTCTGAACATGTTAATGCTCCGTAAAATATTAACAGGTAATTTTTTCCTCACTCATAAATAATTAACTATTAAATGAGCTTATCTATTTCAACTTAATCATTTCAGCTTATCTCAATCTTTAGAGCTTTAGAATGCTCTAGCATTGACTAACCTATAAGAGAGTTTTTTATTAATTGAACAGAAATGACTATTTTGATGCATTACTTAGAAAACCCTGATGAGTTATGAATACCCAATGCCAATCTATCATTGGCATCATTGAAAGAAGACACATTTCCACAGTTACATATCACGTTTTGCAAATTACATTCATATTTTATTATAAATATTGAGAGTCATACACACAATATGCCTGTTTTTTCTTTTAGCTTGGAATGTTGAAGCAGTTAAACATTCTTAAAGTATAAAACGTCAATATTAAATAGGATCGAATGAATAAAATTTATAAGTAAGTACTTAAATTAATTGACTGCATGAATTACTAATAATTTTATTGGTACATAATTTATATTTGGTAAATAACAAATTTTCTGCTTAAGAGAAATAAAAAATACGTTTCTATTTTAATTATTTCAACACTAAACTATTTTCATAAAAGTGAGTTTTTGTTAATTATATTACATTAATTAGACGCCTTAATAAATTATTTTTAAAAAGAAGGAATTTTGATTATTACTTGTATTTCATTGTTTATTCCACAAAGCTAAAATCCGTACTTATAAATGAAACCATAACATTTAATATTTATTCAATAAATATAAAATAATGATACCTTTATACGATCTTAAAATAATTTAGAAAATAAATACGATGAGAATTCAAAACAGAAAGTATTTTATTAAGACAAAGTAAAAACATTTAGTCAAGCTGTATTCATCCGATACCCTATTTTTAAATGAATATTTTTTTATGAAATAAATTTTGGATTTTGGTAATGAGAGTTGAATGTAATTTTTAAACATCTGGGAATAAGTGAGAGAGGTTAGAGAAAATTATATATTTATTGAAAGAAAAAAATAACAATGTGCTTATGAAGAATTCCTAAAGTTCTAACTACATAATTGATGATTATTTTAGAATGCAACACCCTCATGAGAATAAGTCATTATATTTTAAAATTGGCGTAACTTTGTTTGGGAAGATATTTTAGTAATTGTTCAAAATGGGAATTAAAACTTTGCTATCAGAATCAATGTTGGAAAATGAAAACGGATTTCTACCTATGAAATACATTATGTTTTTAATATCTTTGCATATGGATGAAATATGCAATATTTTGCTCATACATTTTTGAATATATTTTAGATATTTTACGAAACATTGTCAAGATTTCATAAATATCTCAAAATTTTATTTTCTAAATATTAGCTTTAAAAATAATTAGATAAATTTAGAAACTACAATTGTATTTTAAAGTTGAAACAATTATCTGAATTTATCAGAAAACTATACAATATTCTATATTTCTTATGCTTATATAAATAGTTAACAAAAATAAGACACTCCGTTAAATGAGTTGAATAATATTTTTATAACTTACAATATTCTGTACTTTTTCAGAACTTTCACCTCCAAAAACTAGGATTTTTAACATTTATTCCACAATTACTTAATTGTTTCTCTAAATTTATACAAATTGCTTTAGTTGAACATTTTTATGCTCGTTAATAAATTTCAAAATAGTTTAAATAGTTATTACGCAGAATTTCATATTTTACTAAAATATCAAAAAATGACCAAATGATATTTATAAATTTTACACAACATTAAAGAATTGCGTTTGAGAATGATAATTAACTGTTTGAAGATTTTATTTTATTAACTGAAAATTAAATAATATTTTAATTGCAGTTCAGGCAGAAATTTAAAATTTGTTTTCATAAGTAATTTCTTCAACGTAAGTTCGTAATAAAGTTAATGATTAATTTTAGGATTAACATAACATTATTTCTCTTTTAATATTTGCAAACATTGAGAAAAAATATAGGGAACAATATATAGTTTAGACTTTGTACTTTGCTTTTAACTAACGTAAGATATTTAAAATAATCCAAGTTTTAAAATATTTATTAGGATTCTCTTCTTTCATTAGCATCAAAAACGGATTCTACAAAATAAATTAAATTGCCATTCTTCATGAAAAGAAAGTTGTTTATCATTCCATTTCTTTCCATTTATAAAAATAAAAATAATTTAGCTATTATTTTTAAGGTTTTCTTTAAACACTATTTCTATTCACAAATTATTTTATTTTATTTTAAACAACCCAATTTATTTATGTCAGCTTCAATTATTTCTATACTTTTCTGTTTTACATAAATATAATTTTTAATAATTCATGGAAAGTAGTCTTAGCTTTGGAATTAATTTCGTTACCTTAGAGAAACAATTTTAAATTTATATGAAAAAATTAAGTTTCTAATTAATTTACACACTTTACTTTTAATTAATGGAATGTATATTTTTATAAATCTATGATACATTTTTAACTTAGGATTTTGTAATTTTTATAACTTATATATCAATAAATATCTTGAAATATTTCTTTTGTTTGTAAAATCTTTTTTGAGAGCTCACATGGATATTTACGGAAATTCAGCAAATCATTCTTAATTTCCCCCATTCTTGATAAATATAATAAAATAAATGGTTTTTACTATATCAACATGCTTAATCAACTAATCACAAAGCTTAAATTCTCAGGAAAAATTGTGTTTCTTTATAAAAATTTGAATTATTTATTAAAAATTTAAAAATAATTATCGGAATTTCTGATTGTTTCAGGTAACAAATATTTATTTTATTGAACCCATGTTTTCCTAAGTCTTGTTTAAATAAAAGAAACATTTTCTTTATAAAATTTGAAACATAAAAAGAAAGATTTTTAAATATAGTTCTGTATAATTAACGTATGAAAGTTATATATTAAATCTTTGATTTTTTATGCTCGCTGACACTCGATTGCAAATTGTAGATCATAATATAAACTTAATCCAAAAACATGATAATACATAAGCATACAAAATCCAGTTGCATGCGAATAGAGGATTAGAATTGCCACCTATTTTTCAAAAAATATTAAAGTATGAGGAAATTGTTTCAAATAAACTTAAATTGTAATAAAATGAAAATGAATGTACAGTTTAAAATTACCTCTTGGAATATATTTTTATATTTTCTTTGTACATGGTAAAATATTAGTATATTGTAAATTATTTTTCATTCAGAGGAATATTTTTATTTCTTGCATAAATTTATCACAAACTGAAAAAGCTTCTCTTCGATTACTAAGTACGTATTCGAATGCAGTAATAAATTATTATAAAAATAATTTAACTTTTTAAGTAGAATCTTAACAAACATGATATTATAGTGTCATGTACAAGCTGACATAAAGTAAGATAATATTGTATGCAATTAAAATAACTCCTCTTCACGAAATATAATATTATAAATTAATTTTTTAATGGCAAATAAAACAAGTACACATGTATAATAATATGTGACTGTATAGTGGTTTTAAATAAAACCATTTTCTCAATTTCAAATCAAATCATGATTTTAAATAAAATCAAATTTTATACAAATTAAAATATGTCTATAAAACGTAATAGTCTATAAAATGTAATAGAAAATTCTCAACTAATCTAAATGAAATATGATGTCTATTTTCCTTAATAAAATCCAATATTGAATTTGATATAAGAAAATGTCTAAAATATCTCTACATTCTTCATAATTGAATACTCAAATTTATTAGAAAGATCTGGATATGTCTATATGAAAATATACAATTCTTTTTTTTTAAATAATTAAATAACTTACATAAGATAAATATAAGCACTACACATTGATTTCCATTCACACAAATGTTGGTTATATAAATACAATTTGAAAAATATTGTTCCAATACTTTTACTGAATATATTAATATTTAAACATACATTTCAGATTACAACATTCTTTTCAAACATAATTGAAATATTATGTTAAGCACATTTCTATTAAAGTAAATAATGAAAACTTTAAATCATTAAAGTGCTTGAAGATAATAAAGCATTTATAAACACACACACAAGCTTAGTTTTTATTCTTTATTTATTTAATAATCAATCCAGCACAATTTAATTACTTGACGTCAACTTATCTTTAGAGCACCACAATTATTTTTTTTTATTTTTACTACGTGCAAAAATTTGTTTCTTAACAATTCATTTCTAGTTCCTAACACTCATCAACAAATAATATACCACTATATCACCATTACTTTTTAAACATATCTTATTACCTTAACAGAAAAATCAAATGTTTGCTAGATTTCAATATTTCTTCAACTATTTCGAATATCATATTTAATACAGATTAAATAAAGTCAAATACACAAACATTAATACTTAAATGTAATTGAAAGATAAAAAAAATTATTTTGAAAATAAACAGTTTTTATACAAATAAAAATTAATATACTGTTTGTAGCTTTTATAAAAAAATTATGTATTTTTATTTAAATTTGATAAATTATTCTAATAGTTAAATTTAGTTAAATGATTAAATATTGATTTGTGAAAAGAAAAGTTATAAACTTTAAGTAATGTTCACATTCCTATTGTTTAAAATTAAGGAGTGATTTAAATATGATTTTTACATTTAAATATAAAACTTTTATTTTTTCATTATATATCGTCATTATTTCTCCATTCATTTATATTGGCATCAATTGTAATTTGTGTTTTTAAACTAAATTCTAATCATTTTAATTTTTTCTTATAATGTGTTTTTATGACACTTATTTTAAAAGTGTATACGCCGGAGAAGTATTATAGAATTCTGAAAAATGTGCTTAAGAATATAATGATGCTTGTTATTAATAGGGGTTGAAAATATGAGTGAAATAATCTTTATTTCTCTCACCTTCTCTCTTTGAAAAATTATGTGTGTGTCGAAGATTTTAATTATTATAAAAGAATGTTGTTTACTAAGCGTATATGCTTCGTATCCATTGAAAATATGTGTTGTAGTAAAAATATAATACAAAATTATTGTTAACCTCTCATGGTAAATAAAATTTGGCTTAAAAAATAAAAATATCCAATTTATAATAAATATTTTTAACCGTTGAATTAAATTGTGCAATGCAATCAAAATGCATGTGCTCTTATTTTAATATTTAATGTATAAAGCAGCATGTAAAAAATTATCCTTATTTCTTTTTATTAAACTGCTGTTTGATGGCCTGAATCTGAAATCTTTGCCATGTATTTAATGTTATTTAAAGATTATATTTTCAATTAAATTGTTTTGGAAAGAAATCTTAATTTTAACAGGAACACTACGAGTGTTAATATTCAAATAGTTTTGGATGGAAAGAAACTCCATGCTTGTTTCTTTAATTTCAACATACCGGGAGATAATATAATACTGGCACCACAATTTGCCATTTTTAATTATTAATTAAAAAATCCTTTTTTTTATATTGAGTTCATAAAAACTACTATTCTTTGTACAAAAGGTAAATACTCATATTCTGTATTATTGAGTATAATTTGGAATTGATTTTCATATATATTTATAATTACAAGCAATTTCAAACAAGGAATAAGAACTAAAATATTTCATTTTGTATGGGCAATATACTGCTCATAATTTGATGTACAAAAATATGAATAGTTTAAATTTATTATGCATTTTAGGGAAAATAGATGTAATTTCCTCAAATATAACATCGCTCATTATTTACAGTATTGTTATATGCAATGCGAATTCAAAAATTAAAAATGGGATACAATCAAAACCTCTAATAAAACACAAGATGAAGTTTGTGTAATTCTGTAAATATCGTTCAGCGATTTGTAATGTAAATCGCTTGCGTCCTTTTTTGTTTGAACGCAAAGCTGACAATAAAGGGTTTAGTGTAATGAGAAATATATCAACTCAAGCACACATAATATTTAAATTTATTTATTTCACAATAGCTATGCTTTCACTTTTACAAATTAAAAAAAAATGTATCATTTAATCAAATGCAAGAATGTTGTTTTTGTTAAGTGATATAAATAACAAAAATACATTTTTTTTATTATGTTTGGGAATTTCACACTTATATTTTTATGCTAAAAATGTATCTGATAAATGTGCTACCAAAAAGAATAAATACTTGAAGCATAATTGTTTTCATGTAAATGTATTTACTGCAAAAGAATAAAGCGATAAGTGCCTTAAATTTTATGAAGTATAAATTAAACTTGACATATATAAAATTTTTCATACTAAATAAATAACTTGTATAATACATATAAGTAATAAAATATTTTCTCATCAATTTCATTTTAAAACATAAGCGTAAAATATGTTATAAGAGCACATATTAAATATGTTAAACTTTAATAAAATGCTGATACATTTTAAGTTTTATAAAGGAAAGCATTATCCATTTCTAGTAACTGTTTACATCACACAATTTTTAGGAATGGATTTCCCACTAAATAATAAATTTTAGCAATACACTGATTTACAATTTAAGACATATTGAAAAGCAATTTTAATCTATGCTCAAATTAGGAATTTGATCTGTTATATGCATAATTGTCTCTAATATTCCAAATTACAGTAATGAGCTAATGAAATAAAAATTGTTCTTACGACTACAACGTGTAAAATTAATATCAACATGAAGCTTTTATATGATAAGATATGCTAAGATATACAAAATCAAATACCATATCAAATATAATAACTGATACATTTTTACTTATTTAATTTTCACTTTATCAATTAAATCTATCTAACCAGAATTTTAAATATTTTATAAACTGATTTAATAATCAATTTGTAAAAGTGTTACTTTTATCAACATTAGATTTCTTAAGCATTTAAGTTTTTCTCAATGTTTTATTTATTTTAGATTACAATTGACATAACCTGTTTTACTGTTGTTTACTTGTTGTGCACTAATACATAAAATTATTTTATTTTAAGATTTGATTCGTTTTATTAATTGTCACTTCATTTTTTTCTGCTGTTTAAAATCTTTGTAAACTATGTTACATAAAAATTAAATTTACAGATGCTTAAAGTTGAATATGAAACAACTAAAGTTAAATTAAAGTTACTAAAAGAAAATTATAAATTATATACTAAATATTTTTCAACAGTATAAATCAATCTGAATTAAAAAGAAAATAATTATTGATCATTAAACAAGGGAATAAAATAATTCTTATCCTCTTTTAACTATATTTTAATGTTAAAATATTATATGGATTCATTTACATATATATATATATATATATATATATATATATATATATATTATAAATATTATAATAACCAGTTCTTTGCATATTTATGATACAAAAAGGGTTAAAAAGAATATCTAAAAAAGAAGCCATATTGATGAAGACACACTATTTTGCCGTCCCAAGAAGGAGTTATCTTTACACAGTCTCTCTTACCATTCACAATTATCGCAGAATTTTCTATGCAATTCCATATATACTTCTCTTCTCAGAGAATTGTTGGAATAAAATGAATTTAATATGGTATAAATTGTTTAAAATTTTTAAGACTCTTCGTTTCCACACAGTTATGGTTTTATAACTTCAATCATAATATTTGTGTGATCATTATTGAATTAACAAGAAAATTTTAAATAAGTTAATAAACTATAGAAATTTATGATTTTCGCTAAATTTGAAATATTAATTTAAATATAATGCATCTATATTTTAAACAATAAAAATTGAACCTTAAAAAATGAATCTACATTTAATTAAATTACATTTTCTTTGCCATTCAAGTAATAACCTTTTTTTGAATGTAAGAAGTTTAATAAAAGTCTATTTTTATTGATTTGCAAGCAAAATGTTCAGAAGGTTAAAATGTGTTACTTTTATGGGGTATAATAAAAAAATTTTTTTATGAATTTAAAATAAACTTCAATATTTCGAGTATACTTCATAAGTTTTTCTTTCTGTAAATAACTTAAAATAGGTTAAATACAAACACAGATTTACTAAAATATTTGGGATTGTATTTAAATTTTATATAAATGATAAAATATCTGAAAAACATCGTCATAAAATATGTAAATATCATAAGAGTTTAATGCACACACATAAAATGGTTTATTTTTAAAAAATCAGATATTTCTGAATCAATTTAATGCATATACATTTAAACTTACTAGTTGATCCCATTTTTAATGTATATATAATTTACATATATTTCATTTAAGACTTTGAATTTATCAAAACTTTTACTAATTCTGTTATTACAGATTCCAGTGATTGTTAATTTATTATATATTTCCAAATGATATTTTTTATGAAAAATAAATGATTACCTGCAAAAAGCATAGTTAATAATAAACAATGCATGGATAACTATGTTAAAAGTTTATTTACATAATTAATTACTCGAGTGTTTAAATATAGATTAACTTTTCACATTGTTATTTCGATCAATATATATCTGTGATTCGGAATCAATCAATATTAAACATGGGAGTCTTTTCAAAGTGGAAATTATTTTTTTATTTGATTCCCATTTCTTATGAAGTCAATTACAAAAAAAAATTTGCGTATGATATTTCATTTATAGGAACCTAGAACACTTTATTTATGCGATCCGCACTTTCAAATAAGATAAATGTATCATACTAATATTTCTCTTTTAAGATTAAATGTTATCTTTTTTTAATTTATCTTCTCTTTTAAGCAATATTCAACGTATTTAGGAAAATAGGACATTGTTTTTCTTGACACATTAATTCTTTGGTGTTCATATAGGAATTTTATGTTTTCAAGCCCTTTTCTCTGATTTCCAAAATAGAAAAAAAATTCTATATGTACAAACACATCATCAATTATTTAGTTTCAAACTTTTCTCACACAAACAACTCTCAAACTATGTTCGTTGCAACCATTTTATTTGTTCAAGAAATTTATTCCAGCGACATGATTTGAAGCTTGAACCTAAAATTCTATTCATTCTTTTTATTTATCAGTTGTACAAAAATATATATTTTTACGAAAAAGAATTTCAAATTTTATATTCATAAAATTTATTTAAGTATTCATTTTATTTTCATGAGGCAAAATTATTGTTTTATATTATAAATTCTTACTTAAATTAAATTTATTTTATAAATATTAAGTGTTTTCAATGTCTTAAAATTAAGCAGCATGAAATTTGTACATTTTAAAAGTTATGTTACATTCAAATATAAACAGATGTTTTAAGCAAAAATTGCATTTATTGTTAAATCTTCATATAATTTGATAGCTTTAATTTATCATAATATTCTAAAAAATATAAAAATTGAAATAAAACAAATGCTAAATATTTTTTGTAGAAATTTTAATAATTTAATAAAAAATGTAGCTTAGAAACAGACATAGATGTCTTCAATAGTTTATTTGATTTCAAGATTTTAATTTAAAATAAAAGCATTTAAAGTGTATGTATCCAATATTAAAATAAAAAATTACTGAGGCATTCCATTCAAAAATTTCCTACTGGCATACGCACCATTTGGAACAACTATTTCTATTTTATCATGCTTGAATACACATTTTAGGCAGTATATTACAAACTATATATACACACAAACACATTTTAATTTTTATCTCTTCATCGATTTATGCTTATATTACTGAAAACGAATACATAAAATAGTAAATCAAAAATTTATGAAAGAACTAATCACATCTCCTTAAGGTTGTGAGAAATAAACAGTCCAAGAAAGTGTGATGAAAAATACAACGCAAAATTATTTATTAAAATTGTTGGAAACAAAAATTTTTTCTGAAAAATAGTTTCTCTATAATCTGTGCACTTTTAGCTTTAGTTCCTGTATAGTAGAAAATATGAGAACAATTTGAGAATAATAAATTAATATTTACCAATATAAAACCAAATACAATTTCGCAATATTTATTCTCAAAATACATTATTAAATTATTATAACTTCCATCTTGATTATACTGAAATTATTAACCATAGTTTGACTAAATAAACTAGATCTATAACTTTTGTTCAACATTTTAAATAGTTATACACCAATGCAAAATTCCTATGTATTCGTATTCATTTTGAATTGGTATATTAAATTTATCTTACGTGTTTCAATTTTACATTTTATAACACGCATAAAAAGGAATTTAATGTATTGCAATGAAGAAATTTCTAGAATGCAAGTAAAACATGACAGAATTGCTGATTACTTAAAAAATATTGCTCAACTCTCAGAAAATTATTCCTGTACCGTCAAAGTGTGTTACTTATGCCAAAGTAGGAAAGAAACATGTTATTAATAATTATGAATATGATCACTTAGTTGGAGAGAGAGAAAGAGAGAGAGAGAGATGGATTTATCTGTTTCAAAAATGGTTTAGTTTGTTTGTTTTCAATGATTGGTTAAGGGAGTTTCAGTATCTTCTGTCAGACGGTTTTGATTTTTGAAATAATGATATATCTAAATGTATAAAACGTATTATAATTTTATGGGAAAAGCTATGAATAGAAGATACTGAATGATTTTATCAGCCAGAATTTATATAGTACATAAAATAAATAATTTTCATTGAGTATTTTTATTTAAAATAAATATCAAAATAGCATAAATGCACATATGCTGAGTTTATTAGTTATGTTTTGCATATTCAGATTTTTTCATGGCTTAAGATATATTTATTTTCCGGGAAATCAAGATTTTAAGAATAAAATTTACTTTTGTGACTATTCATCTTACATTAAATTTTTTACTATAAAATATAAATAATACGCATTTATGAAACAAATCCTTAGAATAAAAGACTAAAGTTTAATGCTTAAGGCAGTCCAATCACTCTAAGATGAAGTCATCTCCTTTATTGGTCAGCGCCATTAGGACGCAAGGAGTAGTCCTCTAATGAAAATGGGAATTCTTCTCGATCCAGATAGGCTCTCCTCTGATGACTTTTCATATCCTGAAAATACTGATTGATATGTTTGATTTTCATAATGAATGCCCTGCCTTATCATCTACAGCTGACTAAAAAGAAATGTTTTCAGACAAAATCATTATTCTTTTTAAGATGGCTACCTATTTTTGTATTGGAATTCCTGCTCTGTATATTTTCATCATGTATCAATTTTGATATGTTATCTTTTAATAGGTGAAAACATTATTACCCTTAAATAAGAATTGTGATTTCAGAAATGCGTAATTTAGTTTGTTGGATATTTTTGCATAATATTTTAGGTCTTGTCTTACTTGTGTAATCTAATTTGACAGATAATGTTTCCATCAAAACAGAGGTTATAAATAAAATAAAACCTTTATTCTTAAAACGAATACTTTAAATCCTTATAATTTAAATATCTACAGAAATCACATAATTTTTCTTCTCTTTAGGTTTAAGATCAAATTCATTCTTTCAAGTATCAAATTTATATTGTAAGAAATTTATAATAGCTAATATTTTAGAAATAACATATTCCTGAAGTACTTAATATAATAATTGAACAAAATAACAGTAAACGTATATTACTTGTATAGTATTTAAGCATGATATAATACCACATATAATTGTCTAATTTAATTTTTAAAATAAAAAGATTAATATATTTTTTTAATTTGGTTAATTGCATTTTTATTTAAAGGTATTTTTATTACTTTTCAACAATGGTAATTAATTATCTTAAACATTGTAATGATTATATACTTCTACTTAAATATATAGTTCTTACATCAAATATTTCACTTAACTATTCTATACTATCAAATATTGCAAGTGAGAAAGGTAATAAACTTTTGTGATTTTTTAATTGTATTAAAAATAAAACTAAATATCTCAATATGTTCACATAAATATTAGATTTCAATCGAAATTACTTTTTATACATATTAATAAAAATAGAACATAGATGATCTATTTATGCATGAAAGTTAAACACTATGATAAAAATGATTGGTTTAATCATTATATTATCTAATAAAGAATAGACAGCATAACATACCAATTGAGATTTTGATATCAATTAAAGTATGATTTTCAAAGTGGGTCAACATCCTGAAGCGACCAGTATCTGTAATTCCAAAATTTAAATAATTTAATTTTTGACATTTAAAATGAGAAGAAATCTTATGAAATAACATTAATTTTATGAAATCAAAATCTAACAAAGCAAAATACCGGATATACTTAATGAAATTTTGTGTGTATATATATATATATATATATATATATATATATTAATTATAAATAACAATATAATTTTTTTTCTTTCTAAAATTTAACAGTAACATACATATGTATTATGTATTTCACATTATAAAATCCATTTGATTTAACAAAATTTTAATAATAATATATAAATTAGGATGCAGTTTTTATAATGCTTTTTTCTTAGAAAAATTTATTTACTATTATGATCCTCTATTGGCTGCGCAATATCTCTGAATTGAATTTTCTTCTATCTTAATGGTAATGCATATTTTTAAATTACGCAACATAAGATATTAAATTTGCAGTTAAAAATATTTTAATAGTGTGTAGAATAAAATTTTAAAATGGATGTACTTCATTTATATTTCGTGTAATAATTTGAGAACAGTTAATTTAAATTCCAGATGAATGCAACTATATAGAAAGTAAATTTGTAAAACAAACATTTTCGTCATGCAAACTTAATATTAGTCTTTTAACTTAATTTATTAAGTTTTAGCCTTTTAACTTTAACCTGCTTATTCGCAATAATAAATTTAAACAAAAAATATGGAATATTTTTAAATAGTTATGTATGTTAAACAAATCTTGTGTGTGAGTAGCAGGAAATTCTGATAGCTATTTCAAATTGAGAATTGTTTTTATCGGATAATATCTAAAATATTTTTAATATTTCCCATTTTATTTTCCATTTTCTATTAGGCTATTGAAATTGCTTCCTAATTTTATGTATATTAAAATCATTATGATTTTGTTTTCTTATAAAAATCAACTGGAATTCATCTTACCTTTTAGTAATAAAAGAGTGTATAATATATAATAATATATATATTTTATATAAACACATTGAGTTTCCATAATATTACCATTACCTACACAAAAGAATATGATTTTTGCTAAAAATAATATTTTTAAATAAAGCTAATAAAAATTCTATAATTCCAAATCAATTTGATTTCCAAACATTAAAAGATAACGTTTCATTTTCTCTTACAATTTTTCATTCCTCCATTGTTCTTTCTGATCTACTTTTTTAAGGTTTTCGTTCATTTTAGAAAAAAATCATCAGTTAGATACTGAAAAAGCAAGCCAAATGTTCTATGAAAATATGTAACAGTAGATTTACTTGTTCAGAAAGAAAACACACTAACAAACATATTCAAAAAATACATACACCAAACGCTTAAATGGCAGCATAAATTTAGATTTATCAGTAGAAATTGCAGCTCATATATTGAAAATAAATTCATTTACTTGGGGCAACCATTTTATGAAAAAATTTCATCTGTAACACGTTATAAGAGGAATTTGCTTAAATTGACGATGTATCTCAAATAGTTTTCAAAAACCATTTAATTTTATCCTCTCAATTTTTAATATGAAATTAAAATTAATCGGAAATAATTAATTAGTTCAATTTTGCTTTTCGGTAAGTACTTTATATTGAAAGCTTTTACAAAATTATCGTGAATTTTGCTTTTGCAGAAGTATTTCACCGTTATCTGACTGCAGAAAATCGGCATATCAAACCATTAAATTATATAGCTTCCATCACAGATATGTCATAAATGTGCAGTTTTTAATGTTTCCAAAAGAGTAGAAAAAATATCATAAGTGAATGTTTGGATTTTAAAGTTTACTCTAAATCTAATAAAAAATAATACATAATTTCAAACACACATTCTTAAAAAAATTAGAACAATACGGATTGCCTTTAGTTTTGTGACGAAAATCAGAAATTTGTCAAACAGATTTTGAAATAAAATCTATATTATATCGTAACAATTTGAATTAATTTATTAGCTTGTGCATCTAATCACACCAATTAGAGACATTTCGTTTAGGAATTGTGGTGTTTTCCTTATATAATATTAACTTTTGTAATTTAAATATATATTTCATTGATACGATTTTTATCAGTAAATAACACAGAAATTAATTTTACTTTTTAAAATAAATATAGCTCACGCAGAGATTTATCAATAAAATTTTGTTATATATATATGTGTGTGTGTGTGTGTGTGTGTATGTATTATATAGAAATTTTATTTCTTTTATTTCTTTTTTTTCCAGTTAACAATAATCCTCATGAAATAAACAGTATTTATTCTTAAAAAGTAAGAAAACGTTTTAAGAATTGTTTCATAATGTTTTCGGATATTTTCTATGACTGTTAAAAAAATACAATTATGAGAATAGCAATTTTCCATGTCAACAATCCAAAGACACCACTGCTCAATAAAAAGGCCCACTAAGACTATTCTTATATGCATCTTATATACATATACTTTATTCCATTTGACACTGAAAATTTTCAATTTATTCTATCGTAAAAATTCACTTTCTCAATTATCAATTAATGTGTTACCCCTGACAATTTAATAATGTTATTTATCTTTCCAATTTTGTTAATACAGAAAGCTTAATTTTCTCCCATGCAAATATTAATGAAAACCAAGATGTGAGTACTATTATATAATTATTTTTACTCTAAAAAATAAATTATTTCTTACTAAGTGTGGTTTTATTATCAATTTATAATCTAAATAAAAATAATGTCAAAGAATATTTATCCTAACTTGATTTAATAAAAATAATTAAGTGATTAAATTTGGGTATTATATATTCTTTTTAAGGAATATAAGTAAGCGTATATTTCCTATTTCAAAAAAATAGGAAGAAGCAATATTTTCTTTATTTGTCATTGTTACAGATTTTAATTTCTTCCTAGACTTAATATATGTATTCAGTCATCAGACAGTGTATGAAACGTTTAAAAATTTTAGATTTCAATGATTTTTTTAAAGAATGGAAACACTCATATTGCTTTTATAATATAGCCTAATTTTACTGTACATTTTTATTTGATAATATTTTTAAATTAAATTTACTTTGCAGAATATATTGTTCTCCAGGTAAGTTATTTTTAAACTCTTTCTAAGGAAAAAAGCAGTTTTGAAATAAATTTGAAAGTAATTCCTCAAGTAAATCTTAAGTCGACCTGGACAGAAAATACATAGCTGGACATTTAATAATATTTTGAAAGAAATTTTATACTGGAAACTTTCAAATAAAAAATAAAGCTTAACTAAACATGAGATACTGTTTTAATTCCTTTAGTTAAACTTGAATTTGTTAGATAAAGTATATGAGATAAACAGAAATTCTTAACTGGACATTTAAGATTTAAATTTTTTTTAATTTTATATACAATTAGTATTGCTACAAATATGTAAATAATAAAAGTATAGAAAATGACAGTTGTTATATAATTTCAAGAAATTAATATTTAAATTATTGTTATTAATAATTTCAGGAGAAAATTTACAGACATTTCTGATACATTATTTCCTAATTTCTAAGTAGAAAATTACTTAAATAATTAAATATTACTATGCATGATTAAATCATGTTAAATTTTAAATGATTCAAATTTAAATAATTTCTTGAATAAAAATATTCAAAGAAAGGTATATCCTAATAAAAATTCGTTATAATTCATAAGTTGTAAATCTATATGAATTAGTATTGTATTTATCTGTTTTTGCATATATATTGTAATGTATTAAAAATATATAGATAGTGCAATTATAGTTCAGAAAGTAATTCTTAAAGTCCTAAAAAATATTTCTTTGTACATATTATGACTTTTATGTTTCACATCATCGCGATCGCGAATGAGAGAGATAAGAGATATTCATTTGTTATTCATTATTCTTTGTTACATAAATCCACACAAGATTATCAAATACATTTTTTCTACATTTCTTTTAATAATGTAAGGCTAAGTATGTAAATGTTATTAAAATTTACATTTATTGACATGACAAATATTTTAATTAAAAACTGAAATATAAATTTTTATTGAATAAGACTAATAAAATATATTTAAGCAAGTCAATACTACATTAATGTAGCGATAAAAATTATCCAATAGCCTCAAATATCCATCTATCTATCTATCTATATATATATATATATATATATATATATATATGCATATATAGAATAAATTTATATATATATATATATATATATATATATATATATACATATATAGAATAAATTTATATATATATATAGAATAAATTTACAGTGGAAAGGAAATTCAATGTTAGAGATCTCTCTCTCAGAGTGATAAGCTGAGAAAAGTCGATACTTTCTTCTTTGGATGCAAAGAATAATACTGTAATGAAAACTGAATACTCTCGAACCACTTCCACTATTCCCATATGACTTATCCTATCTCTTGGAAATGATTGATAAGTTTGATTTAAAATCCGATTATTCAGCCTAATTATTTGTTTCAAAGGTAATATAGTGATTTCCTTTCATATAATTTTTGAATCACTTTAAAGTAATGTTTTTACTTATCAACCAATTTCTAATCAAAATTTATGTCTATATTTCTACGGAGACGGAAAAGAGTTGATTTTTTTTATTTTTACTTTTTTATATGTTATATATATTTTTATATATTATTTTTATATAATATATATTTAAATAATATTTTTCTAAAAAGATCTATCGAGAGAAATATTAGTAAAATGTCAATATTTTATGAAATTACAGTTACTCGAAGATATGAATGCACTCAGTTTTAATATCGTGTTAATCTGCTTCAAAATTGTTGCTTGTAATTCATATAAGATTTTTTTAACTATGATTTTTAGATAATACAATAAAGTTAAGCTAAGTTTGAGTTCAATATAAACTTTTTTATAAACATTTTAAAGACAGAAATGTATTGATAGATAGGCATGTATACAAATACATACTGTTAGTAGCAATGAATTTTAAGTATTAAATGAAGAAAAAAAACTATTTTAAATTCAATTTATTCTAATTTGAGTAAATTTTAATGAAAAATAACTTGGCATTGACAAATAATTCATACAATTTTGGATGAATGTATGTTGCAAACCCTTACATAAAAAGAGGTAATTGGTGTGATAGATGAAAATCACATTTTTAAGCTTCAATAACAATTGTTATATCGCTTCGTGTTTGAAGACAATCATATTTTGAAGGCAATAGGCAAGTTTGATTCATATACATCCGAGGATATTTGTCAGCCATGCATTAATCGAACTCGCATTAGCTGAAATAAAGGGCTACTACCACAAAACGCTATAAATGTTATCGGAAAATGCTATAAATAAACATCGTATAATGTATCCCCAAAGGAAAAAAATATTCCATAACAGTGAGATCAAGCGACAGTTGTGACCATCTAAAAATGCAACGCAAAATTCTCTTTTGATTAGTCACCATATTTTAAAGTGTAATTCCCTGTTATTCCAGGAATCAACTAAGACGTAAAATCTACGAAGACATAAACAAATTTGCAAATAATGCTATTTTCTATGGTTATTTGTGCAAGGGAGTTGCCTTATAGTTTTAAATATGTGAGATATATTAAGTTTAAATAAAACATTTATAAGCCTTTTGTATGTCATAAAAGAAAATTAGATACGAAAATTTCCAAATAATCTTGTGGCTACTATATAAAGATCAGTAACTGTTTTTTTTTTCCCTTTCAGCAATTTAAAAATATGGTCTATCTCTGAAATAAACTATGAATTTTACTACAAAACTTTTCAAAATATAACTACACTAATAACTACACTAACAAAATATAACTACACTAACTCACACAAATTGTCCATTTCATAGAACAATGCAATGAAAAATAATTTCTGTCGTGCATATAAAGTACTTTTATTCAATGTTAGAACATATATTCATTAAAAATGTCTCACACTTTCACTTGAAACATTTATTAATGATAGTGACTAATAATAAGTTAAATTTAAAACAAATGTGAAATATGACATACTACTTTTAAATTCAATTCAAAAGGGGGTCAAATTGAAGATTATTAAATTATTAAGATCTTAATAAATTAAAATAACAGATACATATAATTCAATTAATAATCTTTCAAAATGAGGGAAATTATCTAACAAAGATTATTATTAATTACAGATTCACTCAATTTGTTCATAGCTATGTCATTTAACTACTCATATAGTAGTTGTAGAAGCTGTACCGAACTCGGCTTTATGTTACAATGCTCAAAAAAACTTCAGATTAATTAAAATATTTTATTTAATAAAACGGTATAACCATTTGTGTGCAATATGGGGAAAATAATCAAAAATGCATTTCTCTTCATTCTCAAACTTCGCAGCATGCAAATTAAACATTTAAAGTGATTAATTCTTGACGGAAGCGAATGCGATTTATCTTTCCATGAATGTAATGCATTCATTACACAAAATAACATTCAGAAATCGCATTTTCTTCATAAGTACGTCTTAACGAAGTCATTTAACTGAAACAAAATTTTGGAAATTTGTTGGCTGGTTAGAGAGGGCCAAACACAAAACAAGAGCCTTTGATGTTTCACAAAATGTGGGTTCCAGGATCTATAACCATTTTTGGAGACTGGAGATACCGGCCAAAGATTAAGGTGAGGATTTAGATGTGCAATGAATAACTTTATTTAATGCTGATGGCTCGGAAATACCGAAATATGAATGCAACTCATTCTCAACAATATTTTCACCCTACTCCTCGTACTAGTTTCAACACAAACTGTTCTAAATAGCCTTCATTCTGTAGGGCAGCATTAATGGTATGTCTCACGATAAAAGCAAAGATCAGTCGTGCCCTCAAGGTGTGAGCATCAGAGAATAAGAAGTCGAGGAGAAACGAATGGCGAAATATTCCCTTCTCTGATGAATACTGTTTATTTCTTCATCCTGATAATTGGCTTATTTTCATCTGGAAAGAACGTGGCATTAGAAACAGTTCTGTTTTCTTGACCTGCTTGTTCTGTTTTCTTGACCTGCTTGTTCTGCTTTCTTGTCTGCTATGCCATTTTTATTGATGAGCATACCGTTCTCCATATCTTTCTATATGGAGTTTTAACTGATCACTGTTATAGGTATGAAATTCTCAGACCTATTGTAGTAATTTGCTATACAGCAGTGGAGAATTATTAAACCCAGTCTGCCACCTTAAGGAATGACTTCATTTTGGAGGAAGAAATCATAGGAATAGAATGTTCAGCGTCTTCTCCTGACATCAACTCAAAAGAAAATATTTGTAACATTCTAATAAGATAAGTTGCTGGATGCCTAACAATTTCACGAACTCTTCGAGAAATGGAAAGTATTTTTCTGCATCAGTTGGGCAAAATATTCCAGTCTCTTTTTAATTAACTCATCATCGATGGTTCAAAAGGATTCAATGTTGCTGGTCAACCAGGGAAACCATACCACTAACTAAAACTAGTTTTCTTTTAAGGAAATGCCTTTTTTATTTGTTTTTCTCATGTGCGTAGATTGTGTTGTAATTTGTACTCAAATTTTCAATAAGAAACATCTTTTCTATCAAAAAGTGTCATTTCTATTTTATATAACTATTACATCTGTCAGTAATGTATAAACCAGTCAATAATTCTTTAGGTGCAAGATCAACTCACAATCTCAACATCCTTTAATAGTTATGGGAAGTGTATTTTATATTATTGTATTCAGAAAATTATTCATATATTTCAAAATGCAAATGTAATATCGTAATAACTTAATATTCTGTGTCTTTTTCATTGTTTAAAATAAAAATTGCTTGTTAAAAAGTAATATTTAAATTAAAAATATTCACACAGTACACTGTTCAAACCTTTTTTATTTTGCTTATTTTAAAAGTAAAGAGTATTATTTCGAAGCCTAATTTTAGGACTACAGTTATATCTACAATATTCATTTACTTGCCGAAATTTAAACAGAACTTTATTGATATCTAATAAGAAGTTTTGAAGATAAATCAACCAAATCCTTAAACTCACTTACTTTCTATCCATCTCAGCATCATTTTAACTGTATTACACATAAATTAGTGTAATTTAACTTTTTATATATTTTGCTGTAAGTTGTCTATTTTAAAGCATACGTTGATCCAAAGCAAATTCTGAACCACTACAAGCATTTCCGCATGAAGCCAACTTTCATAATGAATTTCTCAACAAAAATTTCTCAATACGCTTAGGATATACTAATATATTTGAATTAATAAATAGTTACATTCACAGTAAATTACTAAATACTTAACGTTTCTGAATACCTAAACATTCATATACATTCAATATTTATCATTTCTGTATTCTACTTTTTATTAATTATATAAGTGATTATCGAATATAGTGAGTATCGAATAAACCACTATTGATTGTGATAAGTTCTTCTAATTTCTAATTTATTTTTCTGTCATTTAAAATGTTATATTTCTTTTTATTCAAATGCCATAATTTTGTACAATATTTCTAATACTTATATTTATTTGTACAAAGTAACTGAATATAAAAAAAACAATTAATTATTTTATGAAATATCTTGCAAATTCTCCACCTTAAATTTTGCTGATAATCAAAGTTGCAATTATTTGGAAATTAAACACGAATTATTTCAATACTTTAAGTCAAAATTATCAAATACCAAGCTGCCTCGAAATCTTTATAAACACAGAATTCTTATCTTTTACTCCCACAAACATGAGACTCAAAAATAAGAATTGCTTCATTTTGCTAATTCCCCGAAACCTCATGTTGTTTTAATTAGTATCAGTTGTCTGAAAGGGAACTTAAGTAGATTGTGCATATCTGACAGCGGGTTTTCCCTCGTGAAAAATACTGGATTTGTGTATTAACATTTCAAGAAACAGTGATCAGTTACTGATGTAAATATTGGATGAAATTAAAGTCTCATTTTATCTTTAAGATTTGTTGTAGTTCAAAAAGGATTAGTTCAAATAATGTTTTGAAAAATTAAATTTATGTATTTATTTTAAGAAGTTCATTCAACTTTATATTGTATTTGGTTCTCATGTTTCCTTTAGACATTTTAATGTGTTTTAAAAAGAAAAGAAAATCAGACCTATGAAATATTTTCTTATCAGTAGTAAATTGTGTGCATGTTTTGTGATTACTTCAGTCAAACATAGATATTTATTTTAAATTATAATGTTTTATTGCCTATGAATTTTATAAACATTAGTTTTGGTTTCCTGTTCTATGACTGTAAAACATCTTCAAAATTTATAGTTTTATTTTGATACTTGCTTAAACAAGTATCAAAACAAAACGAAAATAGATATATTTTATATATTTAATTTAAATATTTTGGCTACTTTTTATTAATATTTTGACTAATTTTAGTTATTTCTTACTTCTTATAAACATATTATCATTTTTCTTAAAATGTTTATTTTATATTCTCAGTACATTAACAAAAAGTCAATCTACCAGTTGTTCAATAATTAAAATAAAATTGAAATTTTAAAAAAGACTGTAATGAATGATTCGTTTACTCACTTCATAGTAGACATCTGTTCAAAAATATTTTCTACGTCTCTAATCACTTTGAATAAACAAAATTTAGGTATTTTCTTGTTTCTTAATTTTATAATTTAAGCAAATCTTTTCAGCTAAATAAGCAATCTCTCTATTAATTTACATTTGATAAAACATTAAGCAAAAAAATTGCACTATTCTTTGATTTACAATTCACAAATAAATCTTATTATAATAATTAAATTTGAGAACTATTAATTTTCGTTTCATTTCATGTGTACTAATCTTGCAATGGAATAGTTAGAGCTCAAGCGTTCTGTTTAACATCTCGTTGGAAGGTTGAGTGTGTATATTTGCAGCAATTTTAAATACACTAGCTGGACTCAGCTGCATTAGCTCTTGTGAATAAGAAGTTTTCACTAAACGTCAAAAATATATTTATTTTATGTAATAAGAAAATTTTTCATAAATACATTTCAGTATTCATGTGCCGATATATTCATTACTATTATACATTAGTACCAATCAATGTGACAAATGTTATGCAATGCAAAATTTGTACTGAAATTGTCAGTACAAATTTTGAATAGGAAGGAGTCTTTTCAGCTCTGTAAAAATTCTTTTTCTCGGTTCTATCAATTTCATTTTAAATTTAAACTAGGTAGATTACGCTTTCATAGATTTTTCTTTATTAAAAGAAGGACTTATTTAAAGCAAATCTGCAAACATAGATAAAGAATATATAACACCTTTTCTCATTTTCTATTGCTGCACGTGGAAAGATAGTGTAACAATAACGAAAAAGTTAAAGTATATATTTCATATAAAGAAGAGTGCAAAATTGCCTTTCTAAAATATACAGGTTTAGAAATATTCAGCTCAAATAAAAAACTGAACTAGAATATATCAATATAAATTTCCATATACTGTATAAAGACGGAATGTTTTGAATAAAACACCTTGCAGCAAAATAATAGTAATAAAATCTTACAGAGAAATAAAGTGAAATATTACAGAAATAAAACAATTATTGTGAAATGAATAAAAGTTACAAACTTATTTTAGTGGTAACTTCTCAGCTATATTTACATAATATTTTGAGAAACTTTGTATACACTGCGAAATAGAATTTACAAAAGAATAATTATTTTGAATACGTGAATTTTTCAATAAAAATAGTTGTGAAATGTTTAGAAAGCATGAGAATAAATACTTTGTTCCAATATTATTTTGCTTAGGAATATTAAATTTATGCTTTTTTCCCCAAGACGGATATAATTCTAAGACATTCTTGTCTAAATTTCATTTTATAGAGTCTTCGTGTATGGTAATAAATTCTAAAAAGTAACTTTAATCACAAGATAAAGAAAATTTAAAATATACAACTTTTCAGTTTAATTTTTTTCTGCTCTGTAACTTCTCTAAATAACACATTTCACAAGTGAAGATAAATCTTACCATAGAAGTTAATCATGTAAATGCATTCTGTTATTAACAATTCATAAAAAACAATATTTCAAATTCATTATTTAAATGATTTTAAAAATTGCTTAATAGCGAAAAACTGGAAGATACTTTTTCGGTTTAACTTCATTTTTTGCTGCATCTTGAACAGAAACAATTATTGTTTTCCGATATTTCCCTTTTTAAAAATTCACCAGCCATTATTAGTTTTAAATAATGAATAAAGTAATAATTATACATTTAGAATAGAGAGAAAATTGATACTTTAACAGGAACAGAATGTAATAATTGGGTTATATGTATATATATTATATATATATATATATATATATATATATATATATATATATATATATATATATATATATATATATATATATATATATATATATATATATATATATATATATATATATATATATATATATATATACCCAAATTACAATATTAGAAATTAGTTATAAATATACATATATATGTGATTTCCTGAAATCATAATTAATACTATTATTTAACTAACATATATTGGTGAAGTTTCATTTAAAAATAAATTGTCAATATTTTAATATTTAATTTGTTTTTATTTTACAAAGAAATTTTATTTAATTTTCTTTAAAAAGAACTTCTTTATAAGCCGAAACAAAAGACTGCTAAATTTTCATTCATTAAAAACACTTGCTTATGATTTACTTTAAGCAGTTGTTTGAATATGAAAATAATGTTTACATCTCTTTTCTTATTGCATAACTTATAATAATTAACTTTGCAGGTAATGAATAGTAAAATTGCAAATTCTCATTAACCTTTGCAAATTAATTTTAAAAAAATTCTGTTCAATAACTTTGTCCTTTACCATAAGTTAAATCTATAAAAGTGTTGTTCATTTTTTATACAATTATTTGATTTTACTTTATTTTTTTAGTTATAAAATTTAAATATAATTAAAGGCATATAGAAGTTAACCAAAAATTATAGATTAAAAAAGTTATAGTTTATAAGCTGAGCTAACATTTAAACATTTAAGTCTCTGATATTACAACATCACTCTTTAGATTCAATTCGCATCCCGGGTGTGGTTGCTTAAAAAAGCTTGAAATCTGTTTCAAACTGTAATTTATGAATGTATAGGCTAAAGTTACTGTGACAAACGAACCAATCAGACTTTATAACGACCATGTAAGTGTTTAATTTTAAAAGTTTTCAAAATATAGAAATAAAAACTAATAATAATATCTGGTGAAGATTTAATTAAAATTAAAACTCGTTTTGAAATCACTATAATACCATTTCTTTCATACAATACAATCTTCTTTATTTAAATGCAATAATTGCCCTACATTTTTAGTATAATCACATAAGCATTTATGGAGTGAATTTTGAGGAAGTTAATTCATTAAACTAAATTTATTTTTTATCGAAAAAAAGACATTTTAAAGTTGATAACTTTGTACTGTTGCTAGATATATAAATAATGTATATCGCAATAGAGCAGAACTGTTGGACATTTTTCTTAAAATGTTTTCATTGCTCCAAATATAATAACGTTATTTTACTTCCTCTACAAATTCTCTCTAAAAAAAAGAACTTTACACAGTAGTAACTTTAGTACATGTAGGTAAGAACTACTTTAAAACATTATTACGTAACTGTTATGTACTGTTATTATTATGTAACTTATTTCATGTAAAAACTATGTGATAAAACGCATAGAATAGATAAAATCAATGTGAATGAAACTAAAATTATATAAATGTATCGTAATTAAATCCGAAATTGAAACATTGCCTAGACCGTGAGGTTCAGTCGTTGAAAAATGACTGATTATATATTCCCTTCATTTTAGCACAATTTTTAATTAATATTAATTTAGTATTTTTCCTCAAAACTACTTGAAGTCAACTCAGACTCCAATTATTGACGAGTACTAATTTCAATAACATAGGTAGTTGGATTAACCTGTCACTAATTACTTCTTTACCTGATCGTTAAATGTGGTGATTTACGTGTATGACAATTTTATCCACATGCGTTGCCTTTATTAGATTTTATGTATATATGTATGGGAAAGCTTAACCATAATACAGCCAAGTGTTTTCTTACATTTTTTTCTAGAATTTTTGTGATAATGCTACATAGAATTATTATTTCTGATTGCCTTTAACATTACAAATCCTATGAAGGCATTAATACCATAAAATGCATTTAATATTACGACTTTATACTATAACTACTAACATTGCTTATGTGATTCATTTACTATAACTATATAATGATGCTACGTGTGCCCTATTTTAATCTTTAAAATATTAAATCCCCCTTATAAGGGAATGTTTACCACATTATTGATTAATAATGATGCATGTAATTTTTTTATGTATTTCTTTCTACTTCTTTATATTTAATATCAGAGTAGTAAAATTTTAAACTGAATGAACTGAACTGAGAAATTTATATTCGTTTACAAATGATCTGAATAGTTAAAAGAAATAGGATTGAAATTTCAATATAAAAATGTTAATGAAATCTAACCAATCCACAACAGGAAAAAAGTAAGTTGATAATCCCCCATTATGTTTAGTTAAAATCCTCTGTAAAATAAGATTATGTAAAAACAGGGAGACAGGGAAACACATTCATTAAAAGCAATTGAAAGCCGTATTTATATATTATAAACCAAGTGATTTGTACCATAGAAAAAAAATAATTAATAATTTAAAATTAATCTTGGATTTATGTATGAAGACATCTAGGATTTCTTTTCTTACTACACAATAGGCAATGTGAAATAACTTTTTAAAAATTCCAGAAATATTTCATTGATTTTAAATATTTCTTTTTAAAGTTATCTGCATTTGTAGATAGATCACTTTAATGTATATTGCGTTTTTCATATGTTTATACAATTTTTTATTTTTTATTATTTACATACTGTATGCGCTTTTTAGAGAAATAAGATGTTGATGTCTGTTTCATACACACACATAGTATTCAATTCCTAGAATCTCAACATAAAGAAAAACTTATGCATAAAGAAATAATTTACAATATACTTTTCAAAATTTGGAAAGTACACATTTAATTGAGAAATATGAGCATTTTTTGCTGATTTTTTATGACGTTCAAAATTTTTTTGTAAAAAATAATTTATTCCTAAACAAAATTAAATTTTTTACATATATCAATATATATATGGATAGTGCATCAAAAATCAAACATCGTACAATTGAAAATCTGAAATGATTTGTTTTGGTCTTTAAACGTTAAACAAATAATGAAATTCACAAGGCATAAACTGCTTAAGTTTATTAACTTAGTTTCGTACACTGTTAATCATTTAACCACAAACATATCCAAACACATTATAGCTGTATAAAATATAGATTGCTCTTTTGATAAAGCATTATTTTGTATATAAAGAAAAATGTACATTTGGATTTTACATTTATAGGTTGCATGTGTTATCAAAAGTTAATCATGCAGAATATCACTTTAAATAACAAAATTTTTCTCATTTTTTTTATCCCCAAGAACAGTTAGAATACATTTTCTCAATACCAAAATATGGTGCTGTGTTTTTCCCCAAATGTCATTCAAACGTAAATAACAGTCTTAGGTTTAAGAAATTATATAAATTCCTTACCTAAATAAGGAAAACATATTTATACAGTTTTGCATGCAACGGAAAGTTACATAGTTAAGTAAGCATAGCTGTGTTTATATAATAGAAACACTGAAGAAAATATTCTTAATGGCAGATGATAACAATGAACTTTATTGTCATTATTATAAAGGAAGTCACACATCACTTTCTGATATCACGCACACTTAAACAATGCATCAACGACTGGTTCATGACCTAGTAACACAGGTCACAGATTTACTTAAGTGATAAAATAGACACAACACAATTGTTTTATTCATCATTTTTGTATAGATTTATACTATACACAGCAAATTTTTAAATGGTAAATCAAATTATCTTTCAAGTACTATAGGCTGTATAATAAATTGGCTTCATGATATACTTGCTGTGAAGAATAAAATTTGAGCAACTGATAACGTAAGACAATACGCTTAAAAATATAAATTATTGATAAAATATAACAAAGTATATAATGTATGTAGTTTGTAAATTAAATGTGATAGTTTAGAAATTTATTTTTGTGGAATTCATGTATATATATATATATATATATTATATATTATAATATTATATATATATATATATATATATATATCTATATATATATATATATTACATATATTATATATATATATATATATATATTATATATGTATTATATATATATATATATAAATATATATATGTATGTATGTATGTATACATACATACATACATACATATATATGTATGTATGTATGTATGTATAGATATAGTTATACATATTGATAGATAGATATAATTATTTCAAACTATTATTTTGTTCACTGAATTGCATTATTATTTTCTGTACTTGTATCACAAAAGATATTAAAATATGTCTAACTGCTAAGTACTTTTTAAATTTGAATACGATATTTTTCCGTAACAGTATTAAAAATACATAAAAAGTAGATTCTTTTTTAATAATGTTCTGTATAAATAATCATAAATGTCTAAATTTAATTTTGATTCCATATTTTGCTACATAGTAAAATTCTATTAATCTAATAAATGTATTAGTGATGTGTAAATGAAAATACAATTAGAATAATTTACTGTATAAACACACATTAAGGGGTAAGTTTAATTTTAATTTCATTTATTGTAAGCTTATAAAATTGTATTAATCAGATAAATAGATAACTAATGTTTTAACGAGTATACAATTAGAAGTAAAGTATTTGATTATTTAATGTTGTGTGATGCTGGAAATCAATATAAATCGTGGAACATTCAAATGAGATTAAAAATTTATACCTTGACAAACTGTTACATAATTAAATAAATTTACGGTGCATTATCGGAGTAATTATATAGGAAAATTAGCAATTTATGAGTATCCGCATTTGCTGAAATATATAGAAAATTCGTTAATTATGCTTGAAGTCATAGCTTTTCATAAGCAAAAATTATTAAATATAATTATTTACACTTTCATAATTCTTTTCATCCAAATTGATTTTAAATTTGCGTGTTAATTCATGTGAAACTTTAATAATATATTTTGTATAAAATGTAAATTCATTAAAAATTTATTTCATTATGTTGAATATTATATTTAGTAAATATATGGAATATTAGTTGAGTTATATATTGTGTACAGCGTATTTATATATTATTTTCTGTAACACAAAAATACTCAAATATTATTTCAAAATAGTTTTATGTTTATGAGTATTCAGAACTATATCTACTTCATAATTAATTAGGAAATTTAAATTAAATATAGTAGATCTAAAACAATTTTTGTGGTGTTAATTTAAAACTCGCACTCAACCACAAATATATTCTTTTGATTCCACACATATGGTCATTTTACATATACATTATTCTTTTTTGCATTATTTTAATGATTGGGAATACACTTTAAAGAAAATATTAGAAATAACATCAGTAATCTAGAAATCATAATATACGTGTATTCTACACATTTTTTTCTTTTTATTCTTTCAACATCATTCTTTTCTTTGCTGTAATTTGTAATTATATCACCATTGATGTGACACAGTTTAACAGTTTTAAAGCTTTATTAAGAAATATAAATGAATAAACCCAAATAAAAGGAAATTAATTTAGGAATATTTTCTGCATTTTTAAATCCTACTAAGAAAAACAATAATGTAAGAAAATATAGAAAATATAAAAAAATTAAAACATTCAAATGAAATAATAGAAATATTGTTACAAACAAGGATTAAGAACAATGTATTTTATTATGAAATTAATGTTTGAATCTCAATCCATTAGTTTAATATTCTTTACATTTTAGTGAATAAAATTATGATTGTTTTAAAATATGTGTCGTAAAATATTTGGAATTTTAAAAGTACTCTTAAATTCATTAAAAGAAAGCATATATCTTTTTCAATTTTAAAATCAATTTGCATGAGAAATCCGTTTCTTAATAAAATATTAAATCACTTTGGATAAATTCTTAATGTTGGTAAACTTCTCTTATAAGCTGATTTGAGATCATAAAATGAATTTCTTTATTCTTAGTAGAATATCTTACATGCAATTTCTAAAAGAATTATATAATTTTTAAAATTTAAATTCGTAAACAAAAATGTGTTTTATAAAATTACAAGAAACAAATTGTACTTCACAAAAAGTTAATTATACTAGTAAGAATATATAAAAAATTATGAAAATCAAACATATATTTATATATATATATATATACACAAATTACTTTTAATATACGAAAAATAGTTAAATAGTTAATTTATCAGTCATTAAGGAAAAATTAATTTTAACTTTAACATGCATGGGAAAGGATCGTATCGTAATCCTATTTCTTTTCTCCTATTCATTTAAAATTCCATATGAAAAGATCATGCATATAAACAGAAAACAGCTTTGCAAATAAAGAGTATTAAACTTACAGGTAAAAATTATGTGTAATCATTTATTTATCACATTTACCAAATTGAAAGAAGATTATAAATAACATTTGGTTACTCTACATAATCACCGATTTTAGTGACTTTTACAGTAACATATATAGATTTTTGAATAATAAGATGAAAATAATATGTACAGATTCATAAAAAATATTATTAGAGAAACTTGCCTTAAAGTACAGCAACTATTGAATCATATTATGGTTAATGCTATATATATATATATATATATATATATATATATATATATATATATATATATATATATATATATATATATATATATATATATATATATATATATATATATATATATATATATATATATAGTTGATGATTTAAATCTCTCAAAAAATGCTATTATTGTAAGCAAAATTACATAAATTGAAGCAAAACTAACTTGCAATACATTCAAAATCTCTATAAACTCCTTAGATTATTCTTATATACCAAAATATGTGAGAAGATATAGCTAAGATTTATAATATATTTTTGAATAGTAATTGCATTAACTAACATGGCTAACTTGGAATCATTCTGTTAAAAGCAATTTCTTACATAAATTTAAGCTTCTGTCAAAAGCTTAAGAGCTTATCTTGTTCACTTAGCGATCAATTGTGACTACTTAATTAAATATTTAGCGAAACTCTCTAATATGACAGGTTAACTAGTCTTGATTTTACAAATTTCTGGTGAGATTGCAGCAAAAATATTACGAAGCAAACTCTACAAGTAAAGATATGATTTCTACCAGTTTTAACTTGAAGATCATATCTTTTACTGTGGAACTAGTTTGGAATAAATCTGAAAGTCTCGAAAACTGAAAGACTTGGCTGCTACTAAAGAAGAGGGATCCTAAAAAAGTATTTATAAGAATTACATCTGCCCAATTTTATTTTGATTAAGGCCATTAAATTTGCAAAAGTTTCTCAGAAATTTTATTCAGGAGGGCTATGAGAAAATTGTAAAGAACCATGTGTGGAAAGATAAATAAAAACATTATTTCACTTCATTTTACCAAATTTATCATCGTTAGCTTTCAAATTGCGAAGCATAGAAACTAATATATTTAAAATATTAATTTTAAATATACTTGCATTACATTAAATTAATACGTCCAAATAGTAATTATGGACGTAGTGTATTTGTTGCTTTAGCTATTCAAAATTTTCAGTTACGTGCACAGTTGATTGAATTTCTGTTGAAATTACTTGTAATTAGATATTTTTTTCGGTTAAATATCTTTTATAGTTTTTTTTTTTTTTTGAGAACTCTACATAACGTCCACTGAAATTTTCTTGGAATTTTCTTTATTTAAACGTGTCTTTATATTAATTTCTGGTACCTTAAAGTAGAAGAGTTTTTTCTTTTGCATAGGATTTCCTTGTTAACATTTTGACTAGAAACATAATATTCATTGGCATTGTTTTTGCTTAAGAAATATACAACTAAAATGAATTAAAACATTTTCCTAAGTTATTCAAACTATTCTGTTTTGTACATAATAATGGGAAAAATGATTCTTTCTGATTGCGTTATTGTACTTTAAAAAAATAATTTTCTAAAGTATGATATAACTTAACTTTTTTTGATCATAATTTGTGCAACACATTTAGAAGAAAAATTTTGAAATTACACTCAGCAAATACAGGTGGACACACATTAACAAGTACAGATAGACTTTGTCATATCTATTTTAAAATATTGGAGAAATTTTAAAATATTATCTCAATTACGTTTCTGTCATGCATTCTGGAAATATTTATACACTGTGAGAGATCTGAACATGAATAAGACAACCATCCACTCACAACCAGGATTTGTGTAAAAAGCACATATATTGGCATTCTTTTGAACATCTTAGTCATTTTTCAAATCATTGTATGTTTAGCCGTCTCCAATGCACCTACATGCTGAATAGAAATTACGTTTTATTCTTTTGTAGTGGATTATATATACAGGATGTCCCAAAACGACTGCATAAACTCTGCACAGTTAGATTTCTCGTTTGGAGTACATAAAAACTGCCCAAAGAAGAAAAATAAGAAAAACAAAGTATGACGTCACTTCCAGTGCAAGGAAAAAATCTTTATTGGACACATCAAAAACAGTATTTGCGTATATTTCCAGACGATAATGTTTAAAACGTTCACCGTGCATATCGCGTCATACATGTGCACACGCCATGGAATGACGTAAAGCCACCGTTGGACTGGTTATTTAAAAGGTTACATCTTGCAGCTACCGGTAGTCTTCGTATGGTGACCAGGAATTCCATTCGTGACTACTACGACGTGTATTTGATGTAAGATTGACGTAATGGAAATGCCTGTTGTTCCAGCATGATGCTGCTCCGGCGAATTTCTGTGCTCCCGTACGTGGTTGGCTGAATTTGGAGCACCCCGACAGCTGGATCGGAAGTGAGGGTCCGGTTCTATGTCTGCCAAACCTTACATTGTTGGATTTTTTCCTATAAGACCATCTAAAGGAACCGGTGAATCGAGACGTAGCGCCAACACCAATGGACGTAGTTGCTTGTCTAAACGCTGCTTTTACTTCGGTGGAGCCCGTGCAACTTGTGATAACAGCCTTTCCACGGCGTGCTCAAGCCTGCCTCGACATTCAAGGCGGACACTTTGAACACCTGCTTTAAATTGTGCATATGCTGCTGTTGATATGTTCCATAAAGTGTTTTTTCTTGTACCGGAAGTGACGTCATACTTTATTTTTCGTATTTTTCTCGTAAACTATGTTTCGTACACGAACGCTTCTTTGAGCACTTTTTATGTACTCCCAATGAGAAATCAAGCTGTGCAGAATTATGCGGTCGTTTTTATACCTGTAACATAATGAAACTCTTTATAGAATAAAATATATGACTTTGTAATTTAGTATGTGACAAAATATCCATGTTTAAAAATTGACATTTTATGAGGCAAAGGAGATATAAAAAGTATATTTCCCATACAGTATAATAAATGTATGATTTTTTTTTTGATGAAAAGTACTATGCAAGAAAATGGCATTGAATTTAAAATAAAGGTGTAAAAGCGCAATTTAATATAACAATTTAAACAAAATAAATAATTTCATTCTTTTTTTTATTTTAGCATGAAAATATAAAAACTATGCATTTAAAGATAAAATGATATATCACTCTCGCATGCACTACTTTTACTATCAGCAAGTACATGACGAGATAAAAGGTGATATATAATCTTGCTATATACTATTTTATAGTAAGATCTCGTGATTTCAATCATGGTTGGATAAGCAATATTATGTAGGATCCACGCAGATAGAAATCAAATTGTAATAAGAAATCTCACTTCAAAATTCATACTCTCTTGGAATTCTTTTCGCAGCTGTTTCTATTCATGAGATTTTTACCTATATTTCACATCATATGAAATACCTAAGGCAATAGAGAAAATGAATCTTGGAACTGCATACATTTTTCAAGCATATATTTTTTTATACATTCTGTTATATTTTAATATTAGAAACTGATCTGGCATTCTATTAATCTCATTCTAATTATTAGTTAGGAAAACGATAGGAAGAAATTGGTAAATTTTTTTACGTAGTCATATTAAATTAAGAACTAATTATCTCTGGTAATGTAAATTTATATCACAAAATTTTGTATAATACTTTTCACTTCATACGAAAGGTTTCAAGTTAGTATTTTGTCATACTTAGATATTAAGAAAAATGGTGTACTAATTTCCATAAGTGAAACTAATTAGGCGTTGAAAGCATTGTAATTTAAAACAGTGCTTCTTAACAGATCTTAATAGATGAATTTCGAAATATCTTAAAAATATTTTTTCTATGTCTAGTTAAAATAATTTCAATTAGTTAACTATTAAAAATATTTAACTATAAGTGAGATACAATGCCTGTTTTAGAAGCAAAAAAGAGACAAAACTAATCAGTTAAATTGCATATATAAACATCCTTTATTAATTATTAAGTCTAAAATTGTGATTGCTTATTTGAAAATTAAGCAAGATATTTTTTTAAAGATCTCTTAAAGCTGCGTCTTTAAATTATTGATTGCTACCTTCAATTTTTAAGCAAATACGTCTATCGATCTGTCTATACATCTCACGCTAGTGTTTCTTTATAAATAAGAAATGAGTTTGCGTTTTAATCAAATAAATTATGTTTTTCACAGTATAATATAATACTTTCTCAATAATAATATCTTTGTTCGCTAACTTATCTAAGATGCGTTTTCCACAAACATACTGTACATTTAAATTTCATTAAAATAAATATACATTCCAAATTTTAAAAAAACTCATTAGGCAATGACAACGAATATTAACCTATTTTGGCAAAGTTCTAAAAACCAAGTCTCATAGCATGCAAAAATCATTATTCAACATACTAAATTTTGTACAATTAGTATATTAAGTTCACAAAGAAAATTTATATTGCATTTCTTATCCATATCACTAGAATTGTAGATGTTTATATTACATTTGAAACAATTATTGTGGAATTGTATATAGAAAAGAAATTATAATCTTTTACTGAATAAATTATGTGAATGGCATTTTCACAATTTTGTGTATCATTTTGAGACCATTTGTATTTCATTTATTTCCTGTTCTCGAACAATAAATTTGTTTTTCTAGCCACAAATGAAATATTTTGCAGGATGTAAATAATATATAAATATATATATATATATATATATATATATATATATATATATATATATATATATATATATATATATATATATATATATATATATATATATATATATATATATATATATATATATATATATATATATATACATATATATATATATATATATATATATATATATATATATATATATATTATATATTTTAATATATATTAAAATTTTTGCATTACAATTCTTATTAAAGATTTTGCACATTACATAAAATAAATACCAACATCATTTTTATTTCTCATAAAATGATGATCATTATCAATATTCTCCTATAAAATGTTAAATATTTATAATAGGGAATTACATTAAATTTTACATTATGCTAATTTAGTATCAATTAAGACTCATTTTTCAATAAAAAATTACTGAAATTTCAAATGGAAAAAAGTAAAGACATAGAATTAACAATGTTCAAATGCGAATCAATGTCAAAAATTAAAGTTTAGAACAAATTCAATAAGACTGCTTATATAAACAATAAAAAGAAGAGATATTATGAAAGCCAGTATTACAGTATAGTATTACAATATACTTTTTTGTGAATGTGCAAATTTTATATCATTATTTTTATCAAACAAACTATCTGTGTCTAGATAGATTAATAGTCTGACATGTATATAAATTTCACACATGACACAAATTAATTTCTTAACCTAATTTTTCACATTAATTTTAGAAGAAAATTATTATTTATTTAAACAATCATTCTATCCGATTCATTATTCCGATCATTATTTCAATAATCATTCTCTCCGTTCAATCCCAAGTCTTCATTATAATTTAATGGAGAGGGAAATTCTTATTGTTGTATAAACTTCAATAATTAAATTCATGAATTTGATTACCACTTCGGGCATGGATGATTCTAAATAGTTTGGAGTCCACTTTAAACTGTTAGTTGTTGTCCAATTAGATTTCTTTAGGAAAACAGTGACAATAAGTATTCAATCAAATCAAACATAATAAAAATTTCAATAATTACAAAATGCCCTGGATTGATTTTTATAAACGTAATCTTGTCCCTATTAAGGAATGTTGCTAATGCTCTATTGTGACTTTTACAGATGCTTTCAAAAGCAGTTTAGAATAATTAGAAAAATTATTAATAAAGTATTTCAAACTTACTATAAATAAGGATTATTATAACATTTTTCAGTAAATATCTTAAGAAATATGCATTTATGTTTCTACAATACATTAGAATGAAGTACATTATAGTACACTACAATATAGTACTAGTATTAACTATTATAGTTCAAGATTAATTTGGTGCACCTTACATATGAATAAATTTAGGATTAAATGTTTATAAAATTATATTCATTTCACTAAAATATTTATGTACAGAATATCATGTCATATGAAACAACTAACGAAATTATTGATCCTGTAAATTCAAGCAGGAATTATTTGTGTTATTCTGAACAGATTCTTTTAATACATAGACGAGAACATCTTAGACCAGCGAAGCTGAAAATCTTACTTCAGATAAAAAGTTATTGTACTAAAAACGATATTTTATCGATTATGTTATGAAATTGAAACCACACAGCTATAAGGGTTACTCTGAAATTTTTGAAATACGCGCAGACAAGAATTTATAAAATAAAAATAAAGGTTTAATTTTAAAATACACAGTATTTTAACACAGAAGACGATTTTTTACTGACTTACTTCAACTTGTTTAGCGTAGAATAAATTTTAAACAGAAGAGAAAATGGAGTTGACGCGATAACATATTCGGGCTATGATTTTCTAATATTTCAAGCAGGATTAAATTAAGAAGAATACGTTCAACGGTTGCAATTAGCATTTGCTGATGAATCTCCAGCTCATTCTACTGTATTCAGATGGTTTAGAGAATTTAGAAGGGGCCTCAATTTTCTTCAGGATGAAGAACACACCGGAAGGCCGAGGTCAGCAGTAATCCCAGATAATGTGTCAGCCATGCGAAAAATGTTGATGGATAATAATCGCTGTACCTATCAAATGATACAGAAGGAATTTAACATTGGATCCGCAGCCATACACAAAATCATTCATGAAGAATTACATATGAAAAAAGTAGTATGGGTTCCCCATAATCTAACTGAGCACCAAAAAGAGGAGCGAGTCAGAATCAGTAAAGATTAAATTGCTAAATGATGGTGGCGACCTCATAATTTTTAAAATTGTAACAATTGATGAAACGTACATATCGTTTTTTTGTCCTTCCATCACGTCAAGAAAGCAAAGTATGGGTCATTAAATATGATCCCACGCCGACAATGGTGAAAAAACAACGCGCACTGAAAACAGTGATGCATGCCGTTTTCTTCAGAAGTACGGGGTTGGTCAAAGCCATCAAGTTGGAAGGACAGAAAGTAGTAACAGCAAAATGGTATATCATTAAATGTCTGATAGAAATTTTACAAGAATTGAATGTTAGGGCACTAATGTTTCACAATGACAATGCATTTTCACATACAGCTGGATTAACAATTGAGTTTCTCAAACAAAAACAAATTAAAGTGATCGAACATCTGCCGTATTCATCTGATCTAGCTATGTGCGACACTTGGTTGTTCTTTAACTTAATAAAGAACTTACGTGGACGTCGTTTTCATTCAGAAAAAGAGATTGATGTGGCTATAAAGCATTTTTTTCATCTATTTCAAAAATGAATGGGTTGAGGCATTTAATCTGTGGAAAATTCGTCTACAAAAGTGCATTGATGCTAGAGGAGACAACTTTGAACACACCTAAAATTTTGTAAGTTCTAGTTCCTAGTTGTATCTCAAAAATTTCAGAGTGACTCTCGTATAACTAAATGTTTTATATTAAACATTTCAAAATTGATATCAAATATAATAGAGGTCATCTTCAGTCACATGGTTTTCATTGAAGAAATGTATCAGTGAATTTGATAAATTCACTGAATTTATCGTTACAACATTCAGTAAATGAACAGTGTAATTCATATATCATTTGTTATCCAGATTTGAAAAAATCTGAAACAGCTGCAAATGACATTTCCAGAATAGATACTAGATAAGGACAACTAGAAATATTAGAAACACGGTTTAAATTCTGCTTGGTCAAGAAAAGGCCTTACAGAGATGAAGGATATTCAATGAAATAGTTTAAAAAAATCAAACGGAATGACAAGTTTTAATATGGATGCTATGCTTTAGAAAAGAAAATTTGACAAGCAAAATTAAAAGTTTAGTGTTTTTTTTAATTGAAATGCAAAATGATATTTTCATACTTTGGTTCTAATTAGAAAAATATATAAAAGAGAGGAAAACATCTCATAAATCTTTTAATTAGAGAAACATCTCGTAAATTTAACGTCACATTTTTAAAGAGATTTTTTTTTAAATTTAGTATTATATCAATAATATTAATGTGGCTAAGGCATTCTAATTTAGTTATTTCCTCTGTATCATATACTTCACTAACTTTTTATATTTCATATAAATAAATTGTTTAAAAATAAAGATTTTTAAAGAAACAGCATGCATATGCAAACATATGTGATCCATGTTTCATGGCATGAATTTGAAATAATTTATTATTTTTTATCCACTAATGGGGTATAGAACATCAAAATCAAATGATATTGAGAAACTTAATAATAATAAAAATTTATTTATTTATTTTAATATTAATTAAATAAGATTAATTTCCAACGGCATTTGTAATAATAATAAGATTAATTTCCAACGGCATCTTCAGCAGTTGTAAAATTGCTATCATTTTAAAAATCAAAATACATTTTTAAATAAATAACAAGCATTTCATCGAAAATAATTTCTAATTTATAATAGTTTAATATGATCTACAACAATTTAACATTAAACACTTTATTTCAAAATAAGCTTGAAGACTTATGAAAGGGACAACTTGTCATGTTTCATATATTTTACTGGCTTCACAGTATTTAAATAGACACTTTGGCAGTATTTGAAATCAAATGCACCTGAATAGGAAATTGATGCTAGAAACAAGAGTTTTTATAAAGTTCATAATATTTGGATCCTAATTTCATGTTCTGAAAAACATTACAGCGTTTTAAATAAATATTTCTTTTGTTTCATACTAAATTGCAATTTTAAAATTTATGAAACTGTTTTTTGAAGGCAATTCAAATTTGTCCCTTCAAACTAGAATATTTTAAATTACATATTTAAACAGCATTATCGAACCCTAATGAATTCAATATTCTTCATTTTTAACTGTATAAAAATAAATAGTATTATTTGTCAATTATTTGAATTGATTTTTTTATTTCGAAAGTTATTTCAGAATGAAATATTTATATTTTTAATCCAATAATAAAATATGTCTCAATGATATTTCTTGTTTAAACTATAATATTTTAAAAATAAAAGTGGTAAAACAAGGTAATTTTAGTCACATAGCAATTTCAAATGAAATAGTAATGCTATTATTTATAGTCGCAGGTTTATGGTTAAAAGCTACGTGGGAATTAAAGGAGGCGAAAAGCATAACATCCAGATGAAAAAAGATTTATCGACAAAAAATAAATCAAAAATTACTTTGAAATCCTATTTCACTTGTTATAAGACAATAAAATTGCAGCAATAAGAATTTTAGTATTTATTTTCAAAATCATACACAGCTTTTAAAGCACATAGCTTTTTCCGAAAATATAGTATTGTTGCCACTTAAAATGATCCTGTCTCTAACAAAGGAAATCGTTTTCAAAACATGCTTATATATAGTAAACTACATAACTATATAATATTTTGATTGTAAAACTTTTATCATTTCCCATGAAATGTATTTATTTATTTTATTAGCGTCTCTTAAAATGGTAAAATGTCGCTTTCTAATATCTGAACATTTGTATATATATATATATATATATATATATATATATATATATATATATATATATATATATATATATATATATATATATATATATATATATATATATATATATATATATATATATATATATATATATATATATATATATATAATATATATATATATATATATATATAATATATATATATATATATATATATATATATATATATATATATATATATATATATGTATAATTCTCTTTTAAGAATTATGTTATGAATATTAAAATAGTGCTTATTCATTAAACATGTGTGTGAAATAGTTAGAACATTGGATATTCACCTTTATATACATAGTTTAGTAATAGCATAAATAACTTCTTCTCGAAATATCAAAATGCATATTATCCCTTAAGAATTGGTTTCTATTGTGAAAGTTTAACTTAACATCTTAAAAATGTCAAAGAAGACTCCAAATGAATCAAACAATTTGAATTAATGTTATTAAGAGATAAACGATCCATAATAATATAACAACTTTTACTAATTAATTTTTAATCAGTGTTTTATTTTCTAATAATGACAATCTTAAGAGAATAATTTCTTTTATACGTTATGTTCATCGTCATTTTAATATTACAAATTAAAACTAGGAAGTACGTAAATAAATTTTAAAGAACTATCTTACTTGAGAATTATGTTTGGGGAAATTTAGAACTTCATGAATATTTCTTAACAACTGGTGTTCAGAAAATATTGCAGTCTTATCTAAAGCAATTGATTAACGTAACCTAACTTAAGAAAAAATGTTAATGTGATATTAAAAAAAATAACTATTAAAACCCATATAAAACTTCAGAATTTGATAATCTTTGTTACGGCTTTATCTCAAACACTTCAACAAGCAAACGAGCGAAAAACAGCAAGACTACGAGAGAAAAATAGTTTGATAATTAATTACGGATAAATTTAATTTGTTTTTACTTGTTGTAATATTGATTCAACAAAGATTGTTCTCCAATTTTTAAACTGATTATAATAAATTTATTATTAATTAGAATGAGCAGTTTTAACTAGAAGGAAATGTGTGTATTGATGTGACTCATTTTTCAATATTTAATGTAGACACATTGGTCGTATCATTTACGAATAGTAATTAAAACTAACATATGAACAAAAAATTAACATATAATCAAACTTGAAACACTGAAGTTAATGCTCAACCGCGCGACTCTTCAGCAAATTTTGAGACAGAGGACCAATTATCAACCTTAAAATTTTTTGTCAAGCACTCATTATATAAGTTTCACATTTCATAAATTTGCTTGAAATGAAATTTAACATATAAAAACATAAATTTCAATGAATATTTTAATTTCAAGTTTTTAAATTATAACATTATTTTACTCTTAAGGGAGAATAGAGACTAATAATTCAGATAAAAGCACAACAGTTTTTAATAATTCCTTTGCTGTTAAGAAATATTTTCATAAAATAAAGACACAGTTTCATAATTTATGACTTGAATTTATGGTAGTTGTTAATTTTTCTGATTAGTTTTGTTCTAATCATTTTTAATATTCTGATTAGTTTATAATATTTGAAAAAAATATTGTTTTTTTTTTTAATTTTAAAACTACTATCAACAGTAAGAGTTTAAATTTTTTTTTTACAAAACAGGAAAATCTGATGCTCTTTGCTAATGAAAATAGCTGCAATAAAAACATGTTAAATCATTTTTCCTTTTGATAAGTCGGTCTTGTTACGAAGGTATCCCATTTACATTTATAGTACGCCAGAAACATTCACCAAACGAAAATCATTGTTAATTAAATATCTTGGTCAGTATAATACACCTAGCTTACAAAGATATGTTATCTATGATGTCCTATAGCTCTGTTATCTGACGATTTTATTATAACAATTACATTTTCACGATATTATTTTTATGAAGAGATATCGCATCATAAGGACATCATATAAATATAAATGATGAAACATCACATCAGAAAAGTAATATATTTTTAGTGAGAGATGTTACATACAAGAAATATTCTCATCCTGGGATGAATATACAAGTACACTTTCTTCTACGAGACTACACATTAAGTTATTTCCTTATATTTTATATTTGCTAAATTCCATTTTTTGAGATTTACTATAAGAAACACAACTTCTTCTAGTTATAATAAATTAGTTAAATTTAATTATTATAATATCAGAGATTATTATATGAAATAAATATAATATTATATACACACTGTCTACCAATAATTATTTTGACACCTGTGAGAGTTAAAAGCGGTAAACACAATTTATTTGTATTCAATTGATAAATCTTCCATGTGAGAAAGTAACAAGCTTAAATCCTCGAGGTATGAATCAACGAATGCTTGGAAGATGGATATTTATATTTTATTCTGCTAATCTTGAAGAAGGCATATAAGACCTTTTATCAAGTTTGGGTGTTTGCCGCATCCTTTATTTTGGATATACAACTCATCACATAGGTGTTCTATGAGACTCAAGGCTGGACTTTTTACAGACCAGTCCAATCAAGTTACCTAATTATCCGCATACCATTCAATGGTGGATATTGCAAAATGATTGTGATTCTTTCATCCTGAGAATAGCAATGTTGGTTTGTCACTCAAGGTCATTTTTCGCAAACGAAGGCTAATTCGACCTGAAAGTATCTCTATTCAGTGCCAATTTTACTTATCTGTAAAATTGGTCAGCATTTAGCTTACCACGAACTGGGATCAAAAGACTCAGTCCGGAAGGGACAAAGATTTACAGACTATAATTCTACTTCCACCAAATGTTGCTGTAGGCCCAATATACACTGGGAAACAATTTTTTCAAGCATTTCGCCAATTTCAGACTCTACTAACCGAATGTTAGAGCTTGATCTTATATTTATTACTTTAGAAAGCCTGTCCAAGAAAACCAACATTTGTGGTTCAATTTCGAGGTGTCTTGCATCACTTCAACTAAGTATCTCGGTTAGGTTTTGTAATCAAAGTAGTATGGATGAATACATGAACAAAAAAAAACGTGTTTCCTTGCTGACAATATTTATCAAAATAATTTTAAATGATGCTTGTTAGAACTTTTGGAGGTCATGATTAAATATATTTAACGAGATTTTTTTTTAAATTTTTTCTTGCGTTATGTTCATTGGTCTCTATATCTTAGTTTCATGGATCCATGAACTTAGATTTCAATTTCGAGGTGCCTTGGATCACTTCGACCAAGTATCTCGATTAGGTTTGGTTGTCGATGTAGTATGGATGAATGAATGAACACCAAGAAAACGTGATTACTTGATGATAATATTTATCAAAATAATTTTAAAGGATGCTTGTTAGAACTTCTGGAGGGCGTGGTTTAACAATTTAACGAGTTTTTTTTTTCTCTTGCGTAACGTTCATCGCTTTCTATCTCTTAGTTTCATGGATCCGCCGAATTGAAACCCATTCCAAAAATCACCACTGCCTTTCTACTTTTTAATCACAAAAGCTATTGAAGACTTTAGAATATTTAACTCACTAGATTTGTCCCTTAAGTATCAGCCATTTCTATGATATCCGACAGTAGCATCATTCTCAAACTCAAACGTCTTAAATGCAACTAATATCAATACTGTTTACTGCATAATATATAAATACAGAAGGCGTAATGTTAATCAGAACCACATATATATGTATTTACATGAGTGTCCAAGTGCTTATCGGCTAATAGTGTTGTAAAATAGTAATATAATACATATTGAAAAAAAAATCAGAAATTATTAATTTTATTTCCTTGACAACACATAGTTACTTGAGGAGACTCTTGGTGTATAATATATAACGTTTGAACAAAATTAGTCTATCAACTACAGAAAAATTTATAATTGATAAGTAAAAAATTAAAGTAAAAAATTTAAAATTTATATGTATATAACTGTTAACTAAAGCAATTTTGATGCCATTCGGTGTATTGCACATACTGTAAAACTATGTATTGAACAATACAATTATCTTAATGGCAATAATAATTAAGCATTGTAAATTATAAAGTCAAAGACAAAAATAAACAAACGCATATAACAATAAGGGAATTAATAAATATTATAGAATAAGACCTAAAGTTTGCCAAAACCATTAATAAAAATTAATCGTTCATTAATTTTTACAAGGAAAATTCTGAGTAGAACTCAACTAAAAGTGTTTTATCATACTTAGAATCAAGTATATTCTATAATATAACAAAATGTTGATCTTTTTCTTCATAGTTACTGCCCTGCTTAAGTAAACTGATGCAGTACGTAAGTTCTATAATTATTTTGGAATTAAAATGAAAAGAAACAGGCAACCAATCCATTTTTCAACTATTATTACCTAATAACCCATCCTATATGGTTTGTTATATTGTCATGGGAATAAAATAGATGATTTTCTTTGATGGGTGTAAATAGATTCCTAATAAACTCTAGTAATCATTAACTTTCAATGTACCATTTAGGAGAAAGGGATACTTGGTATGTTATTTTTTGAAACTCAGTCTGAAACAACCTTTTCTTTTGGTGTTATCTAAAGATTAATCATCTTTCCATATATTGTACAACTTATGGAATAAACCAACAAGCCTATCAAGGATAAACCTTTTTTCGTCAGTGAAATATCTCTATTCGATTTTCTAACTCCTAAGATGCGTAATACCTTTACTCTCGCTTTTTTGGATTTGTTCTATGTTTAGCCTCGACTAACATTTTCACTTACTCAAAGCAGAGAGTTTCGAAATTCAAGTAAATCGTAATAAAAAGTTTTTGACATTTTCAAGTTTGAATACTTTGACAGTTTTCCTAACCATATTTTCTACGAAGCCATTATATTGAGTAGTGCAGAATATTTTTCTAGAGACTAGAATGAGATATTTTTAAATATTCATATCTATATAAAAATCTTAATAACATGACAATTTAGTAAAATAATTCTTATAAACCCATAAATGATTTTATGCAGCACAAATATTTTAAACGAAAATTCAAATTACTTAAATTATTTGAATTTATTTGCTCAGTTTGCAGCATTAAGTTTTGTAAAAGTTACATTGAAAAAGCTTAAAAATGTCTTACCCTGAACACCTAAATAAAAAATAAATTAAAATAATCATAATTAGCTATTTGATTACTACTTAAAGAAAAAATCCAATTTTGAAAATTGCATATCTAATTGTAATCTTAAAATGATATTTCCTGGTTTTTAAGTTTGTATGAAATGGACATCTGATTTTTTTAAAATTCTTTTCTAAAAATTATCTTTTATAAATATACACAATCATACAGAAAATGTATGCAGAGTACCTTCAAATATATTTTTTCTTATCCATATATAGATGCTTTCCTAATCATAAAAATATTCCTCATCACATTCTTCGAAATGTATAAATATTAAATAAATATGAAAATAAAATCCTTCTCGTAAAATTTAAACAATTAGCATATTTTCAAGAATATGTTTTCTGTAAATTTTTGATAATCTATTTTTAGTAATATTTATAGTATTTGTGATCAATTAAAATATTTTCAGTGATTTCGGCCAGTTAATCTCCCCAATAATATCTGAAAAAAATTAAATGTAATAATCTATTTATCTTTAGAGGTAAACAAATTATGATATTGTTCTAATTAAAAAAGTATACACATTTTATTTAAACATGAGTAGAAAGAGAAGAATAAAGCTTAGAATTTTTATTTTTGTTATAAAAATATTATCTTACTTTAAAATTAATCTAATATAGTTATTATAGTGTCGAATTTTTATTTTTTTTTCTGTTTAATACTTTTGAATAGTGGCTTATAAGATAAGTGTAAATAAATATCTATATGTTTACTAGGGGGCTAATATCAAAAAAAGTGGTGTATAGATATAGAAAATACAGAAAAAACACTTATACACAAATATCACCAAAATTCTGTATATTATTTTCATGCTACGTGTGTGTGTGCGATTTTGATTTATGAGAAAATGTAATTCTTATTTTAATCGATAGAGAAAAACATGGCAATTTCATTAATTTTCCTACCGTGGAAGAAAGTCATCACAAATTTTATAGAAATTCAACTGCACAAAAATATTACTGAAATAATTTGAAGATAAAAACTTAATTATGTCATAAAAACTGATTCATAGATTAAAAAATACAGACTGGAAAACATGGCATCTCTCAGCATTTCCGAATTATTTGCCACTCAATAGGACATGTCATAGGTAGTAATTTGTGTCTTAAACAAAACAAATAGTTTTTTGCTGTGATATGGATGACATTGCCTAAAGTACTTCTTTCTCTAATGAAATAAATTCAAAACATTGATAGATGCGAGTTTTTATATAGCAATGTAACCAACAGACTCAACTAGTTACATTGGGTAATAAAATAAAAAATATGATAGAAGCGATTTATTCATCACTCTGATTCTGTATAATTAATTTGTTACCAATTCTGTATAATTAATTTGAGAGCAGTCAAAAGTACACATTATTTTAACAAATATTTGTTCAAATAAAAATGGAGAATCTATCCTTAACAAAGGATGCAAAACTATGCAGAGGGATGCAATTATAGAAAATATAACTTTCTAAAGGTAGAATTTGCATCGAAAGACCTCAGTTTGGTTACCTATTGAAATAAAAATTATAATTTTTAAGCATTTAAAGATATTTAATATGGCTTGTCATCCACTCAAATAATGAAGAATGCTGCACATGTGTTTTGTGTGGATGTGATAAATTTATTGATAAAAAAATTATAATACTCTCTGTATGAGATCTGAAAAATATTCATTGTGAAATTTTAAACAGTAAAACCTGTTTTTGGTCATGAAAATACACCTTATAACTATGTCCCAAATAGTTTTAACCATCTTATATTTAGAAGAGCAGGTAAAAGATACTATACTTGACATTAATTCACTTCAATAAACTCCTCTACTGCTGAAGTTTGGGATTATTTCATGTAATAATAAATGTAATAAATATTTGATGTGTTATGTCGTAACTTCTATCAAGCTTCAATTTGAAATATTTGTTTCTCATCTACGTAATTATATGTGTTAGAAAATTAGGCAACCTAATGATATGCAAATCCGTATGTCAACTTTTGCTGGTTCTATCCCATATTATTTATCAACATTTTTCAAAATGTAACCTTTTTTAAAAAAAATGAGTAGTTGTATTGCCAAACTCTAACATAAATCAAGACTTATTAATAAACGTTCATTTTGTGATTATTTTGTGTTCATGGTGTTCTGTAGATAACTTCTTTTGTCTGAAAGTACCTTGATGCCAATGAGATACACTGTTAGCCTACCTGCATTGAGATCACTCTGATGAATTATTTCGATTTCGTCATCTACCAGTGTCTTCGTTTTTTTCTTTTTTTCAATCGAGGCATTTTGCTTTTTTACCGAAAAAAAAAACTCTGTTGGTTAACTTGTTCTTTTCGTTGTTGATAAACGATTTAAGATATAGAATGCTCACCATTTTTTTATGCTAATACATAAACATTCTCATCAACTTAGTTTTTCAATACCACTCCGACGTACCTAAACACTCAAACTACTCATACAATCTACTCTTCTCTTTGTATCGCATCAAATTCTACACTCTAGATTTTATTCCAAGTCATAACTTATATACAATGTAGTAATAAACGCAACATTAATTTTTGTCGGAATAAAATCTGAACAGTTAAGTTTCACAAGTCAAGCCAGGAGAAGTCTTTTGTGAAATCACGATTTATATGCATTATTACCTATTCTGAGAATTTTTACCATCACGAAGTGTGATTTACATTTGTTTTTATATTTTATAACCTACTATGCTTTAAATCATGAACTTTACATTTGACTTAATCACCAGCTAAACATTTGGATAATTACTTTAACATTATATGCTCCAATTATTTTTAAGCTGTGTATAATACATACACAATTTAAGGATTTATAAACTCTATATCTTTTATTTAGCTGCATTAAAGTCATTTCATGATAATACTATTATAAATAAACTAAAAATTTATGAGTTTTGTATAATGAATGTAATTACATTCATAAATTATTCTTTAAGAATATATAAAAGCATAAAAGTTAGATTCTTATATCTGTAGTCTGACAAAGGCATTCATAATCACAATCAGGAAAAATAATTCTTTAATTGATGTGCAAGCTGAAAATTTTTGAGTCTTGTAGTTTACTGAACAACTTATTTTCCAAACTTAGCATGTCAGCCAGAACTCGCTCACCTATGCAAGAGTTATTTTCACATCTTAGTACTCATCACTTTGCTTGTAATTCCATTACTGATGTTGCTGCATTCAAGTTACACTTTAACAACAACATGAAAATAGATCATACATAGTTCTACGATAGTTGAATAATATTACACTATAGAGTCAGTTTTGAATCATTGCTACCATACACCGAAACCAATGATTATCGCATTTTGCAATTGAATGCATCATTCGTTTTACCTGTGAGGATGACAAAGGTTATGCTTTAATATAATCTTTTTCATTTCTAGTATAATTTTGTTTTTATAAAAAAAGGCATTCTGTATATTATTTCGAAGCTGCTAAAATTTTAAATTTTATTTAATATGTTATTAATTATACTTATACAGTAATACTAATAATGGAAATTTAAGCAATCAATGTAATAACGGTATGTGAATTTTAAGTATCTTTAATTTAGATTCTGATTGTTTTTCAGAAATAATCTGAATTTATAGTAAAATAACTTTTATGAATTATTTTTTGATGAAAATGCCTTAACTGCTTTACGTCTTAAATTTAGAATTTATTAAACTATTTCTCAAATATGACATTAAGAAAAAATTTTGAAATTACACCAACTAAAATTATTTTAATTGATGTAAATAGACACTGCATATTATATTTGATAAATGATACAAAAATATGTAACAGCTATTTTAAGAGCATTTATGGGTATTTGTGTATTCGATTTTAACGTATTAATATCAATGGTAATATGTTTAATTAAAAAAATGCTTTTTTTGTTTTTACTCTTGATAAAATTAAAACTTTTTTTCTAAAATATTTACTTTCATTTTTTTGGGTTTAAAAATATAAAATTTGTGTACACATGCATAGATTGATTATTTTTTAATATTATTGATAAAATTTTTTCGAAATTTTCAGCAATAAGGATATGTTTAAAAATTTGAAAGCATTTTGCTTATAATCATCCTTTTAACTTTAATTTTGAACATAAATTCGTATTCATTACATCCTCAATTTCAATTTTAACAATCGTAGTTTTAAAAGAACTTTGTTTGTAAAAGTATTTATTTTAAGGATAGTATTTATGTACATGTTCATCATATAAATTAGAAACTGTTTTTTAACGTTGAATTTAAAGCATTTGCTTGGATCCCATAAAGTTTTAAATGAAAGTGTTGTAAAAGTTGTGGGTTAGTAAACGGATACACAATTGTATAAATTTCTATTTCTAATAAAATAAAAACTAGCAAGAAACAGAGATCAATATTATTTATTAAATGTATTTAGTTAGTAAATTTTTGTACGGGTTGTCATCTCTGACTTAGATGTTAACACATGATTGGTTTTGTTTTCACTCTAATTTCACATGTACCACTCCAGATTTTAATCAGCGTGGATAAATATGACTTAAAATATAATTATACTTGTAAAATTTAATTATACGTATTTATAAATATGAGAAACTATTGTTTCTATGTTTAATTTGCCTAAACTTTTATGATGAGAGTATACATGTCAAGACCTCTTTCAGTATACTCATCTTCTTGAATTTCATGCATGTCCTTTTGCCTTATTAAGGCCTCTTCAAAAATACTAAAATTGATATCTGAAACAATTGTTCAATATTTTTGAATGAATATCTCAAAAGATATCTACTGAATAATTAAATTTTAATTTCCAATGGAATAGTTTTGTATCTATAATAAACTCTGACGAGAATACCAAAAACTAAATATAATAAAAAGTAATAAGGTCAAAATAAATCATCAAGAACTTTTTTCAAGAAACAGTAATAACAACATTTAATTTCTGTCAAAAGTTTGCTGACTTTCTGCACAACGCAATATGTAACATATTATGTGGATGTACTTCATTTGTGTGAATATATAAATCCAAAGAGTTCTGATCTAAAATATCATAATCTTAGTGATACATAATATCTGAACATTTTATGTAAAATTTAGCGTAAGTTGGATTATTGCTCATTTACTAATGTAAATATACTTTACTTATAAATGTTTAGTAACTGTATTCATAGTTATTGAAAAGGTATTAAAAATAAAACCCATCATTATGAATAATTTATATCATAATAAACAGCTCTGAAAGCACCCTTGACGGAGAAATGTATATTTTAGTGTCAAAAGACACTTAGCATTAATATTCATAAATTTCATTTAACCGCAAATTTTATTACCATCTCATTACTCGATAAATTTTATTTTTTTCAATTCCACTTCATTTATTATTGCTGCTCTTTCAAAATAACTCCAGCCAGACTGTTGAGTAACAATTTACTTTCGAATTCAAAGTCTTCACGTTCCAGAAAATTTCCCAATAAAATAATATGCATCTACATGTATTTGTAAATTACTCAATTGTAAATATCCAATATCAATTGTAAAACCTCCTGAATTGTGAGTTTTTCAGAATTTAAATGTTGATGAATTAAAAACTGCATCACTGGAATTCTTCCCAGAAAAAAAAAAAAAAAAAAAAAAAAAAAAAAATAAGGCTATTTTCTAGTATATCTTACATTTTTTTGCGTGAATCAATAAATTCTAGTGTCTCTAAGGTTAGCATCTGGTAGCCTTTGAGAAAATGTGAAAAACAGTAAATAAACAAATCAAATATGTTACATGATCTTAGGTATGTCCCTTAAGTTTGACACCGTTTAATTGACAGCTTATTTTTCAAAGGGCGTTGAATGACAGTTTAACATGCAAAGCTTAAACTGTATATCGGCAGAATTTTTCATCAAAAGTGTGGCATATTTACATGTCTCAAGAGAGAAAACCTAAAACAACACTGTCATGCACCACTTCATCAATCATGAGTGAAGAATACAATATTACAACATGCATCTCCATTGTACAACAGTAGCTGAGATTGAACTCGGTACCTTATTATCGCAAGAGTTATTCTTACTACTAGATCATTGCGCAAGACTATGTCCTTTAATTTTAAAAGAAACATTATTAATATTGTTTAGATTGATAACATTATCTAATATAGCAGATTACTCGCAAAAAATAAACATTAAAGAATGTTTGAATTTATTTATTTTATACTATCCTCAAACGTCCCACTATATGGTGAAAATAATGTTTCATGTAGCAATATAAATCTCTTGGTTCATGCTAGAATTCTCTCGCACCATGTTTTTGAACAGTTACGAATGCATTTTTCCGATTATAAAATGCATTTAAAATTATGTTAAAGAATACTTCATGATAAGATTTAATTTTCAATTTAAGCTGATTTGTTAAATCAACATAAATATTACAGGAAACGTATGAACACATCATGTTGCTAAATGATTAAAATCTAGTTACCTGATAAGAATATGAAAGGTTTTAAAATCTAATCCTAGAAATACATTTCGCTTCATTTTAGTGATAAAATGTATTTCTTTAAAAACAAACCATGCCCAGAATATTTAAATTATATAGCAATGTATCATCTTGTGTAATTCATTTAATATATGTAATTCATTTATTACAAGTTATGAAATATTATAGAACAGTGTCCACAATAGCATAAAAATTATTGGATATACACAGATTTTATGATTAGTTTCACCAATAAGTAGAAAACGAAACTCTGATAATTTTTGTAAAATGACCCATTATTTCAATAAAATTCATGAAAGATATTCATAAATATATATTCATGACAATATTAATGAAAATTTTGCATCTTAGCTTATATATTTCTATTTGTTAATAAATTATTAGTAATTATTCAGATAGAGGCAATAATTATAATTACTAAACTATATTTTAGTCTTTTCTAATAAAAATATTTCATCTCGTTGAATAAATTAAATTATCGGTTCTAATATTTTGAGCTTCAAAGCATAATTATATTTTGAAAATTCTACGCCGACTTAGTAAGGCATTTTTATTTAATATATAGTCGTATGTTTTATGTATACTGTTTCATTTTCTTACATAATTTAATTATTTATTACCTGCAGAAAAGAAAATTATTTTGATAAATAAATTTTAGTTCTAATCCCAGGAGGATGACTTAAATGATTATCAGTAATTCACTGTTCATATTGCGTCTCTAAAATGTCTCGAGCTATATAGCTTTTTAAGATTTGTAATTATAATTTGTAAATAATTTTTTGAAAAATAAGCATTTGAACGAATTTATATTTTGATTTGTTTTATGGGGTAAAATTATCGTATGGAATAAATTATATACCTAGAGATGTAATTTTTATATGAAACTATATTTTAGTTGAGCTTCATTATAATAATATTAATATATATTGCTTCATTAAAAATGAAATTTTTATCCTTTAGAAATGAAAACTGTTGCTTGTTTATTAATAATGATATTATACTATAATAAAGCAAATAACTAAAATTACACAATATTGATCACAAGAATGGTGGTATGAAAATGAAGTATTCAACTGCTTTTTCAAAAAAGATTTAAAGCAAGAATATGTAATATTTTTTTTTTAAAATAAAGAAATATTTTTCAAATTTAAAAATGCATAATTTTTAGTTACACACACACATTTTACTTCTTAAATATTATGCATTAAAATACTTGATTCTTTGATTCGGTTTCAGATATATAAATTTCTGACAAATTCATGTCTCATGACAGTATAATCTGGTTACCATGATAGTTATAAAAGTTTTTCTGCTCGTTAATTACTTAGCAACTATGACATGTTTATAGGAATGTAGAGAGAAGTATTAGCTAGCTCTCTAGTGAATAAAGGAATCTAGTGTCTAATGACACATTTAGAAAGATGCATTTGAGTATATATGTAGATATATATATATATATATATATATATATATATATATATATATATATATATATATATATATATATATATATATATATATATATATATATATATATATATATATATATATATATATATATATATATATATATATTAGTACCTGCTAATATGATCTATAGTATTTTATAAATTTTTTCAAAACATCGAAGTCTAAGAAGAAACTGTAAGCATTACTATTCCACGATTAATTTCAATAGTACAAATTAGAAACGGTATAATACGATTAATAAAAAAACAAACTAAATTTATGTTATTTCAAAACTTTTAATGTTAATATTATCACTCATTAAAAATCGACAAAAAGTCTATATAATTTTGAACTTAATTGAATAAAATTTAGACATCTAATTAAAAAAAGTGTTACAACTGACAAAAAATTGATTAAATTATTTTTAATTTATAATGTGCATTTACTCTCCTGAGTACACCACTTTTTTATCCCTGAATATATATAATAATTGGCAACTTTATTGCTATTCTAAATATTTTATTGATTGAGAATAATTTTAAGACATTGAAGGAATAACCCACATTAATACGTAAGAAAAAGGCATACTAATTAGTTTACTGCTTACATTCTGTTATTGATAATTGAAAGCAGTATTTATATGTCAAAGAGTTAAATATTTTTGAAATTGTTAATATTAGTGATAAAAGAAATTGTGCTATAAATGAGAAAGATATAGATTTTGCTCTGATATTGTTAAAATTGAATTAAAATTTCTGAAAACAATAAAAGTTGATTTTAAACCTGCTAAATGTCCAAATATTCAAGAATAGTTATATTTTAGCAGTATACAAGAAACAGTTATTAAACTTGTAAATAGATTTCACTTAAAATTAATTACTTAAAAATCCTAAAGTCTATATGTCTAAAGTTTCATATATAAAATTTGATCATTTCAATGTAAAATTGCTTTTAAACCAAAATTATTTCAGTACTTGTTAAAATACTTTAAGAGAACTTGTGGACAATGTGATGCGGTTCTACGTTATATATCATCGTGGATTAAACGAAATGCGAATAAAAATATTTCTAAGTGAAAACAGTAAATGCATTAAATCTTTATTTGATGGGGATCTTAATTAAAGCTTGATTTCAGGAAGATTAGTTCAGCAATGAAATATGGTGACGCAAAAATTAATAATTGCGATCTTCTATATATTACATAAGCAAAGAAATTAAAAATTTAGTTGTTAAATTGCTTACATTATATTTGAGAAAATTTAGTCTATTTATAGATACCTAATAATTTATTGGTATATGAAATACGAAAAGATTTAAACTATCCTCCGTGAATACATAAGTATAGCGAAATATTGAATTCGAATGATTATTTAAAATAAACTCATTTACATATATCCATGGTCAAATTAAAATTGAATTTTCTCTTGATCTTGCTTCGATAATTATATATAGGAATCGCTTTATTGATTCCTATCGGTATTTGATGAAGAAAACTATACGTGAATTGAGATTGAGTAAAATAGTGCATATCACATATCTTGTTACCCGAAGTGCTTCGAATGTTATGAAATTAAAGCAGGACAGATAAAATTAATATTTTAATTAAGATTTCTGTAATTTATTCAGCGAATCGCATTTTAAAGCTTAGATTATTTTTGGGTATTTTTTGTTTCTCATTAAAATTTTAGAGAGAATGATTCTTGTTTAAATCTCTAAAGTAAGACATCCCATAAGCAAATCTCCAAAATATCTAGATTACTGGAATAATAACATTAAATGCCTAAAGTAAGGAATATACACAAATGTTTTATTATTTATAATTTAATAACGTTATTTTTAATTAAGACGAAGTGTAATTTAATGATATGAACATTTTAGTAGACATTTGTAGTTTGTATAAAATATAAATATCTTCAGTCGAATAATTGTTCCGAATTGTAGTTGTTTGGTATTAATCCTTTTTTGGAAGGTCTTTTAATTTTTTATAAACGATAAAAATGTTTCATGTAAATATTTTTTATAATATTAATAATTGTTTACTTTATTGATTAGAAAAATATCAGATGTGTTTATCTCGTTCAAGTTTTATTGCATTTTAATTTCAAACCTATGCATTGTGAAAACATATTCTATAATATCATTAACTCATAAATTCAAGAAAATCGATGTTGAAATAATTTTATTTTTAACGCTTCAAAACTGACAAGACTTCTTTCTAAAAATGGGGAAAAATACACACATGGGACATCAATTATTATGTTTCATATTTTCCCAGTCAAATGACAGACAGGGATGGTTCAATTCTATCAACTTATTTTTCTTGAGGATTTTCTTTGGGTGACAGTTGTTGAAGTTTCAGTTACATCTTTATCCGTATTTTTTCTCGTTTTATTTTTGCGGTTACATTACACGTCTGCTTATAGTAAAAAATGGTTAAAATGAAATAAAATTCAAATTATATTTATTTTTATAAGTACAAGCATTGAAATAATATTTTATGACAACAACAAAAGTATTGTCGTTGTAATTTTTTTATTCTTATTTACATCCGAAATAAAAAAGTTCGCTTCTTAAAGACAATATGAAATTTTTATATTATATATATATATGTGGGTATGTTCTGTCACAAGAAATCTCGTATGTATGGAAATTCATTGTTTTCTTACACATTTACTTCAAGTAATATTGTTTTTTTTTACTTTTATCATATCAAGTACAACACAAAATAAAGTTCTTAAGAGTATGTACAATACCTAAAAATATATTATATAGATATATATATAGCAGACCATCCTTCATTGATATATTAATATCAGTATTTACCTTAAGTATCGTTAAATCCCACAATGCGATTTTATGTCATTTTTACACAAAAGTGACTTAGTGCAAGATGTATTAACTTTATGTCCATGAACTAAATAAATAACTAGTCCAGTTATGATGTTAGTTGTTCATATCTAGTGAAATATTTTTGAAAATATAAAATAAAAGTAAAATATTAAAAAAAATTGCTTTTGTTCTAATATCTGTAATTTAAGTACTATGTAAATTCATTTGAATATTTAAATATGGTACTCATTTCTCAATGATTGACAAAACAGAAAAAAGTGAAAGTGAAGTAACTGTTTTAACTGAGAATCACAAACTAAAGCTGGGAACTCGTTCTAGATTTGTTCATTACCTTTACCTTTTTGGAAAATCAGAGATTTTTTGATTCTTCTAAAGTTTGTGTTCATAGAAAATTTTATATGCATAAATTATATGCTTCCAAACAACAATATTCTTCTGGTAATGGGTAAGGCATGATAGTCTTCGTGGCAGAGTTGGTTTATATACATTTCATTGTATCAAGTGTTCCATATGTTCATTTTATCGTATTTCGACTAAACAGTTTACTCATTCATTTATGCACAAAAAGAGCAGACATTTAATCATTATATACCTTAAACAGTAATTCAAAGGATTATATTTGTTAATTTAAATCCAATATTTATTTAAATGTCAGATTAAATACATTTACTTAATCTAGAGAAGATAAGCAAATGAAACCACGATATCAGAATGTATTCTTGCCGACAGTCGTTTAGATTAACTAATTAAATATGTTGAGACTTAACCTAATATTCGAAACACATGTCTTATATTTTTACTTATTATTTATCAAAAGATATATTTCAGATTAAGAGAGGAACTTAATTTCTGCCTAGTTAGACCAAGTTTAGTTTTTTTTTTAGTTTATTTTTGCTGCCAGCGATAAACTAATAAAATTTTCCTGAGTGCTTAGTCACTAATAAAAATAATTTCAAAAACAGGAAACAATATTATTTCACGTTTATTCAAATCTTGAAAATATTTGATTCGCAATTTGTTTTATTATTAACTTTACAGCGAAAGGTTTTTACAAATAGTATTCTATGAATTTTTCGTGAAGAGAGTAATTTATTAATTACATTATGAACTTATGGGATTTAATCCTTGATAAATTTGCATCTTGCAAGCGTACAATAAAAGTGAATTTCATTAATGATTGCGTATGACATTTATCAATTTTATAAAGCTTTCAGTTTTATGTTACTCTTAAAAGCCCTTTTGAGTGTTAATATAAAATACAGAATATTTATATATTTACCTATAATGACTCGTAAAGTTTTATTAAATTTACTATAATAAAATAGAATATAAAATTACAGAAGAATCATCTAATAATAGTATTTTTAATTCACATCAGACCACAATAAATAAATTAGACTAATTTTAAAATTGAAGTCAAATAATTAAATTTTAGAAGTTTTGACATTTATTTTCCTAAAGATTACATTATGCTTTGAAACAGGGAAATAACTATAGCATAGTGTCAATTTTTTCAATAAATGGTAAGTTATTTTGATGTACTTGTTCACTAGTACCTCCTGTGTTGCATAAGCCATAAATTTTTTCCACCTACTGTCCAGGGCTACTATTCTAGCCAGCCTGCAGCTGTCTCATCCAAAATTATTTCTTTCATTTAAGATTATCTACCTAAAAATTGTTTTTGGTTGGCCTCCCTTTCTATGTCCATTAAGTTCCTATGTAAGTGATATTCTTGTGGGATTAGTTCATTTCGTTCGGAAAACGTCCTTTGCCAACGCACGTTTTAAAGTCATTTGAAGTAAGACAAGAATATACTAAGAAAAGCATCTGATCAATGCGTAGTTTAACATGTATCACCTTCCTTCGTATTAATCCAACAAAGCCAAGAGAGCACTTTCAAAGGTCTAAGAGTGTCGCTCGTTCACCAGAGCCCTGAGAACTTAACTAAGAACTGAATAAAATGTTACAAGAGGAATTTATAAAATGGTGAGCAAACAGAGATGGTATTTATACAAGAAATAAGTAATTAAAAAGCTTGAAAAAGTGGATGTACAAAAGCTAAGGTGTTTCAGGAAAATTTTAAAATAAAGTCCATAAATGATCTTAATAAAAATTTTCTAAATAAAAACTTAATAAATATCTTTAAGTGTATTGGATAAAGAAAATAGCGTCCATCAAAGTCTATATAAAGTACCCAAGCAGTTCAAGGCTGAGTCGAAGAGTTCCACAGTTGGAGACGAAGCACGAAAAGAACAACATACTCTTCTAAGAGGTGCGAGGTGTTGATGATTCTCAAGAAGTTGGATGTTAGTGTGCTTGACATGAAGTCTCGCACAGATCCAGGTAGTTACAGTTGAGGGAGCTAATAATGCAAATGATATTGGGTATTAAGTGGGGTGAACTGATGATAAGGCAATGGAGTAAGACAGTGTTGATCACTGTTTCCAGTTTCCTGATATCTCATTTTGAATTTAATGTGCAGTCGAAGATGTAATGGTCCAGATCTCAGAAGCTCTTACAGGCGCGGTTGTTCGAAGATGATGTCTCGAATCTATTAAAATATTTCAGAGTCACAGTGTGGTCCGTAAGGTATTGTGTGGTAAGTGAATTGTTGTCAATTCTATCGGTTGGAACCTCAAGATAGAAGTCAAAAGTTCTTCTACCTTCGGTGATGGTGTTCCATAATTCTGCCCATTGGTCAAGAGCAAGTTTGCTAAATGTTTGGGTCAGCTAGGATTTCGGCCATTTAATGTTATAGGAATGCTCTGTTTGCAAGGATGCAGCCTTGGCGAAGTTGTCGGCTATGTTATTTCCATGGTTTTTCTGGTGTGATTTAATCCATTAGATGAAGCATTTAGCTGAGGTGTCAAAGAGGCTGGTTTGAATTCGTTAGAGTGTAGGATTTCGATATTTGTGATTGAAAATTGCCACTATTGATGATTCGCTGTCTGTCAAAATGGTAAATATACTGAATTGATTATTAAGAGCATGGTCGGTGGTCTTAAGGATCACAAGTGATTCATCTTGGAATACGCCTGTTGTTGGGGTGGAGTCTCTGGACAAGTTCGTCACCGCTTCTTCACCCTTGAAACAGATGAATATACTGCCAACGTTTCTGTTTTGTTTGGACCCATCTTTGAAATACTTAATTTCGTCTTTATTTACTGGAATTTTTGGTTTGTTGGAAGTAAAGTAGACGTTTTTTTAAATAAACCTATGTATAGTATCGTCTTACTTAAACATTTTAGCAACTTCTTGCACAATATATACATAAAATTAGAGTAAGGTACACAAATCACGATTTCGAATGATCTGATATATGTCTTTGATTTCCTTTCACCTTACAATATCAAAACTTTTTTACATAAAAAAATCATGTTCCTCATTATTGTAGCAGAGTCTTTGGAAATCTATAAAGGAATGTATTCTACAGTAAAATTGTGAAAATAATGGATTACTAGATATTTTTGGTTCATAATTTATTTTTCTATAAAGGATGATCATGTTGACAATAAATGTGACTGGTTTTTCAGAAATATCCAGATTTGAATGAAAGTATTCTGCTATTCACTTGCGAATATAACGAACTACTTGATTTTTTATTTTTATTTTTATTTATTTATTTTTTTTTTTTGCTTCTGAAGTACACTTAGTGAATGTTCCTGTTGATTTATTTTATTCCATTATTCATATCTCAATAAATATAAACAATTATTGGTTACTGAAATAACTGTCTTTCGCAATAGTATTTTGCATAAAATGGTTCCGCTCTCTACTCATTGATCTCTACGGCCATGAAAAATTGCTATTTAACGAGATCTGTTCAAAATGTTAGATATATTTCCTACACAATAGTCACTGTCACGGTATGACTGTCTAATAAAGCTTGTTAGGAAGAATTTCGGTTATCCAAAGTATGCTACTGAAATTCAAGACAAACAAAATCGAGCTCAGGTTTTTTTTCCATAAAATATCATCTTTCTACAACCAGGGTTTTGTATTTCATGAAGTATCATGAGTAATTAAAGTATTTTTCGGAAAATATTAGAGATGAAAATATTGTCAAAATTATATTATTTCCATCTAATACGTTTATGATTACTGTCAGAGTTCAGTGTTAATATTGTATTATATAATTCAAAGGCATTTAAATTATATAACATGATATTAACTTTAAATTAAATTAACATTACTTTAAATTAACTTTTAATATTTTGTGTGTGTGTATGTGTGTGTAAATCTATGAAATTGAATAAACTGAATTAGTGTTCCATTAATGATATTCTTTCTGAACTCGTTTCCAATTTTGTTCTGTTCATTGATATTCTATAATAATATACCATTAAATGTAATAAAATTTTCAAAATTCTCATAGTTTTCAAATAATTGGAATATTTTAAAATTAATGAATTGCCTGACAAGAAAAGTGCAACACCATAAGTTATTTGTTAAAATGCTGTAAAAATATATCTGTTGACAGTGAATTTATTCATAACTAACTGGTGTTATTTCCGAAACATACTGTTATACACTAACAGTGTGTGAAGAGTGATTAGTAAAAATAATGACCACTTATTGCAATGAACCAAGTAAATAATTTCGGATGTCGTAATGAGGTGTAAAAGTCATTATGTTCAGAAACTTTTTTAAGTTCTTCTACTGAGTCAGGGGCATAATAGACAAAGGAAGTTACATAATGACTCAGATACGCTCTATCGATGAAAGGTAAGGAAACATCGCAAGTTAAGGAAGCAAATGGTTATCTACTGACTTCTTGCTAACAATTGCCATTAACCACCCAGAATTGCCTTTCTGGAAAATGTAACTTAAAGCAATAACTTTCAGCATCTCTTCAAAATACCAACATTCCTCTGATACATGTTACAAATAATCTGGAAATTCTACATGATTGTATTACAAACCACAATTTCATAGCCAAAAGAATGGTGTTCAAAAATTGCGGTTAAATTGACTATATCCACTATTACACTTCTAGATTATCATCCAATCTATATCATATGGGAAACAGAGACAAATTTTATCATTAAACATCCAAATCATGGAAGCACCAAGATAAGATTTCATGTCAGGCATCCTGCTGTCCAGGCCGCTCTTTTATGACAATATCACAATTTTTCTATACTTTTCGTTAATATCAATCTTTGTAAAGAGCTGTGTGTCATCAACATAATTTCAACTAGTAGTCATGAGACACTTCTCTTAGATATTCGAACATCTAGTGCTGCCTCATTTAGGAAAATGCCACAATAAAAATGGGTGTGTTCATCAAGAAGTATCTTATCTTTTAGAGTTATTTTTTTTATTCCACCATTTAGTCTAAATGGTGGAATAAACAAGATAACCATCTAATCTAGATTACCCCATCTAATCTAGAAACAATATACATATTTACGTTGGTTTCAACAGCACAATATTGTAAAAGCAATCAAGCAATCGCCAGTACGTAAATCATTAATAACAAAATAATAGTTTTCCTAAAATTTCAAAAAAACGTCTTTTTACCAAAATATGTCTTAAATATCTTTGAACATTCTAAATGTTCGATTTCCTAAACAGCACATAAGCAAGACAACAGCTATAAAGCTGTTGGACCATCAAAACTTAATGGGGTTTGCAACTTCTGTGCAAGGCAGTTTATTTCTTTAAGGAAATTTTAATACAATCTCTTTTTTGTTATTTGTTTGCATTCCTATCAATAAAACGTTAATTTTTAAAGAAATAATGTGTGTGTGTGTGTGTCTTTTCCCTATTATCCAAGTGCTTCAACTTGCCTAAGAAATGTTAATGTTAAACAATCAGACAAAAAATTTCCTTTTTAAAACATTTTTTGACAAATATTTTCTAAAGTTTTTGAGAATTTAACTTTGCATTTCTCGTTTTCATATAAAATCATTAAAGGCATTTTAGTATTTAGAGCTAATTGTTTCGAAATTTATGAATGATTTGTATTATTGAAATTTCTTCGCTAATTCGGTCGTATTTTATTATAAGCCTATAACATATCATGAGAAAAAAAATCACCTAAAAATAACGTGCTTTATAATTTACGTAACAAGACGTAATAATACCCATCATTTCATACAAGTGAAAGTTCTAAGTGCTTTCCCTTTATAACGAAGGAAAGTTATAGAATAAAAATTAATGTTTATAAAATAAAAATTAATGGTGATGAACTTAGGAAATGATCTTACTTTAAATTAAAATTTAATAACATTTCCATTAGACTATAATTTATTTTAACTAAATAACACATTTTGAAAAATATAGTGGATTAAATTTTCAATATTATGAAGGCTTTAAATATTCTAATTAAAATACAAATGCCACAACATGTAACAACAATTGCTTGAAATAATGATTTTGTCGAGAATCTTTTACTTGTTAACACAATTCACCGAAATGTATGATTTTATTGCATTTATTACTAAATTCCATATATATATATATATATATATATATATATATATATATATATATATATATATATATATATATATATATATATATATATATATATATATATATATATATATATATATATATATATATATATATATATATATATATATATATATATATATATATATATATATATATATATATATATATATATATATATATATATATATATATATATATATATATATATATATATATATATATCTATATATATATATATATATATATATATATATATATATATATATTTCATTTTCTCAAGTGCAATCCTTGAGCGTAATTATTTGATGAATTTTCAAACTTAATTATTACATTTTAATTTACTAATTTTCTCTTTTAAATATTTACATTTATGCTTTAATTTTAAGTAAATAAATAGTACTTGTTTAAAAAATTTGAATTAAATTTATATTACATACTTCCAATAAATATATGTTTTAAATGTCAAAACTTTTTAAAATTTCTAAATTAATATAATTTTAATTAAATATCAATAGGTTATATTTAATCTACAAAGCGTCTTCTTATTATTCTTGGATAAAAAAGAATAAAATTCAAATTTATTCTTTTGAAATTAGTTTATCTCTTGTGTAATAACAGTACAATCATCAACAAGTGTAACACACTTTTGACCAACTGAAAATTAAAATATAACAACATTCCTATTTCAACAACATCAAACATTTCAAGCTAATATAATTGCCTTATCAAATTAAGAATCATTCTTTGAGAATGTGCTATAGCAGATCAAAAGAACAAATATATGATTAAAAAATACGCATAGATTTCATAAAACCATAGAGTGCAAAAATATAAAACTAGTCGGTACATTCATGAGTGAAATTCCAAGAAGCTCAAAAGTGTAAGTACATTCTTAAATGGGAAAATTTAAACCAGAAACACAGTATCAAAAAACTTTTTATTAAACAACGAAAAAAATTGAAAATTTATTGCCCAAGTAATTTCAAAAACTAGAATATTTTTAAAATATTCATCTGGGAACAATTTTATCATAAGTTGGTTTTATACTGCTTTTACACTTGCGCTAAATTACTTTTGATATGGAACAATAATATTTATTTAAATTTTAGTATTTATTCGTATATTTAACATTCTGTAGTAGTTTTGTTCTAAATCACCTATTTAAAGTTCTCACCCATTTAAAGTTCGATAATTTATTTTAAATTTCAGTCTGTAATATTTTTACACGATTGAGTTTTCTACTAGAACTAAGAAATAGTTCTTTACATATTATTTTCGTTTATACTGACGATAATTTTTAAGTAAAATATCTTATTGAAGAAACGGCTTTTATATTTTATAATGAGTTTTGTATATGTTTTGTTGATTTTTTACTATGTGGAGTAAGAATCCAATTTCCCATGTTTCAAAAATTGTTTTATTAGTTGGGAAGAGGTTTCTTTTATAACTAGGTGCCACCAAAGTTTGTGCACATAATTTGCAATGCAAAATATTTAATTTTTTTAAAATCGCGGCTTTTATATAACAAGAAATTTTAATTTAGCTAACAAGAAAAAATAAAGCGTGATTATCTATAGAAAATTATAAAAGTTGAGGTTATTTGAATTTTTTAAAAAAATGTATGAAGGAATAATTCGGAAAACTTCGACCATATATTAGCATTTTATGAATATATTTCTTGGTGAATATATTATGTTATAATATTTTATAATAAGTTTATTTTCTTGATAAAAGAACTTCATTCAAATCAATAATATTTCACTCAATAGAGAAGTTTAGTTAATTTAAACAGTAATTTATCATTAGATTACACAAATTTAGCTAAATTTGTTTTGAGAGAAGGAGAATAAATTTTATTATATTAAAAATATTTATTTAATAAAGGAATTATTAATCGATATTATGATGCAATTATAAATATAATAATGTTTAAAACTAACAATTAAATACTTAGATAAATATTTGAAACTAATCTTAAAATACTTAGAAATTAGGAAACAAATTATTTTATATTTGTAATGTTTAAATAAATATGGGATATTTGAAACTTATATTTTCAATGCGTAATAACTATCAATTATTATATTTTATAAAAAATATTTCTAAAATAAAAAAAGAAAAATACATGAAAAAGATTCTTAAATATGCTTTCAAACATTTTCAAACTTAAAGTAAATTGGAAAACATGTAACTTTTGCAAATCATAATTTAAATTTATATTAATAATCCTCATTCATTCGTAGGCTATATATATTAAGAATCTCTACATTTGTTAGACATTATTGGTAGGAAATTGAAAATATGCCTATTAGCAAATATATGTAATGATGCTTTACAAAAAGTTAAAACCCTTTGTATTTTAGCAAATTTAATATTAAAATGGCAGAAAATAATTCTTGTGTAAAAAGAAATTTTTCAGTTTAATTCTTTTTTACTCAAAACATTAATGAGAATGGTATTAAAAGTACTCAATTAAAACAGTTCTGATTCACATTACTTTTTATGCTATAATAAGGAATTATCAAAACATTAGTTTGTTCTTACATTTACAAGCTATTGTGCTAATGTCAATAGTAAAAAAATTTCGAATTAATATTTGTAAATATGATGAATAACAATACATAGCTCTTTTGTATCGTAGTTAAAATTTGCCCTTTTCCATTTTTATAGCACCTATGCAGTTATCTAGGTTATGGAAGCAGACTGCCGAAAACATTTTCTTAAACAATATTCTAGCTTGCACAATTCTACCATTCAAGTAGATATTTGACTCGCTTTTTCATTTTCGATTAGACTAATTTAGCAATGAATGGTATTAGACAGTAGCTAGATGATGTGAACTGGTTCCATTAGTTTGATATTCTGTAACTAATCGTTTATTCAGAATGTGACTACTCTGGGCTAAAGAGCTAAGCAATTTGTAATATGCTGTGCTTGTAAAACATTTTAAGCCGTATACATATATATATAATTAGATAAATAATATAAACATTTTATGCACGAATAAGATTCAATATTATTTTAGTTAATGTATTTAGTTTCATGTTATTTTGTTATTTTTCTAAGCATTTTGAAAATATCATTTCGATATTTTTAACGAAGAAAATAAAATTGAGTTTGAGAAAATTCTAATTTAAAAACTGAACAACTCCTAAAGTACCCTGCTGGCATTTAAATTGAGAATACTAAAAACTCATGAGAGATATATCATATTAATTTCAGACTTACACTATAGTTAAGAAAACAATTTTCAGAATATTTGGAGGTATAAATCCTGAGGAATAAGAATCACAAACAGTAACACCTGGAAGCAAAAAAAAAAAAAAAAAAAAAAAAACACCTATCCGACTCCAGGGAATGGATTTCAACACCATGCTACATTTTATCGACAGTTGTGATCGATGAGTGGTAGCATTACACCAACTTGGCACCCATCAACTGGAATAAGAAAAAATGATGAATCGTGACATGATTCCATTTCTGCAACCAGACTCTATGTTGATTAAGCCTTTTGGAAGTTCTCTGATTTATGATATTGCTTCAAATATTGCTAACGCCATTGTTCTGAACAGTCCATGCTGTTAAACATGGTCATTGACTCTTCAAGCACATTTTATTGACACTTATTATATTGCAAATGATCCCATGTTTCGATTGGGATTGCATAAAGGTTCTTATTTTTCAACCTATATTATTGATCTCAACACTAATGGAGCAAGAGAAATTACATTTTCAAGTACAATGATACCTTCAATTAAAGTTATATACATACTAGTAGATATTTTCCTTCTTTCACCAAGCGGAGTAACAACTTTCATATTCGGAAACTAATTCAAAAAGTAATTTCTATATATGAACCATACGATAAAATTTTTCCTTTTGTAAACATTATAGTCATTGTTACAACAAATTGCTTTAGATGAATGAGTTATAAAGCTTATCATTCACAAACCATATTCTGTCTATCATGTAAACTTAAAGTGTGTGGTATTTACTACATTCTAAGGGAGTAAATGTAATGAATTTCAGTGTGTAAAATGATTTCATTGTGTTATATATAATACTATTTGTCTTCCAAATTTGCACTCTATATTTAGGTGAATAATCATGCACAATTTAGGAATGTATTAAACTTAATAAAATTCTGTTGTCATAGCTGAACAAATGTTTCATTATATTGGATATTTAAATTACTAATAAATTTAAATAACCTCTTAGATAAATTTTCATTTAAATCTGATTACCAATTACACGTTTATAAGCAATCTTATAAATATACTTCTGTTGGTAAACAATTCAGAGAAGACAATTATGTTATAGAATATGTACATAATTACAATACACTGAATGGAGTACAAACTGAATTATTGTATTACGTAATCAATAATAAATATTCATATCAGTTCCTAAAATATAGCATTCGGTATTTTTTTTTTAAATTTACTACTACGTAATATTTTGTAATACTCACTTTGTTGAATGGAAGAATAAAAAACTGAAAAGAAATGTAATAAATACAGATTATACAAGTTAATTTGAAGTTTTTCTATCATGCGTATTATTCAAGCTTTAAATTGTTTGAAATTTAACAGCTAAAGAAGTTTATTGAAGTGAAATATTATTTCTAAAATAATTCTGTTCAATTGCAGAATGTGTTATAATCCATTGCCTATTTGAAATATTTATCTGCTTCTGTGTAAGTCAATATATATATTTAGTTTTGTTTAGGAGTAAAATATTTTAGCATATTTTTGCTTTTAGTTCTTTATTAACTTCAGTTAGTCTGAAAAAAAATTATATTTAAAAGAAATACCTGAAACAACACTTCATCTTACGATAGCGAAATGTTGATATTTGATACTTCATATACTAAAAAGGTCCCAATATTTTCCACTGACTAATTATGATTTCTTCAGTTTTAAATTTCTTCATCTACTTAAAATATTACATAAAATTTTAAAAATATGATCATCTTAAGTCTTTTCCATTTATCCAAAAAGCAGTTATCCTGCTTATATCTAGCTTTCATTCTGTTTCTGGTTTCTTGCTTACAGCAATCGTTTGAGAACTAATCAGTCAATTCTAATATTCTTGTAGTCACTATACAGAAAAAAAACATTTATTCAACCTTTAAAGGAATTCTACATTAAAAATAAGTTGCTTCTGTGTTTCTCGTCTCGTTTGAATTTGAATATCCATTATTTTGTTTGAATACTTATTTGGTAATCATGACTACAAGTAGCAAAATGTAAGGTGCAGTTTTCAGATCAACTACTCAACATTATCTACTCAGTGTCATTTCACAAAATTCCATTATTTGCTAATTTTATACGTCATTATCTCTAATTCATACACACTTAAATCTAACAAAGATATCTTTACGTATTAATATATCTAGGTATAGAAACCAACATTTATTAATGATAAAAACAATTATATATTTCCACATATTAGATATTTTCATAAATATTGCAAACCATCATATGGTTCATACATATAAAGTTTTGCATAGTAGTATTTTTCAAAAAAAAATACTACTACAAAAACAATTAAGAAATTTAAAAAAATTAATTACAAATAAATAAATAAAAGAAAAACAAATATGTTAAATAAACTTTAAAGTTTCCTTTAAAGTGTTTGCAGGATCTTATTAAATAAAATAATGGTGCTGCAACATTAAATGTAAAAAAAAAATTAACTTCGTTCTTTTATTTTTATTTACTTCGATGAAAATTAAATACGCGTGCTAATCACATATCATTTTGCAAACGGTCTTTCTTATTTACATAGAATATTTTATTTGTTAAATGAAATTTCAATCTTTCCATTTTCTTAAATATCGATTGAATTCGAGATTTTTTCTATAAATTTTTTCAGTAAGAATAATATTATCAATTTCATAGTAATACCATTTCATAAAAAGGTTGACATACTTTTTACTTTAATCGATTGATATTTCCTCAAAAGGAAAAAAATATAGCTAAGGTAGATATGTACATCTTGAAGTTTATGAAAGAATAAAATGGTTCAAATTCTAAATATGAAAGAAATCTATAAATTGTTTCATTTCTTGTGAAACGAAGTGCAATTTTTATCCTTTCTTGACATTTATGATTGATGTATTATGTGATAATTTTTTTATAACTTCTTTAAAATCAAGTTCTATAGTAACTTCAATTTACACATGCGCCTCGACATTTTCTTTCCATTTAAAGGAAAAGAAAACTTATTGTTCTAAGAGTTAAAATCAATATTCAGCATTCTGCAAGTATTTCTGTTTTTCAAACTTAGAAAAATCGATTAATGGTCAACTTTTTTTAAAGTCAAATAAATTCACATAAATTCAGAAGTTTATTTAAAAAAAAATTAAGCAAGTTTGCAATTTGTTATTGTATTTTAGTTTATCTTATGTATGAAATATGTTTTTATATATTACTTTATTAATTTATTTTTAAGTTTACTGACACATCTTTAAATACTTCGGAGATTAAGTTACGCTACAATAGTAAATTAGTAGTACATATATAGGTATATTGACTAAATATAATAAACAAAACAGCATTTTCTAAGTTGACTCTTTTAAATACAATATTCCTAAATTTCCGATTGTATTACTTTAAATCTGTTTATATTTTTGTGTATTTTTATAAGTGATGCCTATAATTTCATTGATAAGATGTACTTTTCAATTACTCATCTAGTTCATTCGTATATTTACTTTAATAACGCTTCGTACTATAGTGATAAGATAATACAATGATTGTAATTAAATAATAATTTATTACATCATGCACGAAACAATATTGTTAGTTCTAACTAATTTATTTTTTAAATTAGTAGGACATTTTTATTATTCCTATGTTTGGGATATATTATTTTAAATGTGTGTATAATATTGCTATTTCTGATGTTTTTAATTTCATTGATAAAATATATTTCTCAGTTACTGTTCTAATTTATTAATAAGCTTACTATAGCATGCTTTAATACAATATTAATTAAGTTAAATTAATTAAATTCTTCATGATAGTTATTAAATAGTTAGAATTTCTCCTACACACTTTAAAACTATGTTTTTGCATTAACTCTTTTATTTTGTTTCCGCATATAATATTCCTATCATTTTACGTCATTAACTTTAAATGTGCTTATTATGTTATTATACACCCCTTAATTTATGTTTCATATTACTGATTCATCTTAGTTAGACAACATCCTACTGTTTAATATTTAAATGTGTTTTAGATTTTAAATATAAATGTAAATTCAACTTTCAAATTCTATTGCAACTTATAACAATATAAATTAATTTATAATTTTAAGCAATCCTTTGAATTTCCATAGAATTTGTCTCCTATATAAGATTTTAATTAATATAATTCTATTTTTTAAACAAGTCAGTATCTTATTCCATTTTTTTAAAATTAAATTAGTCAGTTTATACTGAAATTTTATTTAATTTTATAATTGCATTTTTCTTTGACTTAGTAATTAAGTTTGCATTTATTTACATTTTTTAAATGTTTGTATATTTAAATGCTTTGTATAAAATGCTAGTATACATGAGAAATGGGGTGTACTGTTTTTAAAAAATTCTGGAAAGAGCAATGGTGATTACTTTATGCATGATGTGAGTTACTGTTACATAACAAATATTTTTATCAACAGTATTTTATTTTGTGAAGTATTTAAACTGGATAAAACAGTTTGTTTTAAAATTAATTTCATTTCAAATCACATTTAAATACATACTTCTTTTCATACATATATAGGAAATACTGAAATTATTTAATTTGTTTGCAATATATTATTTGAAATTTAATCTCTTCATAGCGAGCTGAAAAGCTATTTAATTTTATTTTATAGAAGATTTCGCTCATAAAATACAGCATTAAAATAGGTTTCTAAAACATTTTATTAATTTAAATGTGATTTATATGATTCATTTAATATTTACTTTAAAGCCATTTTAAAAATCTTTCTTAAAGAAACATTCGCAACATTAATTCCGAGTAAAAAATTGAGTTTAAATATTTCTTAAAGTAAAACTACCAAGTTTTTCATGTATTAAAATAAATATTTGGTCAAGGTTATCCTGCACTATATTTCTCTATTCATCTATATTATTTATTATATCGTTTTAACTTAAAATAAGAAATTTTTATATAGTCATTTATCCAAACTACTTTAAATTTATTTTGAAATACTTTCATGTTAGGTTATACAGTAATCATTTTCAATAATTTGCCTTGTTTATTTGCCAATTCAAACTACGTTTCCAAAATAGCATTTAATTCACATCAAAGAGTTACATGAAAGATAATTCAGATACTGTTGAAATACTGCATATTAAACATTATACTTCAATATGAAAGTTATGTTTCAAAGTAAAAGCTATTATTTTCTTATAATCTTCTTCTATCAATAAGGAGAATTATAGAAATTTTGAAATAAAAGTGAATTATTTTTAGAAATTCTCGTACTTAAATACATATTTTTTATGATAATCTCCTATCAGTATATTATATACCTATTTTTTGTATATGAAGTTTAAAATCACAATTTGTATAGGCTTTGACAAGTAAATTAAATGCATCTAATAGTGTATTTTAACACCATTTGATTTCATTTAATTAAATTTCAATAGAAGTTGGAGAGGTTAGATATAATAAATAAAAATAATAAATTAAAAAAGAAAGCTTAAGAAAATGCGCATGGTTATGGTTGAAAGAAAAGTCAATCTTTATCAAAACCAGTACAAAATGAAACCAAATATCCAAAGTGGAGAATTATTGTATTCAAAATCAAAAATAAAGCCGACTAATATGCAAGCGATAATTGTTACATTATTTGAACATAAAGCGTGAAATGTCTTTTCGAGAACCACTTTTCATAATCAGCCGAGTTTTTAATGGAAGGGAGAAAACCAAAAAGCTCCTAAACATTACAACAAATATATATTTTGAAAGCGGAAACACAATATAATTGTTGATCAATGTAAAGAAAGTTAATCTGTGTGTAATTATTGAAGTGTGTCTGTTACACAGTAAAACACTCACACACACACACTTAATATTATATTCCACTTTTTAAGCTGATTCTGAAAGTTAATCAATATACTGCAATATCTCCCAAATAAATATGATTTTTCCATAGTTCATAACCAGAGTATTACAAATATAGCTATCTTTATCTGGCAGCAAAAATGAGTCAGAAAAAGAGTTCATATTGCCTATAGGTTATACAGACAAAGATTGAAACTTAACTATCTATGAAATTTGAAGTAAAACGCAATTTTCTGACTGTAGCATATGAAGAACCTTGCAATCATATATGAAATTGTTACATATATACTGCAATATCTCCCAAATAAATATGATTTTTCCATAGTTCATAACCAGAGTATTACAAATATAGCTATCTTTATCTGGCAGCAAAAATGAGTCAGAAAAATAGTTCATATTGCCCATAGGTTATACAGACAAAGATTGAATTTTAACTATCTATGAAATTTGAAGTAAAACGCAATTTTCTGACTGTAGCATATGAAGAACCTTGCAATCATATATGAAATTGTTACATATATCAAGTAAAATTTGTTCTGATTTTTCATATAAACCTCATCAGAACGTCATATTCTACGTGATCCATAAAATCGCATATTATGAAATCCCCATTATTTCTCCCAAAAATGTGATTTAAAATTAAAATTCAACATAGATACAGAGCAAATAAGCAACTGATTCTTAGTGAACTGAATGCAGTTCTTATTACAACTAAAGTAATTGTTTTTGTGTTCATTTTTTATTATGTAAAAGTAAACCTAATATCAGTTCCTATAAATTCAGTTATAACGAAAGAACAACATTTTTATTTAAGATAAAAGGTAAAAAAGAGACATTGGAACTTTTTCATATCAGACGAGTGATGGGTATTTCAGCTAATTTTTAAGAAAGAAATATAATATGTTTCGCAGCATTTCATGAATAATGCTAAAATAGACATCCAGCGTATTCTTTCAAGACCTAAAATGACACAATTGTTTTCTGAATCCGATATCTACAACTAAAAAAAATTCAGTTACTAAATATAATATATAATATACTATAAAACTTCTCAATAAACATCAGTAAACTGGCTTTACGCCATCTTTCAGAGACGGAAAGGAGTTAAATAAAAATATTCTTTAAAATGTGAATTACAATTTTTTATCTTGGTATTTAATATTCATGCTATCCTGGTCAAGATACATTTAATTCAAGAATGATACCTGATGCATCAGTTTTAGGAGAAGCAATTCTTAATCCATGGTAAAGATATTCCTAATGTGCTTGGATAAAACCAATTTACCAGTATATTCAACTGTGACACCATTATTATCAAGGCACCCAGAAAAATTGCAATGCAGCATAAATACTTATGGGAACATGATAGACTCAGAACAGTCTTATTTTCCAAAGCCGGTAGCTTTTTCATTTATTCAATGCACAGTATATGATTTTTTTTTTCAAATTTACACTTTGCTACATATAAATTCCATATTTGCAATGCAAGTGGCTTTAGAATTTCATACATTATTTGTTAAAAATACATTTTTGTCCTGAAAAAGACATATAACATTAATGTTTGAATGAATACTTATTTTTAAAAATTCTTTGAACAAAAATGCTAGTATTGTGTAGTTAAGAATTTGATATCAACCTGTACAGCTGTTGTGCTGTAAGATGATGTTTATATTTAATTTATTATAGTTTGATTATAACCACAATCTACATATGCTTCCCCAAATACAAATTTGCATATATTCAATAAACGTCATGCCTGTATAATTATTCATATGATTCAGTCTATGCATCAGTGTTCTCTACCAACTAATTAGGATATGTCACTTAATATCATATGCACCATTAAGTTATACGGTATGAATTAATTATGTGTCAATTTCTCTTAGGAAGAAGTATAGATATAAAATTTAATTTCTACTCCTTGAACAAAAAATTAACCTAAAATTACTTATTTAACTTGAATATGGAAAATATAATCTGGCTTGAAACAATGTGGTAAATTTCAAACTAATATTTCTTTGAATATAAACTATAAGATAGGAACTGTTAACCTTTATCAGTTAAACTTAAGGCAGCAAAATTAAGAACAAATTAAGGATGCAAAATTTATTGACAACAGATTGAAGTCAGTTTACTGGGTCCAATAAAAAGCATCTCTATTCCGTGAATAATTTTAATGTAACATGCAATGCATAATTTAATATAGGATAAATAACTGTTCAGGTAAAAGACAACTTGTTGAGAGTAGTGTAAATAATTTCACATTTTCTGTGCTCCTTGTTGTTTGTGAATTAGCAATTGTGCCTAAATATAAATATCTATATTATCATGTTATATTTTTGAAGTTATATTTTCACATTTTCTTTGTAACAAACTATATTCGCAACGTATATTTAAAAAGAAATTAATTTAATTTAAAATTGCACAAGATAAGTATTTAATAGAATATCTTTTGTTAATTCAGAATAAAATGAAAGATTTAATTGTAATTTGATTTGAATAATGCACATACCTGTATTAAAATCTTCTAGTGATGTTATTCTTCACGAAACATTTTACATACATTTTAAAAACAAGTATTCAAAATGCCTAAATTATTTTTATTAACATAAGAACTAACTTTTCAATTGTATTTTTAACTTCATTTGTACTTTTCAATTGTATTCGTAATTTTTCCAAAAAAACTTTCCAGGAGCCTTCGAATAGCATCATATTTAATCATTGATGTAAAACAATCAACTAGTTAGTAACTAATTAGTTCGTTAATATTTATAGATCAATTGATAAAGCATTGATGGTTTCATTACATTAATTTTTGTTTACTTTCTGTTTTATAAAATATATCTGGTACTCTATCTGTTTCTTAGCATATAGAATTATAAAATATATGAAATTAAATTCATTATATGAATGACGACTAGTATATAAATTTTCATGTCCATTTTAACTATTATATAAACCAATACTATGAAACTTTTCCTAATGCTATTCAATTTTACAAAAAAAAGAAGTAAATATTACACTTATTCTTAGACTTTAAGTTATTTAAAATTTTTTGATTTATCTTTATGTTACAATATTCTAAGTAACAAATACTCCAAATCTTTCAATTTAGCTATCAATTACAGACTATTTTAATACCAAAATTATCCTGGATAAATTGTAAAATAAATATATGCTATTAATAATAAATGATAATAACATAATGGATATATCATCCAAGATATTTATCCTAAATGTTATGTAATACATGTCTATTAATTATACTAATTGACATAAGTACTAATTATATTTATTGTATAACACTAATTAATTTATTAGTATTAGGTAACAAATATTATTATCCCGTTTTGATTTATAAGTTGTGTGTGTACAACATTTGTTCAGAATTCAACTGTATTTAGGGAATAAACATTCTTAATATCATTTACTGTTTACATAGTTAAGTAATAGCTATAAGTCATTCATAAAGATATACGAATGTTGTCATTTACATGCTACAAAATAAAGGTGTTTCTCATTTTAAAATGAAGAATAAAAATGGTAATTATTCTGCTCTTTTACTTATGTAATGCGTAATGAATATGCAATGAGTAGTAAGACATGCAGAGTAAATAAAATTATTTCTTTTAATATATAAGCAATGCAGTACTGTGCAAAATTCAACAACAAAGAAAAGGAATTAATACGGTCAAGAAGAAGCATTGTTTGTGTAACCTTCCTATTTTTGTTGTGAATATCAAAGCGGTTACAAGTATTGATAACAAATTTATTCAGATTAATACATGTTGCAATATGATTCACAACAATAAGCATGATTGTACAAATGAGGATTTTGCAGACATACATATAATTTATGAAAAATTAAGTAATATGAAGACTTCCATATGATATGTGCAAAATGTGCAAAATCAAGGGAGGAATTGTCCACGCTGCAAAGCATTTTCAATCAATCAACGTCTTCTAAAGATCGATTGATGTAAAGTAATTGCTTACTGTTCAAAACCTAGATATAAATGAAGGCACATTATAAGTATTTTGCTGTCACTCATCGACAATTGCACAAGCAGTAGCATTTGAATTGGATATTTAAGATGACAGTTATTGAAGTTTGTACATGTTCAAAAGATGCCCTGTTTCCCTCTGCAGAAGTGAAACTTCTGTTCGAGGCCATTTATCATGTTCAAGAATAATTTGTAAGTGGGATAAATGAGTAAACATGGGGTAATTTAAAAATTCAGATTTCTTTCTTATACACATATAAAGTCAATGTTCAGTTCACAATAGGCAATGATCCTATTTGTTGAGACCATACCTTCTGATTGAAAGGCTAAATGATGAAAAAAAAACTTGTTTTCTATCACAAATGGACCCAGATATGATTAGGGAATGTAGCAACCATAGAGTGCCATAAAATGTGTTTCATATCTGGTGGTGTATCAGCATATTATTTTTTTTACTTCTTAAGTACCTTAATGTTAGATGCCCAGTAATGTTGACTGGACTCACCAGATACGTCACATGCCTCTACATTCCCATTAATCAATCTTTGAGAGACATCTTAATTAAAAGATTATCAGACTTCTGTATGGGCAGAAAAATACCACATAATGTGAATCATCGTCCGTGGATTGATATTAATGGGATGTAAGATAACGGTTAATCCTTCCAGTATTTTTTTCTGATTATTTCATCAAGGTTACACAAGGAAGAGACTTTTGCAGCAGTAGCTTCTAACAACTTCTGAATTTATTTATTTTGTTATTCAGATTCTTATTCTCCGTTAAATGTTGTTTCTACAAATAAATAACATTTTTGTTTTACTCAATGTCATCCATTTTTAAGTACTTTTGAAATATTTTAAAATTAAATGTTTTTAGTACGATATTATGTTCTACAACGCATTTCTGCCTTCTTATGACTACTATCACTTATATGAATACATAAATAATTTATTACTTGGTTAGAAAAATTTAGTTGTATAGAACAGTAAATTTAATTTTATAATTTACTTAATAATTAATTTAGAAATTCAGACTAAAAAAATTAATTAAAATGCAAAATATCTGAAATTTTATCATAAATTTATAAACAATTGACTTACATTTCATTTACAATGTTAACGAATTATAATCATTTAAGATGTCACTACTGTAGATATGAAAATGTTCAATATTAAATTAATTGCATGGCAGTAGCTTGTAGAAGAAAATATGAAAAAATATTTCCAAAATAATTGATGATGGAATAGCGAGTTAATAAAGTGTTTTTATATCACGTGGTCGAAATTTAGTCCTAACAAAAAAGAAATAAAATCCCAAATTTTATATCCTTATCCATATGATACACACACACACACACACACATAAATGCATAAAAGAAACATAGTAAACTACTTTGGTAGCATTTCATAGTGCATACATTTCATTTCCACGTGTTAAAACGAGCAGTGGATCTGAAAGGTTATTAAAATACCGATTGTAATCCTAATTTTGCCTATATAAGATAAAACTTATAAGCTTTTATTATATTCTGAATAAAGCTTATAAGTGTTTTGATATTAACATTTTTATTCTGAACAAACAATGTAATCTATCGAATAATTTATTGCAAAATTCTGTATGTATAAATATTAATGCAAAATTATGTATATATAAATATTAATCCCTGATATATTAATGCGATATTTTGTTATTTTAATCAATATTTTATTCTTAAAATTTATTCTTCAAAAATATATGTTGTACAAAATTATTTAAAAATTAATAATATTTTAGAGTTATGCTTTATTCCGTTCAAACTAAGTTGTGTATATTTTGATTATATATAATTCCTAAAATACAAATATTTCTTATTTAAAGCATCCAATTATTTATTTTCATTTGACTGTAAATCTTTATTACACTGCTGCACAATTGCTAAAGACGGATAACACTATCATCCAAAGCAACAACAAAATGAAAGGAAGCAAAATGTGGAAAATTAGAATAAGTGTATAGTAAGAAGAAGTATGCGTATGCAAATTTTTTTTCCACGTCTGTTCATCACGTGATAGCATTCATAAGATCTTTAAAGGTTTTGACCCGTGTGGACAGTTGTTGTTTCAAGTCAATGTTTTACAAGAAAGATTTAACAGACAGACTTGAAATTTTTGGTACGTCTTCCAGACATCACTTAGATGATTTTATGCGTGGCTGAATTATTGCAAAGATCGAAGAAAGTCAAAAAATAACAGATGCTGCTAGGGAGTCCGACATCGTTCACAGCATTGTTTCACGGCTGTGCAAGTCATTTAAAACTACTGGAATGTGTAATAGGAGGCACGGGGCAGGTCGTGTTAGAAGTAAGGGGAGGTTGTGCCTGCAGAAGACAAATATATCATCCTATCAGCAAAAAGGAACAGGCGTATCACAGCTCAGAAGGTGGCAAATCAGTTTCTTGCTGCCTCAGGAAAGCAGATCTCCCGAAAAACTCTTGCCAGACGTTTGAGGGGAGGAGGACTATACGCCCGCAGACATGTTATGTGTGTCCCATTGACCAGACAGCACCGTACTGCCCGTTTGCAATGGTGTCGTAATCATCGCAATTGGACTTAACAAACCTGTCGGATATCGGTCCCTTTCCTAGATATTTCCTGGATGATAAGCAGTACCACTCTAACGCCAGATCAGTTGGCGTCTACAATCCGATGACAGACTGAACTTACTCTCATCTGAGAATAGTACGCATACACAGTCTTGTTCAGTCCAATTTTTCGCCCTTCTTTGATCTTTTCAATAATTTGGCCACGCATAAAATCATCTAGGTGATGTCGGGAAAACATGCCAAAACTTTCAAATTCATCTATTAAATCTTTCCTGTGAAACTTTGACTTGAAACAATAACTGTCCACACGAGTCAAAATCTTTAAAGCTCTAATGATTGCTATCACGTGATGAACAGATGTGGAGAAAAAATTTGCATACGCATACTTTTTCTTACTATATCTCGCACTTAGTCTAATTTTCCACATTTTGCTTCCTTTCATTTTGTGGTTGCTATGGATGATAGTGTTATCCGTCCTTAGCAATTGTCCAGCAGTGTATTGCTATTTAAAGCGAAAAATTGAAAGAGTAAAAAAAAAATCTAAGATTAATTTTAATACTTGCATTACACAACATACTTTCGAAATAACTAAATTAATGTAACTTAATAATAAACAATTAATGCCATTTTTTAGTAAATTTCATTATCTTGTTTAATAGGAATTATTTTGAATGAAATGAAATTGGTATATAATACAGTTTCTCGACATTATAGTTTAATCCTAAATTAAATATTTTAAACTCGGCTGTTAGCTAGGGCTTTTAAAAGCTTCATGCAATATGTATGCCGACAACCCTGTCTAGTGGTCAGAGTGCCTGACTGCGGATAGGGAGGTCCTGGGTTCGAATCTCTGTTCGAGCATGGATGTACATTCTCTTTCTATCCTAGCTTTGTCCTTTCTGTGCATGAATGGTTGCCTGCCCTATAAACGGGTCCCTATGGCATGTATTTACTGAAGCAGTCGGACTCCACATCAAATATATTTCGGTATGAAAAAGTGGAGCAGCGCACCCCATAATGTCAGCCTGGCTGGCACAAGACAAAAAATTATTATATGTATAGTTCTTTCTATAGTAAAATTTATATTTTCAATATTAATTTTTTAATTTGTGTGTAATTACTTTATCAAATACATTGACATATATAATAAAATGAAATACCTATGCAAATAATTAATTGGAATAATCAAAATCAATAAAGGTGAGGATTGTCAAAATTTCCTTACAATATTTCAATAGTTAAATCACCTTTACCACTAGAATGCACATATAATTTAGTGAGACATTATGATTCTTTTTAATAAATTATTCTTTGCAAAACAATTGAAATTTAATGATATTGCAATTATTTTAATATATTTCCCTCTAAACACATACCCCATTAAGATAATGCTTAAGCTTATAATTCTAACTTCAAATGAATCCATAAATTTCTGATTTAAAATTAGTGTTTAATGGGGATTTACATTTTTGAATAATAGATAAATATAAAAAATTTGAAGAAAATAATTTAAATCAATATTTTAAAATTCGTAATATCTGAACTGACTTTGAATATTAATTTACATCAAATTTGCTGTGATTTATTTATAGATTTCTCTCTTTCTTCAAAATAACATAACAAAGAATGCATTATACTTTCACACTTATTCTAATAATCAATATCACTCTCTTAGACTTCCATACTTAAATTTAAGAGCGCAAATATGCAATAAACTAACTCTCAATTTAAGTATACTTAAGGCCATAAATTTATTAATTATAAACTTAACGATTCTGCCCATTTCCGCGTAATAAAAAGAACAACCCAGTAAGTATAACTTCAAACAATTACGACTTTCCCTTCAAAGAACTAAAAGAGATATGAAACCATAAAAGAGGAAATTGGGAGAAATAAATGTCCAGGAAAGGTTGAACCTTAAAAGAATGATATTGAAAACTAATTTCGAAACCACTTGAGTTAATTGAGTGATTAAGTAAAGCAGAAAAATGGTCCCAGTTGGAATTTCTTTCGAAAAATTCGATAACAGACGATTCACACTTTTCAAAATAAAATTGGTATTCCATACCGTAAAATTTTACTTTCAGGAAATGATCAGAAACGCAAAAAAATTGAAGTTTTCTTTTGTATTCAAGAGTTTTTTATCCGTAAGACTTTATTTAGTATTTTTTGTTCCTGTACTGTCTGTAAAAAGTATGAAATTGAAATATTTTCCATAGATACATTTTACAGTATAAATCACAGCATTCAAACAAACTTTTTACAATGAAGAGAGTATTTTAGATCAATTTAGCTAAATATATATAATTACCTAGCAAAGAAAGTTTTAAGCTAAATTTAGCTTTTGCTACAATTTAGCTTAAATCATTCTTTGGATTTTTACAAGCATCAAAAAATTGCTGTTTTCATTCAATTTGTAAATAGTTGTAAAACTTTGCTCTACTCTTTAAAATGATTTGAAAAATTCTTGTCAAACCGGCAATACATTTAATAACAAATAAATATTTTCATTATTCTAATATTAGTCATTTTTAGAATATGTAAAAATAGTGATTAAAATAAAAATAAAATTTTACCTGTATCTAAATAAGCGAATTTTATGTATTTCGTATACTATTAAAATATCATTTTGTATACCTTATAAAATATACCAATCAAAAGACATAAATGTGCTTCAATGAATATGAAAATTTGTACAAAGTTATATTAAATGAATTAATTTGTTGACTTCAAATTTCCTTTAAAGGTTATATCAAAAAGTACGTTTGATATCTTCACATAGATGTTGTCGATGTCTTCACGTCTATGCAAAAAGATGTCATGCTAGATTGAACTAATTATTCTTATTATCTTCCTCAATCAAATATAATTTCATTTTCTGAGAGAAAATTCTCACCCTATTAAACCTCTTCCTGTGAACTAATGTCTTCAAAAAGAAAGGACAATGTAACCGACAAAGCTTGAATTGTTTCTTGAACTTAATTAGATTCGGAAAATATAGTACTCTCTTAGAATGCTTGTTGGAAATTTATTACTTAATCTCCAAATTATATATTAGATTAGAACTGCTGTACATAAAACATATGCTTCTGCTTAAAGTGCAGCTAACTGGTATTGTCATGATCAATATTAAAAAATTTTTGTGTTGCCTTGTATTGTTGTATATGATACGTAATTTTTTTTATTTAAAGTACATATTTTATATTTAATTTATATGCCCGAAATTTATATTTTTAACGTTGATTTTAAAAAATGGAGGCTATTTATTGGTTCTGGTGATTTCACAAACTATAAATCTAATTTTTTTTTGATTTCAAAATTTTAAACCTAACCTATCACATTTGCTTTGCTTACAATTTACAAGTTGACATAAATAATGTTGAATTTTTCGGCAATTTTATTTACATGCGATTTGAGTAATCATAAGTTTTACCCGTGTTACTTGTGTTTTCTAAACCAGCATACGTGTGTTTGTGTACATGTGCGCGTGAAAGGTAAGTTATTTTAGATTTATACTTATGCTTTTTATTTTAAAAGTTAATTTTGTATAGTTTCTATATTATTCTAAATTGATACAAGAAATTCAGTTTGAAATTATTTTTGATATTGTATATAGTACGAGCAATTATTTTACAGTACACACCGCAAAATTACTTTAGCCAGATATGCTTTATTTGCAGTATTTAAAATGTCTTGCTATATAAAACCATTTATATTCCGCTAAATTTATATTTTCAGCTAAGTAATAATCATTTTCAGTTTATGATCTAATAAACAGCTGTTTCTCCTTAAAATCTTCAGAAATACGAAACAGAATGTAACATTTATTTTTTTCAAACGTATATAATATTGCAAAATAAAAATAGATAAGATTGGAGGAAGAGTATTTTATGAAATGTTAATTAAATGTTATTGTTAGAGTAAATCAATATTATTAATAAGAAGGAATTTGTTGTTTGTATTGATAAAAAATATAATGATAATGCTCAAAACGAGAATAAATCAAAGGGAAAATTCAATATTGATATCAAAAAGAAGGGGAAAGCGGATACTAAAATTGGTCGATTTGGAGTCAGAGGAATATCATGATGAAAAATAAAAAGAAGCACATGCACTTCAAATCTACTCCACAGGAAATCCCTAGAAATGATATTGACAGCAAAAAAATAAAGATAACGAAACGTATCCCATACACTTTGATTTCTAGGTTAGGAGTCAATAATATTTTGAAGAGATATTAAGCTTGGGCATGCATCACAGTGCAAGATAGTAAAAGTAAACAAATTTTCCTGAGCCTCGAATGGGGATTGAAGGTATTTTCGACTCTTTTTTTTTATTTGTATGAATTAATAAATACAGTTTCGAAAAGACAAATTTGAAATATTTTTAGGAAAATATTTTTGTATGCCTTTGATTATAATTTAAAATATAAGTTATATTATTTTTATAACATTTATTGAAATTTATAAAAATGGGAAATATTTGTAGAAAAATACAACATATATGTAAATTATTTTTAGAGAAAAATCTTCTTACATATGACAAAAATTAAGAAAAAGTTAATGCAATCATTTTCTCAATTCTGTTTAAAATAGTTGCTTGCTTAACTTTTCTCTTTTCTTCTCAAATGATATAAAATACATCTAATAAAGTATTCCCAGATAGTTATTACAGAAATATTAAATGAATAAAACATGTATATTAATAAATAAGCAAGACATTTAAAATAACTTTATCCAACAATAATCATTCATAAATACTCTACTTATAATTTTGTAAATTTAAGTTTATATTTATTATCTAAATGTAATAAATATAAATTTAAATTTACATAATAAAACTAGAAATTAGGATGACGTATTACTCCACTTGATAAAATGCTGTTAGGACAAAATATGCAGTTATTTTAGTAAATCCTGGAAAATAAACTATTTAGTTACTGTTTGAGGACAATATAATTTATGAATAAACTCTAAATTGACGTCACAACTACTGTTTAAGAAATAAAAAAGAGAAATTTCAATATCAAAAGCATGCAAGATAACTCACACAAGCATAGACATTTCCACTCGCTAATTAGTTACTTCACAGACTTCCTTTCAACCATATTTTAAATCATTTGACAGTAAAACAATTCAAATTATTCTGTGCAATGAATGGTGATTAATTTTCTATTCTTTATTAACTAGTTATTATTAATACAACAAAAAATTTATTTATTACTTCTATAGAATAGCAAAATCACACGTACATACTTTTTTTCCTCGTAACCGTTAATATTTCTATAAACATTTATATAGATTAATTTTCCAAAAACCAGGCAAACATTGTAGTTGTTGCTTGTATATTGAAAAGAAAAATGGCTAATATCTGAAAAAGTGAAACTGTATAGAGGTTGATGAGTATAAATTAAGTTTTTCATTGAGACCAGTTCAGAAAATGCAAGCAAGCTCTGCTATTCGCACCCAATCAGTTTTGAGCACTGAGAAATGAAATTTAAGAGTTAATGATGTGAAAGCTGAATTTTTCCGGAGAATTTCACACAGACGATGATTTAAAAGTTTCCAATTTCTTCTTGTTTGACTGAATCAATAATGAAAAGAAAGTCTTACGGAAAATTAGATTGTTATAATAAAAATATAACATAAGTAAATTTTGTTTAGGTTTTTAGCTGAACTAGAACTTTTAAAATTGAGAAACACGCACACAATGTTTAAGATTATCGAATGCATATTAAGATAATATTTAATCAAGAAATTTATTTATATTAATAAATGGGCTTGTCCCATTAACATACTTAATCACACTACTTTTAAAATAAAAAAAATAAATAAATGAATACACTTGATATGCGATTATAATTCAATAAATATAACTACTTACATTAGTTAGAATTTTTATTTCATTTCAAATTACACTTTTTACGATAAAAACACTCTAGCACTAATTAAATACTTTTGCATTAAAATGATTTAATTATCAACAATTAAACTGATTAAATTATTTATTATTGATTAAAATAATTTAATCTACTTAAGTACATGTTAAATTCAGTTGAAAATTTGAAATTTCTATTTGCTGGATTTAGATTTTCTCATGAAATAATTTATCTACAATTGTTGACTTTAATATACTGACATTAGCTTTTACAGTATTACAAGAATATACTGAGCTGAACTTATAAAAATTAGGGCCTTGCATTTGAAAAAAAAGTTTTTGAAGTTGCTTCTAAATTCAAAATAATGTTTTATAATATTTAGAAAAATTGGAGAGTAGCTTTATTGTTGACTTATGATTCATTATACAGGTTCTGCGGTACAAATATGTGTTGGTATCTGATTCTACTCATTTAATTCTAGTAATTATTAATGGTGTGACGATTAACAATGAAATTACTAAGCCGTTATTGTAAGCTTAGAAATTTCTGTGTTCCTAATATTTGTCAACATTATAATCGCGTAAAGAAAGCTATAAATATTGTTTAAAATTATAATTCAATCTGTGTCTTCAGTTACCTCTCAGAAGATCAACATGGGACTATACATGACGTACTTCTTGTGTCGAAATTTCTTCTCACTGGCTTGTTTGTTGTTCAGATTTATCATTTATTGAAAAATTCTGAACATTACATGAACAAAACTGTAATATATAACAAACGCTTAGATATTAAATCAACTGTGATTACATATTAATGAAGTATGTTCAGCTATTTCTCGAAACCACATCAAAAAATCCTTCCACTTATTGTAAACAATTTATTCAATGCCGGTAGCAGTGGTCATTGCGGTCAGGGTTACGTCACTCCTTATTGATTTTTCATCACTCATGTCATTAATTGTAAACCATTGTCATTATAATGCCTTAACTTATAACATATAAGAACCAACCGCTTAAAATTCATATACATGTCGAATTAAATATGCGCAAATTTTGTGTTTACGTCATAACGCGTGTGCTTATGTCATAATAAGAAAATGATTTTTTGTTCTTTTACAAAGTTGAAATTGATCAGACATTGGTATATTCAGTATCTTGACAGGTTTACATGACAATTATTTATTGTTATATTTTAATAGCTTTGTTTTCTTAAAACATCCATAATGTCAGCATTTTTATAATGTTTTAGTACGCTTTGAGGAATACGATTAATTAAAATTTATTAGCTGAAAATTCTGGTTTATATTATTTTCCTCACTGTAAAGAGTCAAACTAATTTTAACAATGTTAATGTCAACTATGCTATTTAATCAATAATAACTGATTTTTGATATTTTTGAATACAATTCAATAACACAAAATGTTGTACCTTCTTATACAGTTCTTAAGTACTTGTAGTGATATACATTTTAAATTTTTTATATTCACAATTTTACTCAAGACTAAAAATTACTGAAAAATTTCTAAAAATGCAATACCAGATGTTTTAACAATTTAAATTTTTAATTTATATTTTAAAGATTATGTATACTGAAAAAATATTTTCTGTTAAAGTATTTTAACAATACAATTTTGTCGGAAAGTATGCAAACCATTAGTAAAAAACCAATAATATGATTATGGTTCACTAAATATCATCGTATGCATGAATTGGAAGTGATAAAGCTTTATAGCTTTCAACATCGATAATACGTAGGAAAAAATCTTTAATTTTTAATAATTGATGATAAAATTTCATTTTAATAAATTGTGAAATACTATTTATATTTTGCAAATTAAAATTATAGGATATGCAAATATATTTAATTGAAAATTTACCGTAATTTATAAAATGAAATTATTAGTTTGCTCTCACGTGTTGATATGACAGTTATGATAGCTTCTTATTTTATAGTGCATTATTTCTTTATTTATGATTATATTAACCAAATTGGTGGAATTTATGTGTTATATTCTACAGCAAAATTAAGCAAGAATCTATCTTTTAGCCTTATATAGAGGAAAGAAAAAGTTTGCAGAATAAACACAATCTTCAAATAAAACCCATGATGATTAAATTTTGCAACAGTGAATAAAAAATGATATATTAAGCTAGTAACTCAAGACATGCAAACCAATGACATGAAAATGAATTTATATATTAACATTTTAACAAAAGATATCTATGTTATATAGCTCACTTGGTAAATTTAACTTCCGTTATCTTTACCCAATCTGTGGTATATCTTAGTGTAACCAAGAACAGAATATTACCAAAGAAAACATCCTCAGAATTCATTTTGTATCATTATTTTAAAAGTAAATAATTTCCAGAATTTAATGATAATAGACCTATATTTTATTAAATTATTCTGTAAGAAAATATACACAGTATTTTCATTGAAAAATTATGAAATGTTCTAAAAAATGAAATCTAAAATTAATGTAGGTACATACCTACTGTAGCAAAAACGCTTTGAATAAGGAGAACTTTTAAAATATATTCTTTTTAGTTATAAATATTTGTGGTTTTTGCAAAAATTTTAAAATCTTAAATATTTATATGCGCCCGAGGATCTATGGTTATAACTAGAAATTTTGTACTTTTTTCCTAACAAATCTAACAAAAAAAAGTTTCAATTTTCTGTGACGCAAATCAGCGAGATATATTTAGTTTCAATCTTTCCTATATTTTTAGCTTTCTTTAAAGTGAATGACTGCAAAAATAATTCGTATAACTAGAGTAAAATCTTTGCAAAACACAATATTTTAGAGTAAAAAGGGGGGTCCCTACCATACAAGATGAGCATCTGTAGCTAAGATACCGTATACATTATGTTCGAAGTTATAGCTAGTCGCCTAAAAGTTAAACAGAAAATCTTATTGATAATTAAAATTACGATAAAATAAACAAAATTTCAGATTTATATAATTCCATTGTGTTTGTTTTGTTTTATTTATATGCGACTATGATAAATTGAGAAATGAATATTCTAAAACCTCCAAAACTGATGAAGTTTATTTGAAAAAAAGTCCCATATTATGTTACTAAATTTGTAGGCATAATAATAAGACTCTAATTATAGTACAATACATTAAATTTCTGAGATTGATATATTCTATAATTTTTTGACATAAAAATCAATTAAAGAAATTTTTTCTTTGCGATAGAATTTGTGATACCTAAAGTCTTATTTCAGAATTACATAAATGACATATTATTTTTATATTACATTTTTAATGATATATTATAAGCAACAAAGAGGTATAAAATTAAAATTTTTCAAAATTTTATTTATTTATTTTTTTTGTTGCTTTACAAGTAAATTAGTTTTTTTGGATAGCTACCAGCGTCTACCGAAACAATATTGGGAAATTGCTTCTTCCACATGAAAACTTTATTAACTTTTACATTTTACAAGTTTTCAATAAGTTTCATTTTTTACGAAAATATTATCATGAAAATTTAATATACTCTTTATGAATGATTGTACATTTTAATTAGAAATATTAAAGTATATATTAAATATTATTTTAGAAAAAAATTATGCCGAAAAATTGAAGCTATAATTATGTCTTTTATTCTCAAACAACTTAATTCACTTTAATGATAACATAAAAGAGAACTGGTAATTAAAATTTTATTGAGTTAACAATTTAATGTGTATTGTAGTATCATTGTCCCATGACATAATTAAAAATAAAAATAAATATTTGAATTACGGAACCACGCAGATAATTATGTTCATTAGGAAATTTTTCTGGCTGTTTATTTCAACAACACAAACACTAATCTAATTAAAATATCCTCAGAGGTTATTTTTTGATGACAATTATTTTCGGTTCATGTATTTAATTACAAATATATGTACCAATTTTAAGCCTATCAACTTAATTTGCTAAAAGCAACAGTTTAGCATCTTTACATTTGTAAACATTTCACTGATATATTGCTGACAATTAAAGTTTCCTAAACTGTCTATTTTTATTAATTTTTAAATAAATGATTAATTCATGGCATTTATCCTTTACTGCTATTTAATTATTCAACATTGTTAAAGTGTAATAAAATTAAGAATGTTAAATGATACAAGCTATGGATGCAGTTTTCATCATTATTAAATAATTGTTGAAAAAACGGTTTACGCAAACAATTTCATTTATTTTTGATTGCTATCTCTCTCTCTCTAATGCACACTATTTATCCTCGTTATACATGTAGTATTTCACTTAAATATTACAGACAGTCAACTTTTTTAAGTGCTAATTTTTTTTTTTAATTTTCAAAATGCACACTATTAACTCATGTGGTGTTGTTTCCTTTATTGATATTTAACTAGTCACGGTTACAATGCAATAAAACCATCTTTGGTGCGAGCTGCATATGCAGCTCTCATCATTCGCAATTAATTGTTCAATAAAGCTTTAAGCACGCTTTATTAAATAATTTTATTTCTATATCATTTTCAAACGTTGTTTGGTAAAAGATTGGAGTCATATGTTGCTGCTTCAGGGATATTGGATTCCTTGCTTTAAAAAAATGACCTCAGTCACTCTGAGGAGAAATTTATGAGAATTCCAGCGAAGTCCTTTGTGTTGTTGGTTGGTTTGGCTACGCTCGCTCTTTATTTATTCCGCCAGCAGCTTGGCTATGTAAAACTGAAAAAAGAAGTCGAGGTTTTAAGCGGATGCAGCATTCGGAAGGATTCGGTATTTCCCTTATTTCTACACGAACTCCCGTGGGAAATTACACTTTCCTACCAGCAACTTGCATACAGATAGCCAGTGGTTGCAGCACAGAAATATATTATTGTTTACTTTTACAGCCTGGCTCAGGATTTTTAACTTTTATCCAAACAACGCCTTTGAAACAGTGAACGGCGCTAAATGTTAGATCGTATTCTTATTCATTCTCTTCTCAGAATTTGAAGTTTGCTCCATAACTATTTTTACCCTTATGTAATATGTAACAGGTTGTTTACAAAGAGGGTTAGAGAGAGAAATAACGTCTATCTCTCGGTAAAATAGAAATGAAATTTAAAAATAAATTCGTTCAGCCATTTGGAACAAGTCTAGATTGTTCTTTATAGCATAGTTTAATATTGTATTTTAGTAGATTGCTTTCTTAACAATTCTGATGCAAGTTTGATCCATTGCTTCATAATATATTTAGTTTCTTATTAAAATGCGCTGAAACAACAGACTTTAATAGTAGTAACAACCATAACTGCAATGCTTGAACAGAAAAACCATGATTTATTACAATAAATACATATTGACAGCTGAAACGTATTCAGGTGCATTACAAAGATATATATATAATATATAGAATCATTATGATGAAAATAAACTTTAAATATAAATAACAATGAGTGTATATGTTTTATAGCATAGAAATACCTATAAAATTGCAACGAAATAAATCATTGGAATAAGAATAATTAAAGTATCTTCACAAAATTGTCAGTAGCAAACGCAAAATTATGTTAGTAATATATTTAAAATGTTAAAAAATATACACTCATTGTTTAATGTTTCAATGAAAAGGAGAAATGAAAACAGAAATAAAATATATTTTATTTTCCTTTTCACTTATTTTAATTAAACTTGGGAGTTTTATCGAAAGAGTTAGGTAGATTTTTAATATAAGAATTTGATTGTTTACAGTCTCAATACTCGAATATGAATTAATGTGTTATAATAGTCGAAGAAAATCATTCTGTTATTTTTAATTCGAAAATAATTTCATTTTAAAATTGAACAGAGAGTTATTTTGGTAAACTTGATCTAAGAATTTCATTAAACAAATTAGTTTTAATAACTGCTCATAATTTGTATGAATTTGAGAAATAGCTGCTTTGTTAAGTGTACGTATTTGTGTATTTCAGTTGAATGGATATTACGTTTCTGATCTTAACTCTTAAAATTCTATGTTTTAATGTTACAAGTAACTTATTTTGTTGCACTTCTTTTGTTCAAAACTCCTTTCAAAAGTGAACAAAAATTGTTCTGTTTGCACACACTTTTTGTTCATTTTGTAGGGAGAATTTTCTTTCTTTTTAATTCATTTTCTAATTTCTACTTCTATATATATTATATAGCAGATAAAAGCGCTATGTATGTCTTCATATGCTTTAATTAGATACGTGTAATGAAATACGTGACTGCCGGTGCAAATAATATTGCCTTAGTAAGGAAAATGAACCCGTTTGTATGAAATAATTAGTCTTTTGATAACAGAAAACATACAAAAATCCTAGAAGTGTCTATTACTGATTGCTTCTATATATTGATGTTATTTGCTTGCAATTATATATAACGCATCTTTAATTGACAGATAAATGAAGAATTGTAGTGAATACACATATTAATAAAGTATTTTGCAAGCGTTAACTGTGTGAGGTTTACAGTTTTTAAAATAACTTTGAAAATAATAATCATGTTTAAAGATATTTTATTCAATTTATCATCAAACTATTTTATTTATTATCTGAAATTCCAAAGATGGCCAGATTTATAAAATGTAATATCTTGGAAAAGTATCTATATTGTTTTCAGTAAATGTTTAAGATGCTTTTCAGCTTCTTATTGCGTATTGAAAGTTAATTTCCGTTCAGTAATTCTTAATATTACTTCAAAAAGAATTGCTGAATTAAATGTTTATATTAAAATTTTCAATTATTTAAATATTTAAAATAATTTACATTTAGTTTTATATTCATTTACTTTTTTTGAAAATAAAATTCACTTATTAATAAAACAATGCTTCTTATTAGATAAATAATTTTGCAAATCAATCTACTTTCAAACCATGTTATACTCAACACATAAATATCTATTAAAATAGAGCATATTAAATGAAATGTTTAGAAATGGTGATAAAATGTGCTTTGGTATATGGTGTATAATATTGCACGAAATTATTTTTTTTTAATTTCAACGATCCCTATAATTAAAACAGGTTTTCTTATAATGATTCAAGGTTAAAATGAACTGTTATTTGAATCCTTGATTCAATGGACTGTTGATTATATCAAGGCACCATAGCTCTAGAAGGAATTATTTGGATGATGCATTCCACGCTGTTAGCATTGTTTTAAACCCAAATAATTTCAGAATCTATGTATGTATATATATATATATATTCATATATATGTATAAGCTTTATATATTTCTTAAAACTTAAAAGCATTATTAAAAACATCCTCCAAACTAAAGACATAGACTGCGTCCCACTTTTGAAACAAAACTGTAATTTATAAAGTTTATAGGATTATAAAAATTAACCTTTATGAATGACAAAAACCCATATTTTGTAGAATCAAGAATACATCAATATTTGTTCAGATACACTTCTGAATTGAAAAGAGAGGTTTATATCTTGAATTTTTTCTGAATTCTTCTTTGACCCAGTGTAGTCAATTGCTTAACGGTCTTGGCCGGATAAACAGGCATGCAGAAGGCACAACATTCATCTCGCTTTGCTCAAAAGTGCTTGGAATCAAACCACGAATCTTTCATTTTGTGGCTTGGTATCCTTTTTAAAGAAGGTCATGATAAACTTCTACTGGATATCTTGGACACCATTTAGAGGTCAGCCAAATGGCTGGAAAAAAATATTCACAGCATCAACTACCTTCTATATGGACATTTAAAAGATAGTAGGCCATATTAACAGGTCACAAAGTGGAAAACCTTGGAAAAATCGTACTCATTCGAACAAACTTGTATTCAAATGACAAAACCTTAATATCCATCTTCCACTTTTGAAGAGCATCTGAGTTGATATTCAAATGATTTTGGATATATTTTGACGTTGCATATTTGACTTCTAACCGTTTAAGGCTGTTATAAAGTGTTTCCACATCCACCGCTTAAATTGTATTTTGAGAGGAATTTTCACAAATAGTGGACCTTATTCACTTGTCGTAAGAGGGGAAAAACAGGAAAATCCTGAGGCACCTACCCCAACAGACGTGCGTTTAGAAAGCAAAAGTACAACTTCCATATACTGTTGTTCAATAAAAACTGAAATCGAAACCTGGACCTTAGGCTTCGAAGAATGATATTCTAACACAAGGGCATGAAGAGCCCTATTGGATTCCATTGTTAAATTTCAGGTGGTATAGAAACAGAATGTTGCATTGTTGTTATTACATGACCTCTTTGGCCAGCAGAGCTAGACCAGGTCTATAACTTTGAATACCCCAAAACATTAGACACAATCAAAGAATTATTATGTAAATCACGCTTGGCTAGCCCCAGGCACTCAAGGACGTATCTTGTACAGAGAAACAGTTGATACAGGTCTTCAAAATTACAGGATGTTGTACATCATTTATAAGACAATTTTATTGGACATAAAAAGTGAAAGCATCAATACCAAGCCTCAGCCACGTAAAAAAAAAAAAAAAATTAAACCTAAATATTGTATGAAAATTGTATATCTGTTGAAATGAAATTCAGGTAAATATTGAAAATATAACAATAGTGTCTAAAATCTAACTGATGTAAGATTTATTGTTAAGCGTATCAACACAATATATATAAAAATATCACGCAAAAATAATATTTAATATTACTTCAAACCATAAGGTCTCTTTCATTATCAGTATGAGAATGCATCAACCAATAATCATGCATTGTTAGCAGAACTAAAAATATTCTTATTTTCTTAGTAATATTAAAAACAATAAGAATATTAATTAGCATAACCTGCTAAGAATAAAGAATAGAAAATAAAAGAACATATTTTATGTAACATATAATAAAAGACGATTAGAGACTGCAGTATCTAACTAAAACTTATATTCAACATAAATACTATTATAATCAGGAAATATTTTATAAGGAAATATCAGTTTAGATTATCTCTTAAACTTATTCTGTATTACTCTCGTCACCATGTTTCTACTCTTGAATTTTAAAAAAAAAAAAAAAAAAAAAAAAAAAAAATGACGTGCATTTATCCGTGTCCTGATCTCATGTTACCATTATACACGAAATCACTGGTTTTTAAGATGAAAATCCTGTTGCAGATACATTAATCAAGCTACATAAAAGTGTTTCAGCTGACAAAGTTAAGATTGCCTTACTTCAGAAACTCTAGTATAATAGAAACTATAACTTCTGATTCTGCAGTGTAACAAACGTGCCTCATCCGCCGAATAGTTTTGCTTTTATAAAATTGAGATTGGAGATTGAGCTTAATATTGAAAGATTAATTGACGTTAACGATAGTTTTTTTTCCTTAATTTTTTTTTCTCTCATGAGTTCATGATTGATACTCGCATCAATGTGGCTAGATTGTGAGAGGTTTGTGTACCAAGTTCTTTAACTGATATTGTAGTATTCCGAAATCACATTTTATGAAATTCAAAAATATGTCAGTTAACAAAGGTATTACTCTCAGAGTTGTTTTACACACACACACACACACACACACACACACACACACACACACACATATATATATATATATATATATATATATATATATATATATATATATATGGCTTAATAAGATTGTCTTCATTAATTATAATATACTTAGTTTTGAAATACCTATAAACTAAGAAACATTTTAGGAACATCATAATCGATTGCATGCTAACGGAATGCATAATTTCATTCATGAATTCATAAGATTACTTCTACTGTTTCATCCTTTTAGAATGTGAATTTCTCTGCTCTTAAATTAAACTGTATATTCGAATGATTTTCAAAGAAATAATATTTACTACGTCTTACTAGATTATAATTTGGTGTTTTTTACCCATAATTTATGGCTTAAACTGAATTCATTGGCTCTATTTTATGATGAAAAAGTTGCTCAGGTAAAATTAATCAGGAAGAAATATTCATGTTCATTATTGAAATATTTACATCGTTTTGTTTAAAAATAAGAAAAATGTTTTGCTAATTTTTTTAAAATTAGGTAAATTAGAGCAAATTTAAATTTCTTTATTTACTTTCAATTTAAGCAAATATTTCATTTGCAATCATGGATTATTTGAAATATACAAGAAATAAGTACACAAATTTAACATGTTTTGATATTTCATGAAATTAATTGATGAATTTATTTCAAAATGCAGTTTTAAAAACATTTCTGTTGTTTGCCTGATGTGTTCAACTAAAAGTGCTTGCAAAATCAGTTTTCAAAGTTTGTATGGTAACTTTCGCATAGTTTAAAAGTATTCAAACATCTAAATAAATTTCTAGTCTCTAGATACTTCCTATCATTACTAAAACATTCCTTAAAAATCTTCGTGTGTGAACCTTAAAAGAATGTTTAAAAGGCTTACAAACTCAAATGATGTTTTGAGGCGGTCACAGTTAACTTACAAACCTGTGGCAGAAGAAGAAGAGAGGATAAGGTGTGACTTAACTGAAGAAAAGCTTGACTTTCATTCTTTCTTTTCACGAATGAGATCGGGAAAATTGTACAGCTCTCTCAGACCTATCCTTGCCTTTGAGAGTGAAGGAACGTGTACATTCTTTAACCTAAATAAACGTGTAGTTGATCTTAATTTAATAGAAAAGTCGAAGAAAAGAATTTTCTTTAGCCGCAAATTCAGTTTTAAGTTCATGACTTTTAAATCTTCATCAATGCTTTTAACAAACTTTGTTCCTGAGATACGAATTACAAAACCATTTTGTCTTCATGTTAAAATACCCTTGTATTCAAAATTTTTATGAACTAAATCACTTAAGTGTGAGAACTAACTACTTTCCAATAAATGTTCCCTTAAATAATATTAGCAAATATTAATACAAAATTAAAAATTACTTTTGAATTCAAGTTATTTCAATCAGAGTGACATGTGTATACTTTGGTATAAATATAGTTAATTCTTTATTTAATTCAGGATAAAAGCTGAGACATTTGCAATCCAATACTTTCTCCGCCTCTAATGCGATAAGCTTTCAACAGAAGAGTACATTTTTTACATTGTGTACCCGTACTGTGTACAAATCTCGATTTAAAAGTTTTATTACGTCTTGTGAATTCCAACTAAGAACAGAAGGGGCAAATAAAAGGAAGCAAACATGAATACTCCCAATGAGACGAAAACGGGATTTCGAAGTCTCTGTCAGCCTTGGGGTATACCGCAGATTTTCACTGATTGCTACAGATTGTCACTTATTCCCTATCCATCGCTTCGTGACAAGAATCAGAAGACCCTTTTATTACGTCGCTTCATTTTTTTTTTTTTACACAACCAGAGAATAAGAGTTCCGAGAGGAACTTGAGTTTCCTAGTGGAAGACTTAATATCGGTATTGTTCACACACACACGCACACACACAGATATCAGTATCTGTTGTAATCTATTGTATTTCAAACCTATCTATTGCATTTTAAATCTTATTCTGTGAAGGTTTCAACCGCACCTTATTTTGAAATGTAGAATGTTTTCATGTAGAATTGAATTCTGTATAAACCTCATTATTAATATTTTAAAGGATTTGATTCAAATAGTGAATGTGAAACTTTATAAAAAAGAGCAATAGATTAAACAGAAAAAAGTTGAATTTCTTTTTTAAATAAACGTTATATTTTTATGAGTACGGAGATATTGCGAGTATGAAGAATACATTTTGTATTTTTTTATTATTGAATGTAAATTCATATATAAATTTCTCAAAAAATATTTTTTTTAAAATTTATTTACTTCAAACTACTATCAACTTCAAGTATTTTAAGTACTTCTACTATTATTTTATTTGAAATATTTTATTTTTAATAAGGTTTTTAGATAAAAAGCAATAATTTTTCACAAATACTTTTACTTGACATTAAGCTTTCATGAAGTAAGCTATTAAATCTGGAATTACAAATTTTATAAATGTACAAATATATTTTTAAACAAGATCAATTAGAGATAGTACAATTGCTCTTACTCCATGATTAAAGTATATATTGATCTAATATTTACTTAAATATCATACTTTAATATCTAATTTAAGAAAATTCAGTACGAAATTTGATGGAAAGATCTATATTGTTAAATAAAAAATGACATCAATATAATCAGATTCTTGATTTTTTAAAGGAAAAAAGATTTCCTTTTCATATGTAATAAAAACTCAAACTATATCTGATACAATGTCACCAAAAATAAATATATATTTATGTCATAACTGTAGAGAAAAAATTAGAAAAATAAATTGATTTACTAAAAAAACAAACAATATGATGCCATAACATTGACTCAAATTGACATTACAAAAAATTTAGCTGTTACATTTCCGGCAAACTTTAAGAATTTTGAACAATGTCAGCTAGCTCCACCTGGCTATAAAGATATCTCGTTAAATTTTTATTCTTATTGGAATGACAAAAATAAACCTTCCTGGAAGTATCATTACCAATTTAAGACATGTTAAAGCTAAAGTAATATGAGTTTAACTATGACAACAAAGTTATCAAAAATTTCCTGATCAAATTTCTAATAATCGTTGTCTTCTAAAGTAAATAAAAAGTGATTAAACTTTAAAATATTTGAGTTACAGTTTACTTCTTGTTTTACAGTTAATTGCTTTTTATATTTAAAATATTGTTACCATAAAAAGCATCTACATATTCTAGTATAAGTTTGATTTAACAAATCATATGATTGATTTAATTTATTGTTCTGGAAATGTAATATACAGTAATCGATTTAATCAGTCATATTCCATTTAACAAGATGCCATTTACTGTAAATTCAAATATAAATATGTGAATTCTATTCTATATATAAAATACGATGTAAAGTGTTAAGAGTATTTTAAGTGATTCATATATTTGTAAGAGTAATGTAGCTATTTATGTTTCTTTGTTGTCAACACATTTCACATATTCATAATTTATGTTGTCAGCACTTAAATTAACGACACGAGTATTTCTGTTCATTTAAAATACGAATTAAGCTCTCTTAAGTTATATGACCTAATTTGAGTATCTTCAATAGGTTTGTAATGCATACATTGCTAAAATTAATGTATATCCAATGTATAAAATAGTAAAACAGACGTTTATAAACACAGTTTTTATGCATTTATAATTGATTTTCTCAAGAATACTATAATTATTTGTTTATTCTTGCTCTTATTATAAGAAATGATGAAATATTTCTTAAAATTTTAATAATAACATGCGATCATAACATTTATAATTCAGAGAATTGATCTTATAACTTTCTCCACTTATTTCACATGCTGTCTGTTGAAATTAAGCATTTTAAAAAGCTCTGTTTCTTTTCATATCTTTGAACAAAGAAGATATTAATTCCTTAAATTAGCTTCATTATTGTATCGTACACACTTAATAAAATATATTGGATTGATTTATTCAAAATTGAAGTAAGGTAACTTTGTACTTTAAGTTTTATAAATAATCTGCAAATTAGGTTATTGTTTCAAAAAATCATATTTAATTCTGATTTGTTTTCTGTTATAAAAGTGACAATTTAAACCATGTTAACTAACCATGATTTCTTACTAAAATATTAAAGAAAAGTGTGAGCACTGAATTCAATTAATACCTCTTCATATAATTCTTCTTAAAAGTGTGTGAGTTAAGTAAAGTTATTGTATTAATAATATAAAAAAAGCAATTTTATTTGGATTTCCTTTGTAACATTTTCCGACCAATACTTAAAACTTTTATAACAATAATTTTACAGGAATTGAGGCTCAATTAATAGTAATTGAAAATTTTACCTTCTGTTAACCAAATACTTATTACAAAGAAACAAATCTAAAGTTAATTTATGAGAATTTTGGGAAAAGATAATATAAAAAAATAAATATTTGAAATTCCATGTAGAAAAAGAGTATCATTTCATGAAAGTAAAATATATTTTAACTTCCCACAATCACAAGAGAATAAAAAAATATTTGAATCAAATGAAAATTTACTTAATTTAATATAAGTAATTAATCAAACAGTGAAGAGTAAAAAGATAACGCGTCAGTGTAGAATATCTAATTATTAGTTCTAATATAATGATCTCTGAATTGAATTCATAAAAGCAAAATAACATAAAAAACATTTGATATATCATATATCTATTCTTTATTAATTTATTTGCCAAAATATTTATTTTAAGTTAAGGAGTAATTAGATAATATAACTCGTAACCAATAAAATAGAAAAGTATACAACTCTATAAAATAATACTTTTTCATGAAATGCTGATAATTAAATAAATTTCAATCTTAAATTCTTAATATTTAGAATTGTTGTTAATAGTGGTGAATCAAGTGGTCTCTATTGTTTCAAACTAATGACATAATTTTCACGTAATAATGTCATTACATTATAAATGTATAAGAAAGAAAAAACAGCTGCTCAGTGTCAATGTATGTATGTCCATATGCAAAAGCGCATATGAAAGTATACTTACATACAATAATATAAACATTGCTCGATTTGGAATGTTGCCAGGAAGTATCATATCTTCTAAAAGAAACAAGGAAAACAAAAATAAGAGACTGAGTAATAATAAACACGCTTGTGTTGGCGGTCCCTTGAGCATTAAATTCTTACTTGCTATCCAAATGTTTACAGAAGTTCTTTAACCATGAATGGCAACAAAAGGAAATAAAAACAACAAGAAAAGACTTTTGTTGTATTAAAAAACATAGACGTAACGTCTGAATTTTTCTCCGAGTAGAAGGATTTTTTGCATTATATTCAGGCTATTATGAGATTCGAAAAAGAGTTTGTGCCATTGAATTTGTTATGTTAGTTCAAATTCAGCATTATTAAACCATTAAAGTTTCCTGCTGTGCAAATTTTCATAGGATAATTTTTATTTTAAAATAATTGTGAAAAATAAAAGCTTTTATGTATAAATATTTATGTAAACAGTGATTTTTAAAGCCGTATACATTATTTAAAAATTTCGTTCCACTTATTGCAGTGCAGAAAAGAAAGATTTTTATCATGATATCATAAAAGAGAAAATTGAAATTCCACTAATCTTTCTGTATGAAAGATCGAGATAATTTATTAATTAATATTAATGGGAATTTCATGAACTATTTCAGTTTGAACTTATTGTAATTATTTTGTGATGTGAAATCCAATATACCAAATAACTTTTGTGTTATTTTGTTTAATAGAGTTATCGAATTATTTTGTTCACTAACTTTTCAATTATCTTGTTACATAGAATATTTTCATGTAAACCTAATTTTTAAAGCCTTGAATTATATTTTAAGATTAGTTACTGCTTTCACTACAAGTAAGGAACGTTCCAGTACACTGCATTTAAAAACTTAGTAATGTTTTAAGAGCCTTATAGTCCTGGATTTATAAATATACTGTTCACATACAAAAATAAACAATCACGACGAATTATTGAATATAGAAACATTTTAAATAGATATTTGAACAATAAGAATTCAATTTTTGGTAAGTTGTATTATGAAGACACTATTTTTCCGAGATTTTCTTGAACAATGAACTTTTTGAATCAATATATTTTTGTAATTTATTCTCAATAAAATAACTTAAATGAAATTCAATTTAAGATATTTGGAAAGTCATTATATTTTTATTGTCAAGCATATGTTTGTGTTGCTTTTGATAAGTATTTTTCTGTTTGAATTCACAAACATTTCAGAAGTTCTGTATTTCAAATGTTTTGAATACATTTAGGGAATTAAAATATATAGTTTTTTTTCTTAGTCTATTGCTGACTGTAAATTCATTATTTTTCTTTAACTAAACCTCGGATTTATATCTTTTAAAATACTAAATTTTTATCATTTATGTTTAACAATAAAATTATTTCATATAGTTTATAATTATAAGAAAAATTAGTGCATGATATTTTTGTTTACTTTCTCCTGATTGTGTTGGAACACTTTATTTGTATTAAATTAATAGATACTTTCCATTTGTAAAATATAACTCATTGAACTAATACGTTAGTTCACATTTTCATTAATAACAGAAATATATTTTCTATCATATTTTCATAAGACAAATTATATTTAATGTTATCCAGTGTAACAATTCTACTACACAAAGATTTAACTACATACACAATGGATATTTGCGCAAATAATTATTAATAAAATATCATTTTGATTCTTTATAAATAAAAATGTAATAAAAATTACATTGATCTTGTTAAATTGAAGTGTTTTTGAGAACGATATATATAGTGTGTATCTGTAAGTGTGTGTGTGTGTGTGTAAGTGTGTATGTGTGCGTGTGTGTGTAAGTGTGTATGTGTGTGTGTAAGTGTGTATGTGTGTGTGTAAGTGTGTATGTGTGTGTGTAAGTGTGTGTGTGTGCGTGTGTGTGTAAGTGTGTATGTGTGCGTGTGTGTGTAAGTGTGTGTGGGTGGGTGTGTGTTTTACTAAATGATATGAAAATTATTTTGCTGTTGATAGTAAGAAATATTTACTTTTTTTACGATTTATTTAATAACAATGATAACTTAGATTTGTAGAATCAGATGTTTTGAAACGAATAGCATTTAACAAACTAAAAATGTCAAATGTAAATAATGAATAAAATCAGTTTCAAATTTCTTTTCTGTTTTTGCATTTCCAAAATATTATGTCTATTATAATAGTTGCTATTGTTGTATTTTTCAGTTGAAAATAATCGAGTTTTTGATTTTCAAGAGAAAGTGGAATAGTAGATTTATCCTAACTAGAATCATTTGTAATAATTATTGGAAACACTTATGTAGTTTCTAGATTAGAATTTTTTAATTAATTACAATTTTTAGACCAATGTTCTCATTGTGTCCCTTAAATAAATGAATATCAGGAAATACTTAGAAAAGTTTCTTCACTTGTATCATTGTAAATTTTTCCCTTTTTAAATTGAAATTGCAAGTGAAATATTATTTGCGTTGCAATATTTACATTTGAATAAATAATAGGAAGAATTTTGAAGTTTTCTTAAATTGAACTAAAAGTAAAATGTTTCAGAAATAAATTTAGCTTAAGTTATTTTTAATCTATTACGATTTTGTTTGCCTGAAAATTGAATGATAGCAACATATAGTTCTTTTCAAATATAAAATATATATGGTGCTCTACCTAGGCAATTATAACTGTATCTAAAACCATTTAACAATATTTTGTTTTTTATGTATGTAGATATTTTTACATGTATGATTGCAGTACGACGTACAGAAATATATTTTGATGGAGTGAACTCTTTCTTCTAAAATTGTTTTAAAACTATATGGAAAACAAAAATATAAGTTTTACTTTATATATTTAAAAATATTTAACGTACTATATGTATTGATTTATTTATAATCCGCTTTTTTGAAATGCAGCTGAAACCTACGCCTTCTTTATTCTCAATAAGGTGTGTGTTTTCTTTCAGTAGAAATACTTGCATTGTTATCCATGTAAAGGAAATGAATCCACTTTCTTCTTAGGAAGAGAAGATTTCCCGTGATAGCATATGAAAGGCTCCAAATTCCTTAGAAAAAAAAAACCTTTTTTTGGTAGACTAGTACAATTCCCTAGAGTATTTTCCTCAGCAATGCATAAAACAAGAGATTCCCCAACTTTCTTGAACTTTATAATGCAACTGAGCTTCAATTTCATGTAAACAATTCTTGGGGAACAGTTTCTTCATCTTTTCAAGGGGAAAAGGCAGTAGAAGTGCTACTGTTTGTTATCATATGATGAAAGGTTCTCACTTTCTCTGAGGAGAACTAATCTGTTTGATGTGTATCACGTTCTAATAACATCTAAATGGATATCAAATATATGAGCTATTATCCTTTCTCAAGAATTTTCCTATTTTATTTCCATGAAAAATCGAAAGGGAAATAGTATATCTTTCCTTTTTCGTCTTGGATCCTGGCACCTTTCTGCAAATCCTTTATGCACCCATGGGAAAAGAGTTTTTCTAGGAATTCCGCCCTATCTAAAGTCCCATTCTGATCTTTTAGTATCTGATACAAATGGATGTTCCTTGAAAGGCATAAATATTTAGGCATCAGGCCAAATTGCGGAAACAGTTTATGAAAAGCAGTGCTGAAGAATCGTTGCTATTTCCGCTTAGTTGCCACAGGTATCGAAGAAAAAGCATTTCAATAGGCAAAAGCTTAAAACGGGAAGTTTTTTTTCTGCAATTCTTTTCTCAAATCTTTCTATTTACAGTATTTCGATTAAAGTTAACGTGTTGAGAGTAAAGTGGAATCGCTTGAAAAGCGTTTCTTGACGGTAAAGGAATTCAGCAAACAATTGTAAATGCCATTGCATTTAAAAGCCCTTCAACGCTTTCATTTTGTTATTGTAAGGATTTTGTGGAAACTCTGTACTCTATAATATCGGCCGCATATTTTATGATTCTCAATTTATTCAACTTGTCTGAGGAAAAATTATTTTCTTGGATAAATTTATTTACATTTTATAATGAGAAAAATTCAAAAATATAATGGAATTAAAATAATTTTAGCTTAACTAATTGTATTAATTTTTAAGAATGTAACAGTTCTCTCTCCAAGAAATGCGAAAAGATAACTTTTTTTTTTAAATAAGTATGATTTATGTAGTTTATAAATGAATATTTATTATAATATGTTCTTTTCAATTTCTATTATGTAGACAGGGAAATATTATCTTTTTTTAGAAGCGTTCTATTGTTGATTGTTGCAACTGAGTTTTTTTTAAAATAATCCAAGTCAGCTGTTTGCAAAAATTTGGTATAATGTAAATACTTTATTTTCCCTACTAAGAACATATGTGTGTGTGTTTACAAATATTTCTTTGGAATTTTTATATCAAACATAATTACTTATTAATTACTTTTAATGCAATTATTTTTAGTACTTATTGTGTAGATGATAAATATTTATATTCCTTAAATTTATAAATTTTGATTTAACCATTTTATTTGAGTAACAATGTTCAAAGTTAACGATGATAATGAGATAAGTCTTTTTTTTTCAAATTTGATGAGTAATGTATATTAATTAGATCATAGAAAAGAACCTTGTATAGGAAATCTTTTTATATTAGTTATGAAGGATTCATTTAATTACTAAGTTATTTTCTAATTGTGTCTCATTTATTAACTCAGAAACTTTTTTTTTTTAGAATTGGATACATATTTAACATATGTTACTCTACGAATGCATTAACAAAGATTACTTTATAAATTTACTGATAAATGTTTGGTAAAAAGAAAATTATTTACTATTTAAGAAAGAGAGATTTTTTATTTATTAATTTTTATTTAATAATCTTATAAATTTTATTTTATTTTTATTTCTGATGTTTTTAAGTGCAGGTTCAAGAATCTATAAATATTTTTATGAAAATTTTAAATGCTGATTTTACTATATATCATAATTTATTTTCCTGAATACGCGCTTATATGTCATTAAATACTTTTAAATAATTGTGATTTTGGTAAGTATTTGCGTGCGAGAAAATAAATTGACTCAAAAGTTTTCATTTTCATAAACTATGGACTTATTATAATAAAATAGTTTACTTATATTGAAGAGAGATTTGTAATAAATGTTGATTGATAAAGCAAAGATATAATATAATATATATTTACTGTAACATTACAATTAACTAAACTTTAAGAAATGACACTTATATATTTCAAATTAAAAATTATTTAACTAATTCTAGATTATTTCTAAAAAGTCCATTTTTAATTATATATTTAATATTGGTTTAAACATTCCCTTAAATTAAATTTCGTTGTTAATGTTTATAGACAATTACCATTTCATTCAATATTTCTATTGTTATTAAAATTATTGTCTGATGCTTTAACTCATATAGACATTCAAATTTAATAGATGATTATTTCTGATAATCATTACATATGATTAACATTGTATGAACAATCCCAGATCATAATTGAGGGAAAATGATTATTAGTTCAAAGATTAATATTCATTCTGTTTTAGAAAATTTAAAATAATTTTCCACAAATGAATGCCGGTTATCCATTTATAAATGTCTTTAAATTTTGTTAAAATATTAATATCTTTAAATCTTGTTAAATTTTTCAAGTTATTCATTTGATTATCTTGTTGTTTGCATTATAAATTTTCGTTGCATGTAATGGTATTTAAATTATTGTTAAATTTTTATGCAAAATCCACAATTGATAATTTGTCTTGGCATCAAAATGTAAAAAGCAAATTAGTTTCTATTTTTAAAGTAGATATTTCTGTTAGGACTTTTTAAGAATAATATATTCAAAAGTGAGATATTGATAGAGAAAAAATTGACTTTTTTTAACTTTAAAATTTGTATGTCATGTATTTTGTAAAGTAATCATTGCCACTAATAAAGTGTAAATTTTACATAAAAATTTTAATTTTTTTCTTTGGTAGCAAGGAACACAACACAGTTGATTTCTAGACAATTTCTTCATCATTCGTTTTAAACATGTTTAATATATAAAATTGAATGCTATAATTTTTATGTTTGGTTTTTAATTTCAATTTTCAAAATATGTGTTCTGAAGAGATTTAAGCTATTTTTTATACTCTTGAATTTCATTATCAAAGTTTGCAAGCACTATCTTCATCCTTGTGAATGAAGCTTTAGAAGTTTTGAATAGAATAATATCATTGAGTCAATAAAATATATTTGTTCTGAGAGGCTATTGCCGAGTATATTTTTTGCTTGTTATTGTTCATGAAGTCAAATATTCAAGTACAAACTCATGTCAACCCTGTCTCCTTATTTTAATTGATAAAAGAAAGAGTGCATAGCAAGAAAAATATTTAACAGAAAAAAATATTTACTATTGGAAAATATATTTTAAAAACTAAAATACCACTGTTTCTTGTTTAGCAACTGTTGTAAAATGCATTTTTTCTTCCTACTTTTAATAATTTCGAAAATTATTTTTTATATTTTCTCTTTTCGGATATATAGATTAATACATAAATCTTAATAAGAATATATTTATATGTATACATATCAGCATTTGAGGCAATTAATTTCATTTACATTAATTTATAAGTATAGATTTTGTCACTTCTCAACATGCAAATCACTGTTATTTTTAAAGTACATTGCAGTGATTTTAGCATTAACATTTCCAAGTGTATGAAAAAAATGTGGGCAATAAGGATCGAATTATGTTTCAAATAATGAAATAACGTTTTATAATAAATGATATTAATTTGCAAAATAATAATCACTGAACCGATTTTTTCTCGAGAAGGAATTCTTTTGAATGTAAATAAGAAATGAAGCATTCGCATTTTTTATCCCTCCAATTAGTAAAAAAAGTTAGGAATTAAAGTTTAATAGTAAAACTGAAGATAGTAAAAATATCTTTTGTATAAATGATTTCGATATAGGGTTTATCTCTTGTTATATGAAATGTAGTTTATAGCTAATGAAATCCATCCTTCATTTCCAGACGGTCGAATATTGTGGCCAAAGTCGTTAGTTTTGTCACCCTTGGTCGGTTTAGAAATCATATTTTTTGGCATGCTCTTCCAGCTATTATTAATGAACAGAGGGCAAATTTTATCCATCTGCCGATTCTGAATGAGCACCTTTTTTTTACAACTTTGAAAATATCTATTCAGTGCTTGGTTCCGTAAAATTAGAGTCGTTACATAAATATGATCTGTAATAGATTTTATAAATTGGGAATGTTCAATGTTAAAATGTATATAAAATATAGCTTCTGCATTAAATAATAAAAGTATTTAATTAAGTTGAAGGAATGTTTTTTCATAATTTTTTCAACAGAAATATTTAATTCAAAATTCTCACAATATAATAACGATGCTAATCATACATCTAGTAAAATGATTTAATAATTAATAATTTTTACGATTAACCCGATTTAAACTCCCACACACAGTTTTATATATTCCCTAATTTTTCATTAATAAATGTTCAGCACAATGGGGAATTTACATTTCTTTTTCATACTATCTTTTCATACATTTTGTGTTCGTACTGGTATTAAGTATTTTAGTTAAATGTTAAACAGTTGATTAAATGATTTTTATTATTACTTTAGGCAATGATTTCAAATCAAACCTTATTTTCAAATTAATTTTAAATTTAAAAACTGTCAATAAAATACTATTATAAAAATATATACATGCATTCAGTATTCACGTCATTTTAGAATAGTAAGCAATAATTATAATGCAAATTTATAATTAAATGCTTGTTATAGCAATTTTGTACATTTTATTAAACGTTGAAATTTTCAATGAATTTTTTTTTCTCAAATAATTTATTTTTAAATACTAAATTTTGCTTTTGTAATTAATTGTTTAATATTTCAAGAGTGTTTTCAAGAAAGCAGAAAAATCTTGTTACTATAACATTTAAGAGATACAAGAAAAAAAATTAACATTTGAGGGATATTTATAATGACAGTGTATTAAATGGCATATTTAAATCAAACATTTTCTTATTACTCAATTTAAATTCAGCTGTGATATGGGTATTATATATTTTAATATCAAACATCAAAAGTATATATTAAGGTATTTTCTTACAAAAGTCTTTTTACAGTTTTTTAATTAATCATAGCATCTGATTTATGAAACTTTGTTAGACTTTGGTTTAAGTAAAACAATTTCTATCGTATTTAATTACATTAAAAATTATTTCCATAAAAATGTCACTGTAAACACTCAGTTGAAATTGAAGTTCAATCAAGTTTTGAATATAATTATCAAATATTCATTTAAAACAATCATATTTTGAAATGAATTTTTCACTTAAATTCCTAAATCATATAAACGCAGCATTGTGTACGATATCTTGCAATATTTACACAGTTTATAGTACTTTATTTCAACTATGTCAGTTTCAAAACTAATTAAAATTTGATATTTCGTTAAAAAAACTTTAATATTGTTATCTGCACATTTTTTATCCGATGGTTTAGTATTTTTATAGAAATTTCTCTGCGTTTGTTCTAATTTAATTTCAAAGACTATGAAATCTAATTTCCATAAAATTAAATTTCACATATTTTCTTATTTTAATTTTTAAGCAGATTATGTTATGTTTATATGTTTAACCATCCATAGTTTAATCAAACATTTTAATTGAAATATATATTTTTTATTTCCTTTTAAATTACTGCTTTGTATATTAGATTATCCTTGATGTTCAAATCTAAGTGATATGATTGAAATATAAATTAACTAAATGCAAAATAAATTTGATGAAATAATTAATATAAATTACATATTATGGACATTTATATTAGTTTGTTTGTGAAAAGCTGAGGGTCTAATAAATGCAAAATAATGTCTAGCATAGAGAATGTAATTCAAAACGTTGATTTTATCATTCTTGTCATAGATTCGCAGTAAAGGTGAAGGAGTAATTTATATTGTAATTTTGCAATTTATATTTCAACCGTATGTGGCGCTAATGAATATCTGAATGAAATGTGTAATATTGAAATAAAACAGTAGACAACTCAATAAAGGAGACTTATTGATACTGTACAAACAGACGATCTTTTTACTTGCATTTGTCTTCCAAACAAGTTACAGAAGCAAAGGGACAGAATATGAAACATAAATTGACATGGAAAATTCCTCAAAGACACAAGTCTTATAATCAGAATTTTGGTTTACATGCTAATAGATACTCACAAGTTTACAAATGAGCTCACATCAGAAGGAAGGAATCAGACTACGCAGAAACTGTGTAGTGTTAACAAGTGCAAATAACGTGAAAAACTGCAACGTTAATATCAAAATAGGAATTCAGCTCTTTTTCTCGTGGTAATGGACACGACAAGTACAGCTTTATTATCAGTAATTTTGATTCATTTGTCAATTGATTCGGGGTCTTTATACATTTTATATTTGCGATGACTTCCATACTAAAATAAAGTTTTATTATTCCATAATATGAAAATGGATATTCGCCCTATACATGTTTTTATATAACACTGTATTATAAAATACATTACTTTCAGTGTCTATGAAATACGGCCCAAGGAAAATAAGGATGAGGTTTTCTATGAAAAGTGTATCATGTATGTTAGAAAAATATTTCCTTTTTCAAAGAAATTAAACTTTAAAAATGTTTAACAAATTAGTGCTGTCTTTTAGCAAGTGATTTTTTTCGATATATATAGCAAATTGTAAACACGAACGTTAACAATATATTTGCTTAATACATTTGGCAATAACATATGAGTAATAGAAAATGTTTCATGATGTAACTAAACATTTAATATATCTTTAGAATTAAATACTTTGCAGTTGATATGCTTTTCATTTCTTTTATAAAATATAGGATTCCGCTAAAAGATTTAGTTTTTTCATTTTAACATTTCCTGTCGTATAAAAAATAAATTTTGCTTAAAATATTAACATTTAAAAATGTATTTTTAATTTAGTTGTGTTTTTATGTTATAAAAGTAAGTGTAAATTGTCCAACAAATTATAACTTTTATAAACTGCTGTTTTCAGACAATGGAATATTTCTAAATGATCGTTATTGCCTCAGAATAATATTACTTTCTAATATAGAATATAATATGAACTTGGACAAAGTTTTAATGTAAACGTATTAGGATCTCTTATCTTCACTTTTATGACCCAAAAAATAGGAATCACAGATTTTCTCCATGTTAAATTAACTGTTGCAGATAGTTTGTGCCAAAACAAGTTTACATGAATTACGTATATAAACATTTTCACCTCAGAACCCCTATTGCATTAAATAGGGGAATTCGAGTTTTTAAAATTATCCACACCATTTGAGAGTATCCTTCATTAATTAATAGTTTAGTACTTGTGCTAGAGCTCAGAGTTGTTTTACTGTTTGAAACTAGGTAAAGGCTTTTCAGAAGTAAGAAATCAATTCTTCGATTTTCATCTTCTAAGTTCTGCTTTTCAATTCCTTGGATAAAAAACCAATTTTTTTCAATACATTCCAGAAAATAGTAATACGTCTCCCGTATCTTTGAAAGAGCCAAACTTTTTTCTTGTAACTTTTAAATGGTTTCCCCAGTGTATTGTTTGAAAGGTGAATTCGGCTGTAAACTTTGACTTTTTTGACTTTAACTTAAATTATTTTTTATTTAGTCAGCTTCTCTCAGACATCAATATTTCAACTGATAAATCATAGTTAAAAAAAATCTGAAAGAAAATCATATTTAATGAAAAAATTTACTGAGAAAACTGATGAGAAAATATTTTTCACAATTTTGGGGATTAAGCAGGTTAATTTATTTTGAGCTTACAATTTACGTATAATAATTATCACCCGTCTGTATCATTATTTATTTACATATATATTGGAATAAATGTAATTTACGTCAATCAATTGTTTGCTGTGAAGCAATTTCTAAATTTTAAAATGCGAAATTCAATAGATTATATTGAGTAATCTTAACTGTTTTGCCTTAGAATTTATTTTCTAGGTAAATACCTACCATGAGTACAATTTTTAATATGGTCATTACACTTTTCTAATTAATAGTATCCCTGAAGCTATCACTTCCATAATTTATTAAAAACTGGTTATTTAATCAGGACCTTCGTCTTAGTGAGCTCGCATATAAACTTTGAGTAAACTAGATTGCAACTACAAAAGGATCACACTAAGGCACAGAGGAAACAATATTACCAGATCCAATTGGGGGAAAACATTGACTAAAGCCTAACTTTCTTAACACATGCTTAGGACAAGACATAGACGATATATAATTAAATATTAAGAATTTTGTTTTTTTTTTCTCTTTGTGTCATTATTTCAATAGTGTAAATGGTTATTTACTTCCACTGAAGGACATCAGTACAAAATTATTTTATTCAGCTGTGGTTCACCTGCTTTGGAGATCTTTAAAGTACTATTTAATTTCGTCGCTTTTGTTCTGCTTATGAAAATCTAATTCACATCCTTAGTAGCATACACAAATATGTTACTTTGAAAGAACGATCAGCCATGATATTTTCATCTTTATCATGATTTTGCTTTATTTTTCATGTGCGTCTGACGTCCATCTTTGTGTTAGAAAATGTGTAAATGCGTTCAGATAATGACATTTACGTATGAAATTATTGTTGCTACAATTTTCATCAAAAATACAATTTATTCTTGAACCAGAATGTGTCTCCTTTTGAGAGAGGTGAACCACAGCTGCCATAAAAAATCTCTCCTTCCTATACCCGGTTGATATACTCACGGTGCATCATGCATAGCACCAATCTCTTGGAATAGCACAGTTTCCTAATTTGGATATTCACTGTGTCTCATCACATAGGAAGGGAGAACGCGCCATTAAAAACATTCACACGTTAAGCGATAATCTTCGTGTGCAAGATAAACAAATTTTGACAATTTTATATGCTTGATAAAACTTTGTATGACGTTTGTCTTCATTTATCACATTACAAAATGTCCGCTTCATATTTGAGCAACACCATTTGTCGTATAGACGGTACATTTCCATGTATTTGTATATATATGTATACAAGTAAGTATATATTTATACATCGCATATGTTTAATATCTCACGTTTACATGCGTATGCAACAATATTTTAGTTTATAACTTTAATGTGTACAAATGAAGCTGCGTCACACTACACGTTCGCAAAAATAAACAACAATTCCAACATTATCTGAAAGGGCATCAGTCTAAAATCAAGAGCACCACATCAGTAAAAATGCTGTAGAGCGCAGTTTTTATATTAACATATAAAGAAAATTGTTTGTATATATATGTATATATGGGTTGAGTTTCAGATCAGTTATTCAACATTCAAAACCACAATGTCGTTCATACTATGAAGATCTAATGTCCATCTTACTTGAGGTAGAATAACCTTTTACACTTCAGTCGCTGAGGACTCGTTGTCATTGCTCATACGTGAAGCTGTTGACATATTCTTAGTTGGAGCAACAGCAGGTCTGTAGTAAGCTGCCCCTTGATTATACATCCATTGTTGGGTAGATCCATTTTTCCAATCCTCAATTTCTCCAGCAACTGCGCGAGCATGATCAATCAAATCAGGACCTTTTTCATCTGTGCATTTATCAGGAAGGAACGTTGAGACACGGCTGTTTCTTTCTTCTTCGCATATAATAGGGGACTCAAAGTTTATTTTAATTCCATCAGGATCCACAGTTTCCATTTCCGAGCTTCCATCACCACGTTCTCTTTCAGATACCAGTTTCCGATCTCCTCCTTTTCTGCGTAAAGTATCAGAAAGCTCATGTTGTAAACGTACATGGATATCTTCAGGTGGGCCTTGCATCTGTACTTGCAATGAAGAAGGATTTCGTTTTTCTACAAGAACTGGCTGAGTCATCATAACTGCTTGTGAAGGATTATGTCCATCCCAATCTATTTCATTTGGAGGCAAGTGATCAGGAACCATCCATACAGGGGCCGGCATTGAGTGGTCTTGAACCATTACAGGATCATAATGATCAATTTCATTTGTTGGAATTCCTTCATAACCTCCGAGTCTAGATGACTTATTCATAGGATTAACTCCAAGGATCTTTAGGTCAGAATCTTCTTGAGAAACTTTTGGAGTGGTTGGGTTAACAGAATTGCACATTTTGTGATTAGCTTCCAGCCGTTTTATTTGAATATTTCTTTTGTTTCTTCTACGACAGACCCATAACACTATCCCCAAAATGAGAATAACACCTATTGCTCCTGCTAACATTCCAATTGCCATTCCAGCCATAGAATTACTCTTTTCCTCTTCTTCTTCTTTGACTTCTTGTGTTTTTTCTTCTTCAATGATTTTAACGCCGGTAACCGGTAGTCTAGAAACCATTAATGTGAAATTCTTTGCTACTTTTCCAGCTGTGTTAGATGCAATGCACGTGTATACTCCAGCATTTGGTTCCTGAACTGATGAAATTTTCAACCTTGAATACTTCTCCTTTTCAGTACATTCAGACATGATGAATGTTTGCATGGAAGATATACCTTCTGATAGATTTGCAATAACTCTTTCTCTCCATAACCATTGTATAGACGGAATCGGATCGCCAGAAACTTTACATTCCAAAGTTACATTTGAGCCTTCAAACACATTCATGGCACTGGATGTGTTCAAAAATGTAGGTGCACAAGCATAATCTTCAATACTAACTTCTGTCCAAATCTTATCTCTAAGTCGAATGGGTCTGTAACATGTTGGTGGAATGTAAGGAACGTTATTATCATTTAACCATTGACGAAGTCCCCGAAGCTCACAGTCACACGTCCAAGGATTCCCATCAAGAGTAATACCATGTAAAAATTTAAATGGCATCATAGTTTTTGCGTGAAGAGATTGAAGTTCATTGCTATCTATTTTTAATACTTCCAGTTTTTCCAATCCTTCAAAAGCTCTGGTAGCAATAGTATCAATTTTGCAGTTTCCCATTTCTAAAATTATGAGAGTTTTTAACTCCACAAATGCTTGAGAAGGGACGATAACCAAAGGGTTTCCGCTTAAAATCAAATGCCTTAAAAGTGGAAGGTGCCGAAATGCTGCAGTAGGGATGTAAGAAATAAGGTTGTCACTGAGATCCAATTCTATTAAGTTAGATATACGATTCAAAGCAAAATCATCAATGTGCTCAATTCCACATCTTGGAAGGTACAACTTCTGCAAATTTACCAAACCGGCATTCAAGAAAGCATTAGGTGGCAAGAGAGTGAAATTATTACGCGTCAAATCTAAGACTTGAATGGTTGGCTCAAGACCTAATGGTATTTTCTCAAATCCAGCAGATGAGCATTCTGCTGTTTGTTTACCTTTCCTCCAGATACACTGGCATTTCAAGTGGCATGACATAGCAAAGATAAAATGAGTAAATATACCCAAAAAAACCAGACAGTGCAGGATTTTTTCCATTATAAAAACAATGTCTTCATTAAATGCTTGAGTGGATTATTGGTTTAGAAGAACAGAAGATGATGAGTAACTCAAAACCTGAAAAAAAGAAATAAGAATAAGGTAAAACAGTTCATTCTAATATATTTTTTTCATTTTTAATATCAATGAGAAATTAAACATATTTATTAGGTAAAGTTTTTGAGATTAATTTTTTATTCATTTATAAAAAGATGAATTACTTTTGCTAATTAATTAAAAGTCTTAATAGTAATTTTCCTATTTATCAATACTAAAGTGCTGATTGTCAATTCCTATTTATCAATACCAATACATGTCAGTTAATTAAAAATTATTATAAAGAAGAAAACAGAAACTTATTTTAAGAAATGTATTAAATGTAAAATGTACCAAAATGTTTTTTTTTTATATTTTTCAAATATTTCGGAGAAAAAGCTTGTCCTATTATGGTTAGAGTCTTTTTTACATAATGACTGCCCATTAAATTTATAATTTCTGTTTTGATTATGCAAAATACATGCATGTATGTGTGTATATTTCTACATATATATATATATATATATACATTTATATATCTATAACATTTTCTTATTTTTCGTTGGAGAATTATTGAATATAGTCTTGTGAGATGTAGTTCATAAATAGAAAAGTTAAATAACAAATGTTAAATATTTATTTGAGTTTCTATTCAGGGATTGCAGGCAATAAAATCGTTGACTCATTGGTGAAAGTAGCAATTATGAGCCAATACGCTTATACGATCCATTTTTCTGTAGATCTGGAACAGCACATGAGTAAACTTTTATTTAAGGGAAGGCTCGATCAATGGAAAAACAGTAAATGTGCTGAAACGTTCTCTCATCTCACAACTATTCGCAAAATTCATAAACTATTAACGAAATCCCGATTTGAAGACGCATGGTTTTGTCCAGAGCTAGAATAAGATCTTTCCCTACCAATTCGGCTCTATTTAAATGTAATCTGTGGCACACGGATAACTATCAGTGATGTGAATCTGAAATCATAGATCATATTTTCTTCATGTGTTCCTTATACGAACATTTAAGGAACTAATTACAAAAATATTAGGAATAGGAACATTTTTAATATCTTTAATATTTGAATTATCTACAAATTCGGAAATCACAATTCTTGCTTACTGTGAATTTTTATGGTTATCTAAACATATTTTAATCTTAATGACATAAAAAGTGAAATTTTGTAACATCTAAAATATTTGAACCGTCTTCTGTCAAACATTTTGTTAATCTGAACTATCTGCTTATGTTAAGACAAGTTTTCTTAGTATTCACCGATTGATAAAAGACATTTATCGACTTTTCTTAAACAATATTAGTCAATTGACTCTAAATCATCTTTAGATGTATTCTTTAATGTGAGCTACAAGAATATTAATATAGAGTTCCAAATTTGTATGGTATAGCATACCTACCTCATTTATAAGCGTAAACACATTTTAAATTTAAGTTTACAATGGAAATTGATGGTTTGAATTTATTATTTTAATTGGGCAAAACTTATGATAATTTTAGAGTGTAACAGAAAATTGTTAGATTTTTTTTCTAATTTCTCAGATAAATTCTAGTTTACCTAGTTTATTGAATAAATAATTACACATCAGTTTTTACTTCATCAATACTATAATTTACATTACAGTTAATTTTTACAGTACAAAAATCGTTACTTTCTTCAAATGCACTATTAAATGCTTCTGAATTTTTTAAACAGCCCCTCTTGAGTTGAAACTCGAAGAAAAATCCTGTCTTCACGTTTTAGTATATCCCTTTTTTCCGATAATGCTAAAGAAACGCATGCGGTCCACTTTCTTCGGCTGGAACAATTGCCATTTGCTATGTTTACTGCATTTTAGGCAAACGGTAGCTCGTTAACGGCTGGGAAAAGAAAATCGCGTAAAGCCATAAGCGTAAAGCCGCCAATGCGCACGGGCAGTTCCCTCAATCGATGACTACTCTCGGAGGTTAAAAGATAGAACCAAGTTTTAGCCAATCTTACATTTAAGAAGAAATGTTTCTTTTATATTCAAACCATGGTACAAAATCACTTTATAGTATTTGTTGAGAGTATTACTCTTTCTTACTTATTGAAGTAGAAATTTCAACAGTGAGGTACATTTTTATAAAATCTTGTTTTATTTTTCTAAGCTCATCATGGCAGGTATTTGAAATCCAATAAAGTTCTTATATCCCCCCCCTTGTGATCATTAATTACTATTTTAACTTATATAACAAGCATATAGTTTGTGTCGATGATTGAACATGTTTTTAGAACATAAAAAAAATATATTAACGATGAATTAAAACCTGCAATGATTTTCAGGTTTAACTAATTTAAGAAATGCTCTTATTGAAATTTAAATTTGAATATTGTATATAAATTTGAAAATATTTTTATTTTGTTTGTATAATGTTAATATTTTCTGTACTTATCTGCGAGTTTTTCAAGAAAGTTAAAAAGAGAAAATAATTTTTAACTATAAATTCAATCACGAAAAATGCTGTAAATCTAGTTTTTAGTTTAAATGTATTTAAAATTACATGCAGTTTTTATAAATTAAAGTTGCTTTATCCAGTTTTCAACATAGTGTTTAAATGTAATAAACACAAATCATTAGATATATATGCTAAGATTTAAATATTGCTAATACATCCTAGAGTTACTTACTCACCGGACAAAATTCATATCAACTTTTTAAATTTCATCTAAAAACTTCCTTGCACACCAGAGAAAAAATGTTCACCTTTACTGATAACATAAAAGGGATATATCAGAGGAATGCCAATATTTGTTTGGATATGTCTTTAAATAACATTACCGCAATTTAATGAAATAAATTTGAGAAAAGTGTTTTTATTAATTTCACTGCTGCATTTATTACCACTATGAATGCACTTGTACTATTATGTCAAATTATTATTAATCATCAAAGAAATATTGATGTGGGCATTTGTGTTTCAACCTAATTTAGGAGATAGTCAGAACATTTTGTCATTAATTTAAAGCATATAAGAATAATTTATTAATTCTTCGATTGATGTTTACTTATCCTACAGTTACATTGTTTGGTAGAACTTTAAGGAAGGAAGAATTACTTAAAATACATCATATAAGCACAAATGAAAAGGAATCTTCATATATATATATATATATATATATATATATATATATATATATATATATATATATATATATATATATATATATATATATATATATTTGTGTGTGTGTGAGTTTTCGGTTTATAACGTATGTTTTCTGATAACGTTTATGTTTTCTGTTGTAGTTATAACAGGGAAAATGTTTTTTCTAATCACTTTTGTTATTCAATAATAGTACACATTACAATATTATATATTAAATTTAAAAAAAATTGTCGTGATTTCAAAACGTCATTTTGATACATCTCGAATTATTATAAAGAAATGATATAATAAAACGTTACGTAAGCATATAGTACAGATTTGGAACTATTGCATATGGTATCTCACTAACAATAAAGTGCTGCTTGCAAATCGATGCTCTTATTCAAAGCATTTTTGCTAAAATCTTACTAGTAACGAATGTTCAGTTTTAAAGTAAATATGAAATTATTGGAAATATATATACTTCCTATATTACTTTAACTTGTAGGAAAGAAAAAAGGTACCAGAAAGAGTATTTTTTGTTTATAATATATTTAACAGATCGTCACTGATTTCCGTAAAAAACTGCTTCAAAATCCTATATAAACTAAAAGTAAATATTGCTGAACTAAATAAATAAATGTATGAAATATATGTGTATAATGCATGTTAGAAATGTAGTTAAAGAGGAATTTTTTAACGGCTATAATATTTTTAACGACAGTTGAAAACTTTATTAACTGTTAATAATACTCCACGTACAAACGTGTTTTATTTTCCCATTTCAAACTACTTTTGCTTTTTTAATAGACAAAGTATCGCCCCCATATTATATCAATTAGAAAACGTAATTTCAAATGCGCTTTTTTAAATAAAGAAAAAAATTTTAAAGCATTTGTTTCATAAAGGTATAATATTAATGTTAAAAATGCCTGGAGCAATCATATTCACATTGCAAAAATATTGATAAAAATGAAATGATTTATTCATAAAATTGTTGAGACTAATTTCATAAAATTTATTGTATTTTTGTCATACTAAACATTCGCCGTTCTATAGCTTATTCCGTGAAAATAATTTTAAGAAAGGATACTACAAAGAATAATATTACTATGGAAATAATAATGTATTTACAAAATATAGAATGAAATAATTTTAGTACAGGAAACAATACTGTTATTAATTGATTGAAATGTGATTTTTTTATTTCCAGGTAAAACTAATGATAAAAAAGTCAACTTAATTTTTCACCAATAACTTTGTTATTTTTAATTATTCCAAAGTTCAGGAATTCACTCAAATCATTTCTTTAGGAATGCACTTAAATCACATTTTATGACGATATTAAATATTTTAATATAATCTACTTATTACTTTTTAATTCATAAAAGTCCATTGTGTTAATAGATTTGTGTCTTGCAGTGTTTAAACTAGATTTAAACTGATAGCTGATAACTTATAACGACGTGATTGTCTTATAATGATGACAGTACAAGAGTTAGTAAAGTAAATTAATTTCCAAAATTAAACCATGACATTAAGAGCTCTTTTATCTAAAAGCACATGCATTTAATATGAACGAATTTGTGAACTGAAAGGGTTATTTTCGTTGTTTATTTTTCTAAGAAAATTCATTGAGTACTTAATCAAATAAATTTTATTACAAGGAATGCAGTACTGAGAGAAAAATTTTCATTTCAATTATATTTCTGACAGTTTATATACACATACAGACAGATTATAAACACTGACAGTTTTATTTGTATTATATTTCTCACTTGTTCTGAAATTATTTTCAGCATACTTTCGAAAATCTGAAATTTCTTCCAGATGTTACATTTTAAATGTATTTCATATTTCACTGACAGTGTTAATAATTTAGAGAATTTTGTTGAAAATGTTTCAATTTTAATGAGATTTAATGAATTTTTAATAAACATAGCAAATAAAATTCAATTTCGAAAGTTATAAAAAAATTTAATTACTGTTATCAAACACATCATTAAAATGATTTTTTAGTTTCCTTTTAAGAAAGAAAATAATTTCCAATTAATTTTGTTACGATGAAGTAGCTTCGATTTTGGCAGGTATGCTGTTAATGTTTAATTATTTTTTAGTCAAAATTTCAGAAGAAACACTGAATATAAAATTTTAATGAAATTTTCTAGCAGCATTTATCTTCAGATAAATATTTTACGTAATATATTTTTTGAAAATACATTCACACACACACACACACACATGTCAAATTATTTGACTTTCTCTTATGTCCTAATTTCCTAGGAAGTTGTTATCAAATATATTTATTCCAGTGATACGGATGAAATTAAGAAATAATTGTGCTAACATTTGGGACAGTATCTTCAAACCATATATATATATATATATATATATATATATATATATATATATATATATATATATATATATATATATATATATATATATATATATATATATATATATTAATTTGTATTAATTTTTAACTGAAGGCAACTTTTCTTGCTATTATAGATTAAAACAAGATTTTATAAAAAAAATTATGATATGGGCTTGTTCTCTAATTGTTTGGAGCAGGGTTTCCTGTTTTCTTTATTTTATATTGCGCAATTTTAGAGTAAAACACATTTTGAAATTTCTCGTCAGTAACTATAAATAGCACCATTGCAATGGTAGCAAAATGGGTACCAGCTGGAGTTCCATAATAAGAATTCTTTACTGGACGTTATGACGTCAGGGGATTAATGATTTCTTTCTTTGTTTTTGCCACTGTAGGATACTAACATCAAAATGAGAAAGACGTTAGAGGTAAAAAACTAGAGGTCAAAGTCTAAATTTTAGTTTTCTCTTTCTTTAATTGAACTAAATGCGTATCAAAAATATTAATTTCCGGATAGTAGTAATTGGTACATGAAATTAACTGTAAAATAGATCTTAATTAGTTTATAAGATTTGTTTTTGAATATTTAGTGTAAGAAACTATTCTAATTAAAGCATATACATTATATTTTTAATATGCACCTAAATTTTTTAAGCCAATTGCATTGAAATTTTGATAAATTGTATATGTTTTAATAAATTTATATAATATAAATATAAATCACAGATTTATTTTTAAAATAGCTAATTCTTTTTAAATACACCATACTTAGCAACATGCTCTCAATTTATAATATTAAAACACACATATTTTTTAATTATTTAAAGTATGTTATAGAATTTTCTGGGGGAAATTTGTGAAACGCTTACAATTATTTGAGCTTTAGTATTGCGACATTTTTAAATGCTGACATAAACTTTACTTGATTTTAACTTAATATAAAATTAGAGTGATTCTTTAGGCATTCTGATTTATTCATGATTACATGAATTTAATATATTTATGTTTATAATTTAATAATATTTGTAAGAATTCACTGGAATCTGTTGTATTTAAAAAATTAAACTAGCTATTAATGAATTCACTTTATATAATAACGAATTCATAGAGTTATTATTGCAAATTATATTTAAATCGCTTAGTAATATACGTTTTATTGTTTTCGGAACATTAGAAAACAAATTCATTTAAAAGTATAATAAATCTAGAAAATCTAAATTGAATCAAATAATATTTCAAAAGAAATGCTTACTTTATATTTTAAATTTTAAAAATAAACAATTTTTAATATTTTAAAAATAAACAATAATGTGTTTTTACAGTATTACTTTGAGATGCTCTGGTATCGATAGATAAACAATGAACTAATTTGATATAAATTATCTTAACTTGCTGAAACAAAAAATTCCTTTTTCCCTGCAACTCTGTAGTCATATTTTTTCTGTATAATAAATAATATTTCCATTTCAAAAATAAAATGTTAAAAAATTCAAGTTCTTTTTTTCTAAAGTAAGGAATTGTATCTAATATAATTGTATATGTCTTATCCAAAAGAGCAAATAAATTTAAATAATTAAATAAATTTAATTTAAATATAATATTTAAGAGAATATCACGTGAAATAACTTGCATTGAATATTTCATATAAATAACTTTATATTATGCGAAAATAAAGTAACGCCTAACATGGCAATAAGAAATTTTACACAACCGATTTGTATTCAAGAAAAGCTTATATCAGTAAATTACGTAATCTTGGTATAATTTTAAATAACTGAATTAAAATTAAAATCTTACCCCATCACGCAGCCTTTGAAATTAAAATTGTATGGAAGCAGTAAATCTAAAGCTTCTGACGTACGTTGGCGTAGAGTAATGACTTTTATCACCTCATTTAAGGGACGTTTAATGTAAAAAGGTGAAAAAAAGTTCTTGATAAATGGAAAATTCAATGAAAAAGGAGATAAGAATTTGCTTTTTCATCTTACCTTAAGAGCTGAAGGAAAGAAGGAACTCTGAATGTAATTTTTTCTTCCTCTTTATAGCGAGTAACTGAGTAATAAATTAAGAGATTTACTCTGAAACTTTGTCTTACATCCACACTCTTTCATCTAAATCATCTCCAATATTTTAATTCAAAATTTTACTTTAAAAGTGTTCACGTGCACATTAAAGAATTGTATTTTATTGTTATTATGCCTTCATAATGACTGAATTATGCAAGAAGTTGTTAAGCGTTATTTATACGTAAATGCAAAGTTATTTAAGCAAAAATATTATACACAGTGCTTATAAAAGAATATTTTACACTGCTTTCATATGTTTTTCTTTCATTTCATGCTTCAGCTCTCAATATGCTAAACCTACTTTAAATATTAATATTTATCTAACATAATATAAGGATATTAAGTGATTTAAGTACGCTTTAAGGTTTTCATTCTCCTGAAAGATGCTGGAAATATTTCGTAAATATAGCACGAAAAAATAATTCTTACAACACATTTTAGTATGTTGTAGAGTAAGATAATTTTTTGAAGGGTATTAAGAAAATGAAGGTATGAAATTGCCAAGATTTAGTTTGTAAAAATATAATAATTCAAAAATTTAACTCAAACATGTTTACACTATTCTAATATTGGATTCGGAAGTCAAAGAAAGATTTTATATCATTCTCTCTTAAGTAAATATTAAATATCTAAACAAGCAAGTCAAATTGTAAAAAATGGTAATATTTGAACTTACGCATAAACTGACAAGAAATAGTAAAATTAAAATATTTAAATTTACAAATTAAGTATCTATATTAATATTAAGCACTCATTATAATTCACAGTTGTTGTAATAATATAAATAAGCTAGGAAATTTGTTCTTAAACGTCAGTAACTCTTAGATATATTTTTATTGTTTTTTTAATTTAAATAATTTTGGATTATTCACATAAATTAGATTTAAATCGCTTAAATTGTTTTAAGCATTTTAAATAAATTAACTTAGCAAATTGTCAGTGTATTTTGTCATCTGTTAGTCAAACGGAAGTAATGATGAACCCTTTATTTGAAAACATACCTTTGATAAGCAAATGTCTTCTTAAATAAAATATTCGAAAATCTCCATTTCTAGTATTTATAATATTAAAAAAAAGAGTTTAAGATTATTCAGCAAAAAATATTTTATTTAACTACGATTTATTGCTTTTTAAATGAAAAAATGAATTCATTAATTATAAACATATATATATATATATATATATATATATATATATATATATATATATATATATATATATATATATATATATATATATATATATATATATATAAATATATATATATATATATATATATATATATATATATATATATATATATATATATATATATATATATATATAAACATATATATATATATATATATATATATATCATCTGATTAAATGATTTAAGTATTAGAGTTCGTTTTACTTGACATTACATTTTTACGAAAACAATAATTATTTTTCTCTAAAAGCTTTTAACATTATTAAAGAGAACATTCTAAAAATGCATTCTTTAGAAAAGTTAGCATTGATTTAAATTACTTTTTCAGTAAAAACTGCTGAAAACTGGTTTATTTTCAGAAAAAAAGAGCTTGATTTTTCCTCATGAAGCAATTTGAATCCTAGGTGCAACAAATTGGTCCTGAAGAATGTCTTAAATTGATACTGACCTTAATTACTCCTTTTTTATGTTATGGAATTGCTTTTATACATAAAAAGGTTTGAATCACAAAAAGTAAAATCCGTACTTGCTTTCCAGAAAAGTATGTTCTTTCTGTCCTTTCTATGAATAAAAACTGTAAGCTTCCAAATTAAAGTATACACTCTTGTTTATTTTTAAAATTTTACATTTAAGATAATCTTTTTTTTTTTTTTTTTTTTTTTTTTTTTTTTGAAAATTGTGCAACGATAAACTTGAATATTTTTACTTAGCTAAGAATTTTTTTTTTTCCCGTGACAAATATTCTCCCATTTGTGCAATAATTTTTGAAATTTTGAAAGCTTCAAATATCCGTACAGAATATTTTTGACTTTATTTCTTCCTTATCTGTAAAAGTATTTGTATGCTGTATAGTAAATACATTTTTGCTTAAATAAATGATCTTATGTACTTGTAAGTCTTCCAAGAATTATGTTATAAAATCAACTCGTCCTAAATGGAACAGAAATGTATATTTGTTTCAAAAATCTTACCAATGAGGAATTTTTGTAAATATTTAAAAATAATTATAATGTTAAAAATGCTTAGTTCAGTTAGAAAATTTTGTTTATTAGAAAATTTTAGTAGACAATTTACAGGTTCAAATGTACTATTTTCTAATATTAATAACTCTTACTATTAAATCTTCACAATATAATGAAACCTCATTTTTGATTTCAGCAGAATATGTTGTATATTATACTCTTTACTATATTTAATGTTTAAATACTTGTATAATTCTTAACATATTTATCAATTTTTAATATACTTTTGTTTATATTATTTATGCTTAGTTTTACATATGTAGTATTTACTTACTAAATTCAAACTCAGAGCTATTTATTTTTATTACAGCATAAAGTTTGAAATTAACAGAATGTATAATAATATTAATTTAATAACATAATGTTTAAATAATATTTGATATAAATTGTAGTTTTCTAGTTTTCTTATAAAAGTAGTAATTATCTTATTTTCATTAAACAGTACTAATTGAAAATATTATATATATATGAATAGGTGTGTTAAAATTTCATATTGTATTTTAAAATTACTTGATTGGTGTTTTACATGCGAAGCAATCTTAGGTAACAATAATTAAATAAGTAATAACCCTGGAAAATTTCTATTTCCAGCTTATCATTAATCTTTTCTGTATTAAAGTAAATGTACAAGTTCTATCTTACACAAATAGTCACACGCAAATATCAAATTAAAGCAATGGAGCTAAACTTTTATTGACGAATGAATACTGCTTCCTTAAATCCAATATATTTTGAAATATAAGCTTAATAAAGGGCTGAATATTAATGCTGAACTCCAATGGCTTGCAGATGCAGATAAATTCAGTTGGAGTTTATAAACAGGTTATTTGTTTCAGCCGCTTTTAGCATTTAACTGGTAGAAAGCTTTAAATTGATCTATGATATTTGTGACTTAACTTTTGATTGCATAAATTTTAGGTGTGACTATCACATAAAATATTTTGTATTATTTTCCCTTTTGGTACACAATAGAAAATAATATTCTTATTTTGAGAATATAATTAAAAAGCTATATTATTTTTCTTCATTAAAAATATTGATATTTTAATATAGGTAAATATTTTACGCCGTTTTCCATTAAAAAATAATAAAGTTTATAACTTATTTATTAAAAAACATTTCAAAATAACTAATAAGAAATAAAGGTATTATTAATTCACTCGTTCCTAAATGTTGTATTTCTTTCAGTGGAAAACTTCAATATCAATGCCTATTTTGTTAACAATATTAAGAATACATAAATAAAAATTCTATATTGCACTTAGTATTATTTTAATCATGTTTAAGAAGTTTAAAAAATTACATTTTTATTTATCATTATTGAAAGTAAGTTCTTAGTACTTTTTAAGTTGGTTAAAATTTTTGAAACTAGTGAGGACTAAATTAAAATCACCATGTATAAAAATCTAAATATGTTTTGTGTTTATATGTTTCATTTTTATTTTAATTGTTAAAATATATCTTATTTAATTTTTTCCATATATTCTGCTTAAGCACGTATTAATCTAAATACCAGTTTTGAAATCGCATGTAAAAGAAACAGATCCTAAATTTTCATCTGATAAGTGTTCGCCTGCACTTATTATAACTGAGTACAAGTGAAAATTATTTCACCAAGTTATTTCCCTGAAAATAATCCTGCTGATCAGAATAATCGGGGAATAAATACTACATATTTACTACTTATTCATTCACAATTAATCTATTAGTAAAATAATTCGTTGAATTCACATATTTTGACCCATCTTTGAAAAGGTATTTTATTTCACTGACACATTACCAGTCATCTACCTGGTTCCACATATTGATTTGATTGCTGAATAATATAGAAATTTAACTGAAATAATTCATCGTAAAATCCAAAATGCTTTTGATAACAGAGTAATGTGAAGAAGCTAGTACATTATCCAATTCCTTCTAGAGCTGATGTTTAATTCATAATACCTATACAATTTCTTGTTTATATACTTAGTGTAAAATTATGTGTGTCTGTGCGCTGAAAAGAAAATTCACCTTTAGGTACATTATTTAATGACAAGTAATAATCAGAGTCTATCTACCCCATTATTGATCACATGGAAATATTTTGGATGGCATTTTTTGATAACCGCTTCCTAAAGATGGAATGCAAAAAAAATTAGGAGAATATTAATGTGTTAAATTACGTATTGCTATAAAATATCTAGTAGTTTTTATTTATTTACCACATATGCTAACAACTTTAAAAATAACAATAAATTTTTGATAAAATTGCATGTATTTATCAGTTTCATTTTAAATAAATTATTTCTATTTTCAAGTGTTACTTATGGATTTGTATGGTATTTTTTAATTTAAAAAAGAGGAATAAAAGCAAGGTGACTTTCTGTTTTTATGAACTATCAAAAATCTATAATGGGACATTAAATATAACTTAAAGAATTGTCATATAATTTGGAAAAAAATGTCAATTACTTAAAATTCTAAAAACGTTTTTTTTAAAATTTTTTTATAAATTTAGTACTTTATTAAAATAAAAAATTCGGCTATTCAAATTCCAGATTTAAATCTACTTTTACAACGTAAGCGTTAACAAATGGGTAAAACCTTAAATAAATCCTGGAAATGTACAATGAGCATTTTTGCAATACCTAAAAAATCTTTTTGCTCTGTTTAACATAGAAAAGTTAAAAAAAGAGCTATTATTTTTGAATATCGTTTAAACTAAAGTTTTGTAATAATGCTTAGCAAAGAGAAATATGATTACAGGTAATATCATGCAAACAGATGTTGTTAATGGTTGTTTGCTTGAAAACATCTCGGTAAAATTAAGATATCAAAATAAAGCTTTAAATTGATTGCTTTTGCTTAAAAATACGTTGTTTTTAAGCAAAAATTAAGTATTTAAAATAAATAAATTTTAATTTTTCTAACCTATAACTAGAATAATGTCTTTGTTTACATTTTTAATTTTCTTAAAGAAACGTTTGATTTTACCAAACTATGAAAATGAGAATTTGTTATTCATGAACCTTGAGTTTTTAGCTGCAGAAAGAACTATAAAATATTTTAGTTTTGATAATTGTTTCTAAATAAAAGTAAAGTAATTAAATATGAAATCCATGTAATATGATTTTCTTTTCTATATCAACTGAAAAATGTTCCACTGTTAAATATTTGTTTTTACAAAAGTCAAAATAACATGCGAAAATGTTCATAATACAAGAAATGATGTATTATTCAGTCTTCTAAGCATTTCAATTCATTGAAGAAAAAAAAATTCGTAATGTCTTTTGAATGTTGAATTTGGTTATTCTAATAAAAAATCTTATTTAGTTAATGTTAATATATTAATAAAAGGTTATATTTATATAAGCACATTCTATATGCTTAGCGTATATTTATATGCGATGTGTAAATGAAATGCAAATTGCAAATTTTAATTTTCCTATAATCAGAAAAATATCCATTTGCGATCCATAAACTTTATTATGACGATACAGTAAAATTTTAAATTAAATATTTTGCATGTTTGAAAATAATTTTGTGTAGCTGAAGATAAATCTCAAATTAATATAACATCATTTGCATAATTTAGTTCATCTAAAAATAATCCACTGTCAAAATACATATTTTTATAGAAAAATATTTTTCAATGTATTAAGAAACAGCTAGATGGACTGAAGTTTCTTATGAATAAATAATGTCTAAATTGATAACAAGCTCATAATCCTCTTTTAAAGATTAATTTTTCACAAGATAAGAGAATAAAATTAAGTTGAAGAATACAAATTGAGTTTTATATTGAAACGATATATTCTGATTTAAGCCGAGAATAAAGCATGCACCTTTCACCATCTCTTAATAAAATGACATTTTTTATTATTAATTCATTTATTATTATGATAGAAATCGCTTAAAATATGACAATGTTTCATGGAATCTTATAAGAAAAGTGCAAATCATTGTCCTTCTTTTCTATTGATAAATTCTGATAAGTAATGAATAATATTCAAGCGCATTCTTGAAGTTATATACATGTATGAGGAAATAGTCTATTGTTTCTATTAGTAAACCATTTTTCTTCCAGAGGCAAAGATATTAAGGAACACATTCTTGAGCTGTGTTGTGAAAAAACATAAATACTCCAATAACAATCATTATCTGAGCAGTAGATTGCAGAACTGGGAATTGTTCTCTAGCGGAACATGCTGCATGAAAGAAAAACAACACGAACGAATAATAGTTCCATTGGTGTCGCTCAATCTGTCTCATTGATTAACCCATTACTCCAGGGGGAAAAAATCACATTTGAACAAGAAAAAGAAAATGGCGAGGGGGAGGTGAAGAGGGATTGAAATTCCTCATGAAGCGGGTGGTGGAAAGGAAAATAAAACATGAAGAAAAAGTTTGACCTTTTTTCTTAACAATAGCTTTAATAAGTACTTTTTGGTGGCACGTTATTTCGACGAGCGTTCTTTAGCAGTTTCGTCACAAACGCAGAAATTGAATTATGTGCTCGGCTGAATGGCGATTGAGGATGATTGATGGGTTCGAGAACTTTCCTTCGAAAGGTCATGAATGCAAATTGAAGTGAGGCACTCCATTTTAATGAAAGAATAATGTCACTAAAATCCAACAATGTAAGACCTCATTCTTCGATCTGAATTTTACCCAGTGCGTGTCTCGAATGCTGATAGACCCGTTAAGCAAAAGTCTACTTTGAAAGCCGTGAAATAAGAAACATGTTCCCCACTTTTCTTCCTTTAGAAATTCCATGGAAAACTATAATGCTCCTTTCCTTGTTATTAAAATCGACTTGCTTCAGGATTGTGGCATACTTACGTTAAACCTTCCCCAACGATTTTACGAATATGATACTTGCAACGAAAACTATATTAGAAATCGAAGGTGGGGAAATAAAATATTGCATTACTTTCTTATTTTTACTATAAAGTGTGCAATTTTTTTAAGAAATACGTTGTTTGTAAGAATATTACACACACCATCAAAACTATTGCTATCTCACAGCAAAGTAATTTTTTATACTTGGAATATTAATCCATGAATATTTCAAAACTATTGTAGGATAAATTTATTCACACAAATGCAATTAAATTAAAGTTCTATTGTAACTATATGTTAAAAATTTGGGAAATAGAAGAGATATCAGAAGTATTAAAATATTTCATGGTTGACATTAGGACATTCTTTTTATTTTATTTTAAAACGAGCCATTCTCATTGCTTTATATCATTTATATTAGTTTAAAATTTAAAATAATTATTTGCATCAGAAAAATAAAAATGAAAAAGTTGAAAAACTAAATGATAGACGAAAATTGTATTGCTTGTATTATATTTGTAACAGAACTTTTTATTTCTTACTGTACACAGTGATTAAACTTCTTATACAATCATTTTTAAAAAAATTCTCTTCCATCTCTGTTTTGGAGACAATTCTAAATCTCAATTTCTTTTTAAAATAAATGTTCGGAATTTATTTCATTATTTAAGTGGAAAAGCTGAATTTTTCTTTAATATTATTAATTTATTTATAAATAACTGCTATTGTACCTTTTTAAATAAAATTTATAATTTTTGTGTTTGCAAAATCAATGTTATTTTGCATGCATAACGAAAATAATTGCATAACGAAAATAATTGTAAAACCACATAATTATAAGTAAATAGTTATTTTGCTTAGAGAAATAAGAATTGAGTTGTTTTCGAAATTTCATTTTCTTGCCGATAGAAATTCTTAAAGAACTAATTTCAAATTAAATTAGAAGTATTCTTTATATGTTACAGAATAACGGTGTTTTTATCAAAATTTAGATTAATATTTGTCTGTATCTCTCAAATAATATTGTCAGGAGTTATTAATGTCTCAGGAATAGGCTTGATAACTAAAGTTTAAGACGCCCACGTGTCAATGAAAAATATAAGGGTAATTTAATAACATTTTATAAATTTGGAATTTTTTTTTGATATTATATATCTTACATTTCATTGGTCTACAAATCGCTTAAATTATTTGATTATACTAAGATTGATTATAATAATAATAGTTGTGAATATAATTTTTTCGACTGAAGAATCTGAAGATTATTTCAAACAGAGAAAAATGTTATACATATGTGATTCCACGTTTCATAAATATTTTATTATTGTTTTAATATTAAAAATATATTCTGAAAAAGAAAAAATACAAGCTTATAGAGTTAATACAAGTAATGTAAGCAGTTAATGGTTTATTTAAACAATAAAGTCAAATAAAATGCCTTAATCATTGACATTATACATAATAACTCTAATTGCATTCCTATTAATTATCAATTTACTTATGTATGCAATTTTAGCTATAAAAAAGTTTGCAATAAATTATATTTACCAATTTAGATGAAATTGTGTTGATTACTTAATGAATTCTTTTCAAGTCAAAACATTAACTTTTACATTTTCTACCTGGAAATAAACCCTTTTTGTAAGGAAAAGAACATTAAGGCGACGTTCTTTATTAAGAAAACTGATTAAATGGAAAACTTAGCGTCTTTCTATGAATAAAATACACAATCTCATTAATTTTTGAGATTATAATTTACTATACATAATTTATGCCATAAAATTTATAGCATAGTAAATTTAATTTTTAGAAAGTCTTAAATTATTTAAAGTTTATGTTACATAAAGTTTAAAAGGAGTACGATATTTTAATATTTCCATCAGCTTAGGTTTACCAACCGGTACAAATGGAGTAAAAGGTACAATGTGTGGATTTTAATTTTATTTTACTGGATTTTAATCTTATTGGCAGATGCATTAAAGGCATTGTTTCACAAAAATCATACCTAAATAAAACCAATATATTAATTAGGAATATATACATAAAATTTATAAATTTTCGGATAATATATTAATATTTGATTAACTTCACATGAAGATTACTTTTATTATTATATTTCAACAATTGAAATTAAGCATTTTAAAAACTAATTAAGCTAAAAAAAATCATAGTGTTGATTTTTCTTTTCTTATAACACAGTACAAGAAATGTATAATAATATGATACAGTCTTTGTTTGAAGGTATAATTATGCAATATTCTTTGCTATGGTATAATTTAACATGCGTACATTTAAAGAAAGCAAAAAATAATGTTATTATTTAAAAAAAACGGACATTATTAAATAGGAAATTCACTAATTTGGTCAAACTAATGAAGCTCTGTAAAGAATACAAATTTAAAGCGCAGTTCATAAATATGAAATAGTTATCAAGACAGTAAATACGATATGGAGTTTGGCATAAAATAATTCGTTGAAAACTGTCACAAAGAGTTCCAAGATTTGGATGATGTCTAAGTAGAACTGCTGTGTAATGCGACGAAATTCTAATTTGAAGGACGTCAATTGAAAGAAAATACGTCACTGTTAAATTAAAAGGATATCTAAAGATAATAAAAGATTTTGGAATAATTTCCATGTTATTTCATAATCCTGAACAATACTTTAAATGATCTTATCCTTCAATAAGAGTTTTTTATATACACTACTGACCATTAAAATTGCTACACCAGGAAGAAATACAGATAACAAAATGATATTTGTTGGACAAATATATTATACAAGAAATAACAAGTGATTAAATTTTCAAAAAGTGTTTGGCTGGATAGATCCTGAGAAATCAGTACCCAGAACAACCACCTCTGGCAGTAATAACAGCAGTAATACGCCTGGACATTGAGTCAAACAGAGTTTGGATTGCATGTTTAGGTACAGATGCCCATGCAGATTCAACACGATGCCACAGTTCATCAACCGTAGTGACTGGCGTTTGGTGACGAGCCAGTCGCTCGGCAACCATTGACCAGACGTTTTCTTTTGCTGAAAGATCTGGAGAACGTGCTGGCCAGGGCAACAGCCGAACATGTTCCGTATCAAGGAAGGTCCGTACAATACCGGCAACATGCGGTTGGGCATTATCCTGCTGAAACGTAGTGTTTCGCAGGGCTCAAATAAAGGGTAGAGCCACGGGTCGTAACACACTAGAAATGTAACGTGCACTGTTCAAAGCACCGTCAATAAGAACAAGAGGTGACCGAGACGTGTATCCAATGGCACTCCATACCATCACGCCAGGTGATGGGTCAGTACGACGATGACGCATGTTATCGATTTGATGATTCAAACAACCATGTTGTACGATTTCATTTTCAGCAAGAAAAAATACAATAAGGACTCAAAAACAGTCAGAACTGATTATATTTCCAATTAAAGTCTAAAATTTTTAATAGTTTCCTTGCAAATAAATATTTCCTTCATCTGCCCGTTTGTGCATAAAATTGCTTTTTCAGTAAAGGTTTTTTTTATATCTTTACCAACACGTTTCTGAATGGTCTCTCCTTCTTATAATATATTCTTCAGTTTTAAATTTTTTATGGGTTAATTTAGTTTTGTCTGTAACAGTTCTGCTCTACTTTACAAAAAAAAAAAAAAAAAAAAAAAAAAAAAATTTGAAATTTAATACCAATGATTTATTTCTCTGAGATGAAAAAAAAAATTATCAAATTTTAAAAATTATAATTCATAGTAACTCCATCCAAAATTACATTTTTTAATTCTTATTATCCTAAATGTGTAAAAATTTCAAATGCAATTAACATTGTATAAAAATGTCCATTAACATTTTAAAATATTGAATAATATGATTATTATAGAAAATTCATAGACATCAATATATATATTTAAAAAATAGAAATACCTGTTCCACTTAAATTAATATATATATTATTTTCGCGTTAGTATGACAGTTGATTACTTTTATTGTAAATATCAAAAATTGATTTAAAAATTCTATGTTGGGTAATATAAATTCTAGAAATGTATTCATGGATTTGTTTAGTATATTCTGAGTGCAGCAGCTTAGATAATTGATAAAATTCTAGAGTAAGACCACAAGAATAAACAAGAAAGGGATCAAAATACTCGCGACAAATGAAGAATGAAAGGTAATATCTTTGCTACTTGTCAATAATTTTAGTCATAGAAAAAAAATTACACGCGAAAGCTAGATATAATGCATTTTCACTTCGTAGATTAGTAATGTGCATCTTACTGAGCATTAATATAAGAAGTCATAGTATAAATTACAAACACCTATTTTTTATGTGACTCGAACTTTTGAACTTATTATATTACGTTAATTTGTTTCGTGAAACATGGAGCATTTTTTGTGCCTCTTCGTTCTGTGAAAGATGAAACAAGATCTTATTTTATTAATTAAATTTGTGAATAAAGGTTCAAAGTTTGTACATTTCATTACACAATTTTAAATAATTTCTGGTTAAAAATGCAAACTATTGCATGCTTTGTAAAATACGTCAAAGAAAATTAAATTACAATTTTCAATAAAAAAAATTGCTCTAAAGTACTGAATATATCCTTTCCTATAACAATTCATGTTACTTATATCCTTTCATTAGGGAAATTAGAATTAATTTGAATGAAATGAAGAAGAATGTGATTTTAAACCTTTTAAGTTCTAAAAAAAGCATTTGCGCTTATTGGTGAGTAACTTATCTTGCTAAAGGCGTAACAATTCTCCTCCTATTCTACGCTAATGACTTGTCAACTCATTAGCATCCTAATGTATAAAATATCGTGTCAATTAAAAAGATTCACTTCAAACAACTTCTTCGGATCATTTACGATTCAAATGAAGACCCCCTCTAACTTTGTTTGATGGCAAATGAAATATTTAACGTTTCGTTAAACACACATACAGTAAGTTCTCTTTTGATAGTATAATTTATTAAGTATCAAAATCATGTCTCCAAAAAAGTAGCCAGGTGTTTTTTTCCTTCAATTAAGATGATATAAATAATGTCCATGTAAGATCGTAATATTTTCCTAAGTATTTTTCATGGCATCTTTTGATAATATAGTATGATATAAAGGAATTAAATGAAGAAAGAGAGAGAGAGAGGGAATAGTTGATAAAATATATTTGATGGATCTGCTGCTTCATTACACAAACTGTTTGAATTGCTTAATTTAATAAAAACAATTTCGAGAAATATTAGTTAAAATATTTCAAGAGTGATTAATTTTTTAATGAAATGTAGCAAAGAAAGGTAAGAATTAAATTTACTTTTTAATTTAATCTATAGATAGTATTTGTTAAAATTTGCCTAGTTTTTGTTAGGAAGAAGTTAGTGGTATAGTTGCTTAGTGCTATAGTTGTTCATTCATTTATTACTTGCAAGTAAGGCAATGAAGGTTATTTTGAAAAAGTAGTAAATATGCTATCTAACTAATTTGAAATCTTAGCTGATTGTAGATAATCAGAGCACTCATTTTTTTTAAACGCGTCAACTTCATTGTGGATATTAAATATATAATCAAATATGAAGCGTCTTTATATTTAGATCACTTTACATCACACATCCAAGGAAATTGGAAACTAAAACATACGATTCAAGGAAAATTTATATTTGACGTTATTTCGAAATCAAAATCTTCTATATAGATCTTTACCAATTATCAAAAAAATTAAACTATCCAAATATTTTTTTAGTTTCTTTCAGAATCATATATTTTATTTTTAGAAGAAATTTCGTAAGGCAAATTTTACGTGATAAGCTTCACTGATTTGACCACATACTTTATCAATGAATATTTCTGCAAATTAATTTGATAAAAAAAATTAACAATTTGGCAAATATTTCATGCATGTTTTTTAATGAATAGAATGAATATATAGATGTACATGCATTTTCAAAATAACTAATCTTGTTATTGACTAAAACTACAAGAGTTGGGAAAAATTTACCAAAATAGGCCTTTTATACTAATCATTATTTAAGTTAAAATCTTTGAAGTAGAATGAGTTAAACAATTTTGAAATCCTTATAGAAAATTAGAGATAGTTGAAACCTCTTCAAAAATTCAATGAAAAATTATTTAGCTTTCTAAAAAAGGGTACACTCATTAAAACTCATTCATTTTAAGGAATAATCCGTGAGAACATCTTCAAGAACGTAAACAAGCACTCCACTTACAATAAAAAGAGTAGAATTTGATTCTTAATTTGTAAGATGTATTTAACTTAAAGGAGTGTTTATTCAGTCACATTTTTCGGGAAATTTATTTGATTTAGTTTGGATCAAAATTAAATACTTGAATGTTTTTAAATGAACTGTGAAATCTCCTTATTCTTAAAAACCTCTGTTACCTAAGAAAATGTTACTTTTGGGGAATAGTAAATAGCTCTTTGGCTTCTTCTATGTGGTATGTATTAAAGATTATTCATAAGATTCTTATTTTGTGAGGTAAATGTTTTAAAATTGTTGTATTGAGAATTTAAAATCCGATGCCAATAGCTGAACTAAAATTAAATAAATAGCTTTCAAGCATTTTATTTTGTTGTTACATGAAAATATTTATGTATATTTTCCCTTAATGCGTAGCATAATTCAGGAATTATATTTAGCTATATAGAATGTAAACCTTATTCAAATGTCACTTTTGTAAATTTTCAGTGGACTTTACATTGCGTTATATTAGTTATATAAATGTAAAATTTTTGCTAATAACAATAAGCAAATAACATTGATATAATTATCACTTTCAAAGGAAAGTAAAAACATCTACATATACTTTACATACTTAATACTTTTGTTTGCATGAATGAATCTTAAAAATATTATATACAAACTAACTAGTTTTATTTTTTTGCTTAAAGTGTAGAATATTTTTGAACAATTGTTATTTTCAACAAAGATAAACTTCTTGTTTAACTCTCATTAACTTCTAATTTAGCACACACAAATTTTAACAAAGCCAATATAAATATTGTTTATTTTCAAGTTGCTTTATCTGCATTTTTTCATATTATTTCTTGATAAATTATAAATTTATTTTTGTTATTTAAGTCACAATTTAATATCATAGTTTGTCATATATAATAATTTTCAATGAATAATAATGTTTCTTTTTAAAATCATAAAGTGATTTATTCATTTTGTATTTATTAATTTATTTTTTTCAATTTGACAGCATTTATGATTTCTAATATATAATTTAAAAACAAGTCCGTTAAATCATGTTCGATTTCAGAAAATACATAAAAGTTTAGAAACAATGATGATAATCTTGCCCAGCGGATATCATTCCGCTGTTCAAGATCGTCAATGCGAAATATTTTTAATCATTAAACTACATTGAACAATTTAACAAAAGGGTAAATATATGTATATATGTCTTGTAAATAAATTTACATGAACATTGAAAATTAAATTTCAACTGCAATTTTCAGAAAAATACAAATTGTTAGTTATTGGCGATAATAAATGAATTACTTATACATATGTTTTTTTTCCAAATAAAATTTCATAATTGATATCTATTATTTATGTTGGCAGATTTGTCAGTATCTGAAAAAACAATGATTAAAATCATTAAATTCTTTCTCAAAGCACTTTTCATAAGTATTTCAATTTTGGTAGCAAAAATAGCCCATAAAAATATCTTTTGCCACAATTCTAATTGACGACCATATTCAAGGATTTGGGAAATATCAAGCATATATGATTCATCAAAATAGAAAGAACAATTAGAACAATTCGAAACATCATTCACTAGTTTTTTTTTTTTTTCATTTACTTGATTACAACATTCAAAGAAATTAGTTCTGTAACTTTCTTCAGGCACATTATATTTCTACATTTCTTTTCAGATTAAAATAGCCACTCGAATTCTGCACTGTTGGAAAAAAAGATTTTTTGGTGTATGCTTAGCAATTTAGTCTTCCTCCATTTTTAATATCTTAGAATAACATTTATGTTTGCTCTGCTGGATCGTCGCCAGCATCTGCCAGTGCGTTAAACCAAGATTGTTCCTGTTTATTTCTTAAACTTATGGAATTTCTCTTTAAACAGAGTACGTTCTTCTACCACCACGAGATGTCGCTGAAGATGATGAAAAATCGATTCTTTTAAGAAAGCTGCTCTTTTAGTCTCAAAAAAAATCTTTTAGAAAGCTAGAAATCCTTTATTGTCAAAATATTCCCAGTTTTTTTTTTTTTTTTTTTTTTCAAATTATTTTTATCCTCATTAAGAAGAGTGACTAATCATAGAAGCAATGCTGCTGCTTCCAAATAAAGATAAAAGTAGTGGTAAATTTACAATTTTTTAAGATTTGGAAATGGCTCATTAAAATAATCATTCTGGTGTTTTCAGCCTATTCATAGCAAAGATAAAATGATTTTAGATTATTAAATAGCTTTTACTTAATAGTTAGGGGAAAAGAGTGATCATATATGTATTTAAAATGAGTCTGGATTACCATTTTTGGACACATTAACAGATGAAACAATATCCGCAAAATATTCAGAAAGTTTAATTTTGCAAACTTTTTTCAATAGTTTACTTCAACTCTACATTGCTCTAATTCTTTCGTATAAATAATTTATTAAATTATCTATTAAACTATACCTCATATTAGTATAATTCCCTATATTACATTAAAGTAAAAAAATTTATTTAAGACATTTAATTATGGTATAAAATACCAAATGTTGAGAAAGATCTTTGGAGCAGTAAAAGAGAATGGTATATGGTGAATACGGTACAACCATGAGCTCCAATTGAAATACAGAGAACCCAACATAGTTTAAATAATCAAGATTTCACAAATAAGGTGATTGGGACACGAATTCCGATATGACAATGAAAACCCTGTCAGGCAAATAACTTTTAAAACTCCAGAGGGAAAGAGGAGGAGAGGAAGACCAAGAAATAAATGGATAGATAGAGTGGAAGGATGGATAAGGGACGTAGGAGTCAATAATTGGAAAGTCATTGCCAGTGATAGATCAAGATGGCATAAGCTGACTGAGACACCTTTGGCCGGCAATCGGCTGTAGCGCTTGGGAAGAAGAAGATAAAATACCATAATTCAGTAGATATTTTTTGACATTAAGTTACTTTCTAAGTAGCTAAGAATATATAATGCATGTGTGTTTGTGTGTAAGAAATTCGAAAAAAAAGTAAACAATTATTTTCAATCTCATTGATTGCAAGCAAAATTTTAAATAATATATAAAAGTAATGAAACAAGATTTTAATCAAAACAAACCTTGATATTTTCATGTGCTTGATAAACAATTTATTTTTCTTTGGTGACTAATATTTCTGTCCTTATGAATAAGTATACACTAAATACAGAAAAATATTAATTATTTTTATATTTTTATAACATACGTTATTATTCTTTAATAATCATATAATCGAAAGTCAAACATTGACTAACATTTAACGGAATTGGAGTATTGAGTAGAATTAAAAACGCAGAAAGATGTAAGAAAGTAGAATTGATAATATAATGAAATCATTTAATTAAAAATCTCCAAATTGATTGAGAAACACATTCTTATTTAAATAAGAAATACACATTCCAATGTTAACAGATTTGAATATTTTTACCGGCCTAACATCTTAAAAAATAAAGGAATCTTTTCAGTGTCAAAGGGAGTTAATTCTTCAAAAGATGAAATGAATTTTGTTAGATGAATAACGATCATAAAATTGATAAAAAATTAAATTTAAAATTAACTCCATAACGAGAAAAATATTTCTGTTCTTTTCCTAGAAGGAACTTATAAATTAATAAATCCTGTCACGTAGAAAAAAAGTAAGAAAATTTATTTCATATTGTTGCCTATGATTTCATGTTTTATCCCTCCTTTATTATTTTGTTATATGGCAGCTCGTATAAAATCACCTAAAAGCTTTTTAAAATTTGCTATGCGGCCATTCTTGTGAAACATTTCAAAGTGCTATATGTAGTCAGGGAGAACTTAAAAGGATCTGTCATTGAAACATAGAACATAAATTTGCTTTCTACTCAAATATATAGCTTTCATTGGTCCTCGTTTTTGAAAAGAGTTGAAGATAAACAATATTTACACCTCCACTTAAACTCGGAATCGGCAGGGCAAGCCAGATGGCGTGAAACACTTCCAACTGAGTTTTCCAAAGGGAGGGGCGCGAGTAAAAATGTGGAAGGACTGCAACCTCTTTCTTATTCCATTTTATTTATTTGTTTGTTATTTTTTCTTCGCCCTTTTCCGTTTCTTTCCCTAGTCATGAAGTAAGAGGGAGGGTGGGCAGGAAGCAATATCAGAAATTTATGGAGTGGCTGATGGGAGTGGTACTGAAGAAATACCACGGTCCAGTAGCCACTTGGTCGCCATGGCTGTCATGGAAGTCGATTTTATCGCTCTTCCTTTAGCCACCTTTATTTATATCGCTCTTGATTCATATTAAATATCGTCTATCTTAATAGAATCACGCCAAGTGTTATGCAGAGAAACAACAGCATCAAAGTCTCTCCCTTCGTTTTGGCGAACATTTGAATTCTGAGGAAAGCTATTTTACATAGAGTGCTAAAAAGGCTGTATTACTCAGTCAAGAAACTGGGAACAGAGAAAAGTCAGCAAAGGAACAAAACAACTCTACTTCATAAATCATAATGCATTTTGATATTCTTATATAGTTATATAGTTTTTGACATAAATATTTGCCGGAATATATGTATATTTACACATACGTATATAACAAATATAAAATTAAAAATAAATAGTTTTATATATACAAATATTTTGACATAAAATTTTACGTAAATATTTTTATGAACTCAATATTCGTCAACCCATAATATATATATATATATATATATATATATATATATATATATTTATACATATATATATATATATATATATATATATATATATATATATATATATATATATATATATATATATATATATATATATATATATATATTTATACATATAGTTGCTTATAACATTTATTGTGAAGGATATATGAGAATATAAGACATAAAATTGAAAGGAATATAAAGGACGCTGCTGGAATATTTGCGTAACGAGCATTTAGATAAGAATAGTTGGTATAACATAACTAATTCTGAGATGTTGCTGGAATATTTGCGTAGCGAGCATTTAGATAAGTTAAGTTGGTATAATATAACCAATTCTGAGATGTTGATGTTTACGTTTTATGAATCTTTAAATCTTTCATAAGTATTTTGACAACTTCTTATGCTCACATGTCTTTAAATTATATTCCTATAAAACTAAAGCATGAATAAACATAAACTAAAATTTTCTATTGTATTATGCCCAACTGTGACATTTCAAAATATCAGAACTCATTTCATGTCATTATTTAAAATAATATGTTTTAATGTCAGCTAAAATGAGGAGAAATTTCTTCCGTTTGTAGGGTCATTCTTTTTATTTAGCATTACCTATCTTTTTCTAAAAGAAAAAGTCTTCTTTGATGCCGTAACTTTATAAAAATTTATAATAATTTAAATCTTCAAAATTATAAGAGACTATTTACAAGGACAAAAAAAATTGACTGCAGTAACCTAAACACTATTGAAAATATATTTACTTGGAATTTCAGTAAATTTAATCAAATAATTGATTTTGTTATCAATGATTCTAAAACTCCCATTTTTTTGTATATGTTATCTATGTGTTAATAAAGTATAAATGCAAACAATAATAATAATAATATAATTTTCTTGGTCGTTTTTTCCAATAATTAGTGAAATGCAAATTCTATATTAGTGGATTGAAATTGAATTTCAAAAATTCTGATCTCTATCAATTAAGCTATAAAAATTCATTAAATCGACACTTTTGAATGGATTCAGTTATTTAAAATACTATAAAGATTTTAAAATTACAACAATTAGAAATATACTTGCTCATGCCTTGTTTCTTAAAAAAAATAGGGGCAGATCGCGTTACATATTGTAAGACATAACCCACCTGTGTTAACTATCGACCAGATTTGTTTATATGCTCAGATAATTTTAAAAGCAGCAATTAAATTTTTACTAAGTTCATTTTAAAGAGAAATTGAATAAATTACTTCAACGAAGCGATGTAATATGACATAAGCGAAGTTTTGTATCTTTCAACAGTGTTGTCAAGACAACAAACATGAGTACACAGTTTTAGACGTGGAAATATTTAGAAAACAATGTGGATATGTAAATGAAAGAAACAACATGACAGCCCCAAAAATTAATTTTGATGGATTGAGTGGTATAATAAAAGTCTTGAATGCAACATGAAAAATAAACAATTCATAGTTCATGAAACACGTTATGCCCAGCATAGTAAAACGAAAACCTCTTTGCTGTAGCAAAAAAATAAATATATTTATTGGAATTCAATATTTGATATTGAATATTTGATGAATTTGACCCATTGAGCAGATATTGGCAAAAATACGGACGTTCCGAAAATTATCATCAAGGAGTAATTAGAAAAACTTCGAAATATCAAGTTATACAGCAGCCTTTCTATATACAATTTCTTAAACTGTAAATGCTTAACATTCTCTTATGGATATTTCGGAAATTCAAATTTTGAAAAAATTTGCTGTAAGCTCTTAAATTTTATGTAAGCTTAAAACAAATTAAATTAAATACTATATATATAAGAATGAATGACACACTAAAATTTTTAGTAATTATATGTGTGTCCCTACATTCTCCCAAAATATTTTACCACCTTTATATTTTATGGAAAGAAAATAATTCATAGACTGTTATATATATGTATATAGATATATACATATATATAACAGTGGTATATATATATATCTATATATATATATATTAATGATGCAGTAGCTACACTTCAATACCAGCTTTATGAAATTGAAGACTTATAAAGATAAACCAAATGGGATCTTCTAAAGTTCAAAGAAGTGAAGAAGTGTCTCTAAAATAAAAATTGTCAAAAGCAAAATATGAATTTTATGATCTGTCAAAAGATAAAAAGAATAAAAGAAAAAACGAAGAAAAATTGTACAGTTCTGAAATATTTTCATGAATTTAAAATTTACAATACATTTTTCTCAAAATTCATTGCTCAAAGTTGCTGCGTAAAATATAAAGGAAACGAAAAGAAATTTTTTTATCAATTTCGTTTCTGTTTTACACTGCAAATTTACTATATTTTTTTCATTTTTAGCAGACATATATTCTGCTTAATGAAGCAAGACTTTGGTTTTGATATAAACGTATTTGCATTTAAATAAATAATAAATATTTAATAAATTTTAATAAAACAATAAATATTTATTCAGTTTTTCAGCATGAAATTGCAGCACTCAGATATTCATTCTTATAGAATTATTAAATGGATTCTCGTAAAAGCTCTCGTATTATTCAAATATTAGTCATTTCTTGGAAATCACTTGAGACAGTATATTAACTTTACTAAAATAGGAATATAAGTTAAGTAAACAATAATATTTTACACACATATATTATTAATTTAATTATATTTTCGCAACATGCATTCAAAAATATTTTTAATATTTATCTATTATTTATGATGTTTTTCCTGCAGTTATCAGTTTAATGAATAAGAGAGTTTACATTCCTGATACTTTAAAAGAAACTTAATAATAATGATCCAAAAATCTAAGCAAGCAAAGTATTTCAAGTTAACCTTGATGAATGTTTTTCAAAAATAATAATAAAAATTACTATTAAATATCTATTTTTATTTCTGTTAATTTCATTATTTACTAATTTTTTACATTTTTAAATATATGAACACTTACTTGCAAAAAGAATACATTATTAAGAGTGCACAAAAAGTACCACGTGCACGCGGATGACAATATAACTAGTAATTCCTTAATTTTATGTTAAAAATTCAAATATAGAAATACAAGGTTTTAGTCACTGATAACATAGAAGAAACAGTTTTTGTTCTCATGTGCCAGCAAGGCTGGCAAATTGGGATGCGCTGCTCCACTTTTCCAGCTGAACCTTATCTGTTGTGGAGTCCGACTTCTTCAGTACACACACATGCCATAGCGACCAGTGTATAGGGTAGGCTACCATTCAAACCTCATTCAAACACAAGGAAAGGACAAAGACAGGATAGAAAGAGAGAGCAAGTACATCGATGCCTGAACCGGGATTCAAACCCAGGACCTCCGTAGCCGTAGTCAGGCACGCTAACCCCTAGACACGTTAGCCGGCAGTAGAAACAGTTAATGAACCAAAAACAACTCACTGTAGTTTGAAACTTAATCGATTAATGATCAAAAGTACCATGTGATGAAATACCACTGAAATTATATAAGAGTCATGCATGAATTCGTTTGCCTGAGTTTTTTTTTTCTTAGTGCATACCGTACATGTTTTTAAATTGTCGTTATAATTTATTTAAATGAAAACGTTGTTTCAAAATGTTTGCATATGAATTATATTGAAATTGTTTTAGGACTTTAAAAAATATATTTCATCACAAAAATACTGTTAAAAAATAATTATCAAAATTATAACTAATCGAAACATGATACTTCGTTTATTACAACTATTGTACTAACACTACATAAATCGATTCAAGGAAGTTTCGATTCGGCCGGCTAAAGTAGACGAGAAATAACGAAAATTACTTGCCAGTCTCGGCAGCTTTTTCTCCTTACCAGATACCAAATATTAGGCACAATTTGTCCAGCATTTTAAAAAAAATTTTTTGAGAATTAAATTAATAGCTATTAATAATTGTGGATCTTGATTGAAAATACCATATTAATAACAGACGAGGACCCATGCTTTTCTTTCAATATATTAATTTTATTGTAAATTTAATTACTTTTGTATTGAAAATAATGTGTACCTATTTATAGGTAATTTAAATTTTGAAATTATTTCAATGATTAAAATACATTTTTTTTGTTTTCTTTGAATTAGTATTTAAAATTTGTAAAAATGTTTACCTTCATAAAAAATATAATAAAAATTGAAAAATCTGTTTTTTGTTACAATTTTCTTTTATCTATGTTAAAGTTTGATTATCTTTTATGTTAATTTGTCTGCTTCTGTTTAATCTTTCGATTTTATTTATTCATCTATCTTTTTTATATTATATTTTGATTAAAAACCAATGATTAAAAGGAAATTTTCAAAATTTGCAAACATTCATGCTCAAGAATAAAATCGAATGAACAATCTGATGAACACTGATGTCCAAAGTAGTGATTATTCAAAGATGTGTCTGCTATTCGGTTTGCAAAGTAAAATTGCTTAATTGCAAAGGAAAAAATCTTATTTATTGTGAATGATTTAAATTAAATAATTACATTAATTTTGTATCAAAATATTCAAACACTTGAAGCTGTTTTAAAGAAGTTTCTGTTCTAAAAAGGGATGTATTTAAATCAAGGTAAAAACAAAATGTTATTTATGTTTAAAAAGTCTTGCATTAATGTCATCGGATTTATAAGAAATTTGATATTTTTAAAGAAATAAATATTTTTAAAATTATTAAAAATAATTTACGTGTTATCAAACAATTAATATTTATTTAACCGTGCATCAAATGCATATACTCCACTGACTTAAATCCTTTAATACTAGTTGGGTTCACTAACGTGCTAGAAGCTTAGCGTCTTCCTTTCGATTCATATATTCTATTCCCTCTTACACTAGTTTGAAATCTTTTAAATTGTATGTCCCAGTAGAATTAAACCTCATGGGTGATGAATGTTCGTAAAGCGACAAACCCATCTGGTATATTAATACTGTGTTTTGTGTATTTTTCAACAAAGTTTGTTTTAATTCAGTTAATGGCAAGTGCTGTTTGAGCTTTCAACAAATGTTTTGCACATAAATATTAAATGAATTTTACCATGAATAAAACATAAAAATATACAATTTTTTTTGATGAAAATTCCATCATCATGTTTTGTAAAGATGTTTATATTTGAATATAAATTTGTTATTTATTAATTACGTAAATATAAATACAACAAATAATGGAAATCTCTTAAATTCTTAAAATCAATCTTTCGTCTTTTCGTTTTGTATAATACTCAGTAATGTATCATAATTTTAAATCCTACAAAATTACGAATTTTTCAATTTCAGAATACTCCATTTGAATTCCTAAATAAAACGATATTTTCTATTATCACTAAAACTACTATTTACTAGATAAAACTGTAAATGAGGTTTTACTCATTTTTCTTAACAGCAATCTAAAAGAGATATGTTATCTATCACTTAAGTAACAGAGGACAAGCATTTGCTTAAAGTAAAATTTCCCATGTATAATGACACGAGTGTAATAGATTTATTCTGGATATCTTAAAACTATGTTAAACATAGTCTCTCCTCCCCAAAATCTATGAACCAAGCGTATCCTGCAAATTCATCAACTCAATTAATGGGACACTAGGGTCGTTCCTTGATTGAGAAGCAAAGTTTTACACCCATGAAGACTTATTCTAAATCCTATATCAAACGAATATACTCGTGACTATGTGAGAAAGGAGGAAGGAAACTCCTTCCTTGCTAGTTTCCAGACTTTGGATCTGGATTTAGGAAGATCAAAGTTAGGCTCTCTCCAGATTAAAACTCGAAGCGAATCTTCTCTAAGCATTGTGAGCTGCTAATTAGGAAGAAAGAACTCGGCAATCGATTTATACATTTCATTAACTGAAACGTAGAAGACTTATTGAAATGGGTAGACATGTACTTGTGAATAATTAGAACTTGATAATTGATTTGCTCCTTTGGTTGGTGGTAGTTCCGGAAATATCGAGGAAGGTTGGGAAAATGACAGCGATCGTAGATGTGCTACATGAAGCTCTCCTCTTACTTAATTAAGAATTTGATGTATTCTGCTTTTAATCAGTTAATTTTTTTCATTTTATGGGTATTTACAAATCTCTGAGATGTTAGTAAATAAAAGTTATTTATATTTGAGAAATTTTAATTTAAAAGAGTTATATGTGATTCGGACATCAATGTTTAAAAATGTTATGCAATATAAGACTTTTTATTTGGCATGTATTAGATTTTGGAAATTTTATTTTATAAATAAGAAAATTTAAAGAAATGATTCTTCAGTGGTCACAGAAAATGATATATTGTACTTAAAATTACTTTAAAAGTATCTTAACTAAGGACATAGTATAATTCGAAGTATTCTCATTAAAAATAAATATTATTTTTTATGAATTTCATTATTGTATATTCATTATTGTATTTATTGTAGAGGTTTAAAATTGCGCATCTCTTTCAGAAAAGATGACAAAATTAATTTGGACAGATCAAGTTCTATTTCTCCTAGTACTACAAGAAAGTTTATACAATTTACCAGCAGATATTTATTGTTTTAAAATTTATAAAAGTACTAAAAATTAAAAAATAACACTCAAAATATAATTTTAAGTAATAATTTTACCACAAAATAAGTTTAAAAAGTATAAAATTAAGAATTCGAATTTTCATCATCATTGTGTTCGAATTTGAGTAATTTACTTTCACTTTAATATTATTTGTTTTTCATTTATTATTATTATTCATTTTCTCATTTATTTTTTTACGCAAATTAAATTTTTATTCACTTCATATTAAAAATTTTTTATACAGTAAACAACAGTTCACATATTCAGTGATCATCATATGTTTTCTACACATAAGTAATCCTAAAGTTAAACTGATGTTTTTATAGTAATCTTGTGTAAAATATCTTAAATTTCAGTCCGAGTCACATAATATTAAATAAAATTTTTAAGTTATATTCTACTAAAATTTTATTAAAGACATCAGACTACTTTAATGTAAAAGAATTATTTTAATTTTACTATAGTTTTATAAAATTATTTGTTTATTTGCATAAAAATAACAATTATTGTTTCAACACTCGAATTAAAATATTAAATTAATGAACGAATTCAAAATGGCATTTTAAACATAACGTTATTTCAGAATGTTATTATTGTTTTATGCCGATAAACATATTTATCATTTAGTACAATCAAATTTTTATTTGCAGTATATAATAATAATAATAATAATAATAAAATTTTAATGTAAAATGCAAGTAATATTCTATTTAAAAGGTTATTTGCACACACAAGTAATTTAGTAAGTTAGTATATTAACTCGAAGACCCAGTGGTAAAGTGGTAATTGTAATTTTTACTCAAATAATGAAAAATATTTATTTCATTCATAAATGGATGATCTTAAAAATGAGAAGAAAAGGTATAAAAAATTCACTTTTTGTATGAGTTATATTTACACTCATCTCCCAAATCTCAGGACATTTATCTCACTCTTACCTAAGTTGGGAAACTGTGAAAGGTAAACGGGAAAGAAATGATGTCTTTCTCTCAACAATGCCAAAGTATATTGCATCCGAGGAAAAATAATGCTCTTTCAGTGAACCGGAATGGTGGAATAATATCATGAACAGAATGTCATTGAATTCATTGATCATTTGCTTCTGTCATTGACCTTTATCTTATGAGTAGGCCTCCCATTTAGTTGAGCAGAATTCCTGAGTTCAGCAAAATATTTTGCGTCATTAACCAAATTAAAGATCAAAACAATCATGATTAGATAAAATATAAAACACCTGCATTGTTCTTTAAATTATATCTGCTTGCTATATAATTGCACTTTGAAAGATTTTTTTTAATATTTTTTGATTTTTTTAGGAATAATTGTATGGGGGAAATCAACTTTATGAATGTAAGTTACCATTTTTTAATTGATAATACATTTGTGGGAAAGTAATCTATGCTGATAATTTCAATTTTCGGCCAATAACCAATATTGCTATTTTGAACTGATGGAAATGCATGCTTACATATTTAAGACACAGCAGAAAATGAAATTTAATGATTTGTAACTATTATGTATTTTATAGTAATTTCTAATGCAATGAAATAGTTTTTAAATTTTATTACAATTAATTTATAATAAAACTAAGTAAACTAATTTACACCTTTCTTATATTTATTAAATACATGAAGTTAGATTTAAAAGAATATTGCTTAAATACATTAAGTAGAGACAATTTCGATTAGTTCTTTATGGTATGTTTATTTTCAAGAATATGTAACGAAACATTATCATACTTAAAACTTACTTATTAACAGTTTTTAAAAACTGAAGTCAACAAATTAAAAATTTGAATTTATCTTTTGTAAAAAATATATATGAAAAAAAATAATCGTAAAACATTGTATTTCAAATAAATTATGAGAGAGAACTGTAACATTCTTCACGCGCGTATATCTAGTTGTCATTTTACAATTAAAATTCATTATTTTTCAAATGAAGAGTTTTAAAATTATTTGTATATTTAAAATAAATTGATAAAGTTTACTGTATGATAATGTATAAGAAATTCTTACATTTGAGAAAATGAAAAATATTTTAAGTGAATGAATATGAGATTCAACCATTATATATATATATATATATATATATATATATATATATATATATATATATATATATATAAGTGATTTAATTCTTGAGTGAAGCTTAAACAGAGCTTTGAATGTTAAGAACTGTTTTAAATGAACTGTATGTGGAGCATTTATCGAATTAGGTACAATTTTACCTACAGTAAAAATGTTGATAAAATTATAAAAATATTGTAGAAAAGTATATGAAACGCTAAATTATTTTGTTAATTTAATGTACTATATGTTTTTTTTTATGTATTCAATAATGTTAAAAGTGTAGCTTTGGTGATTATTTTTGCAATCCATTATTTGATATTAAAGAAATAATTTAAAAAAATAATCAATTATAATATAAGTGAAATCTACTTCTGTGATACAGTTCAAGAGCTTTCGTGTCAACATTGTGTGCTTTTGAGCATAAAAATACATTAATTTGTTCAGTATACCTTCCATTATGCTAAATATTTTCACAATACTGAACGTAATTCTGTCAGTCATACATCAATAAAAGTTGTTCGAATATAACTATTAAAACTATTTTAACTGCTGTAAAAGCATTATTTGTTCAACCGTTCATTTAAAATTTTATTACATTTTCCACTTTGAATTAATTATAAAATCGATTAACAGAACAAATCCTTATAAAACTATCGATTTCACATAAATTCTCCATTTGAAAAAAAAAGTATTAATAGCTTAACCTCATAAATAGTTAAAATGGAAATAATAGAAAAGCAGTTTTGTTGATATATCAAATGTTTTTTACGACTGAATACTTCTTTCAGAAGACATTCTGTCATTTCAACAACGAGCCAGCAGCAAAGTTGATCCTAGTTGGAAAATAAATGGATCATTTTACGATCGCCAAAACATAGTTTGTATAGAAAATGTCACGCACAAAATTCATTTATGATCAAAAATAGTATTCTACGAAATGTTTTATTTACGATTTGCGACTACAAAGCACGTATAGAATATGGACAGTGAATTGGATTCCTATTTTTCAGAATTTTATTACATATCTGATGGGAATTTAATATTTTAGTCATTTTTTAGAATCCAATTTATAATAAGATGTCACTTTATATGATTTCACTTCCGAAATTGGTATGCGCTTACTTAGGTAGTATACGCCATGTAACATACTATTTGGTATATGTTTACGTATGTAGAGGTATGTTTTATAATGTCGTGCAATTAAACTTTAATTGTTTTATATTATTTGTTAGAAATTTAAAAATCTTATAAAATGTAATTAGAAATGAAAAAATGAGATAATATTTTCTAAATTTATTTTATAATGTGTAGCAAAATGTAAAGTAATTGAAACTTCATATAATAAGAATTATATGCAAAATAATATTTGTAAGAGATTTTTTAATAAAAGTACATTTAATTATATATTTGCATTTTATTACTTTTATTAGCAAACATGATTTCTAAAAGAAGTTTGATTCATTTTATTTTCAATATCTGATCCGATTGTTCCTTACTCTTTTTCTATATTCAGAGATTAAAATGCTAACTTCTGCAAGTGATAGCTGAAATAACATAAATGCTTTAAAAATAAATGAATTGCGTGTGAATTTAGCTTTGAAATTTCTGTAGTATACTTATATCAGAAGTTTATCTTTTACTTTCAGAGAAAGGTAAAAAGATATCAACCCCAAGAACAATAAGTTGCTTGGATTTATACGATAATTCGGTTCTCGGAAGTTACTCATTGTTTAGCTTTTCTGACTCATAGAAGGGAAGTAATTAATACTGTTGTAATGAAAACAAGTGAATGCTGGAAGAAGTACAGAGTAAAACTTGCTAACAGCTCTCGTGTAACTGAACATTTTTTACCTTTCAAAATAAGTGCCAATATTGCTAAAGTTATCCCTTCATTAATGAGGTTTATTTTCTGATATTGGATAAATGAACAGTAAATAACACTATTAATCTAATAACTTTAACCTAGATGAATTTCTTCCCTTCAAAATAGATATAATCTTAAGAAATTAAATTAGCGTTTAATTATTTGAATAATTATCATAATTGAATTTGAGAGTAGAACTCATTTATCAAGCAATTATATGAGTAGACAAATGTCATTTGCTTTCTGAACTCTACATATACATTAACTTAGGTATAAGACATATGTAGTTATGGTAAATTATCATGAGAGTTCTTAGACTACATGAGTCTTGCCATAAATAAAAAGCGTTTTTCATATTTTATTTAAAGTTTTATACTTTGAGAAAATCAGTAATAATACATGATTATTAGCCTATGTGTGTGTCAGTAAGAGATAATAGAACTATTTTTCCATTGACTACCATTGTTTTTGAATACTTTCTAGTATAATATCAGTGATTGCAGATGATGACTCATCAACTCTGACATCTGAGATATCTAAGGATATTTTAATGCAAGAATATCCTGAGAAAATTATGCATAAATTTCTTACAATTAAAATAAAAGTGCATGATTGGTTGTTTTTAAATAAGTAGAACATTCGAAATGAGTACTGATTGAGATTAATACAAGACATTAAGCATCGCGTTTGGCTATGTATCCTATCAATCGAAGAAATTACACAGCTATTTGTCTTGTTATTTTGATCTATATTCAATTAACGAGGATAAAATCTAAATTGGCATCCTCCTCGTGCAGCACACTACATCATGAAATTTCAAGGGATCCATGAATGATTTCATGAATGGTATCATTTAACAAACCATTATAAGCAAGTGTTAAAGAACCACAGTAAAAACAAATTTCTATCTGATTTCTCTTAAATAATCGGGGACATTTCAATCGAAGAGAGTTTGAGATTAAGGCAAGTTATTGAGATATGTTTCTATCTTTATATATGCCAAATAAAAACCCTAAACGTAGTTATTGTCTCATAATTTTGATCTTAGGCAAAGTGACATGTATGACATCTGAGTTAACGCTCTTCTCTTCAAACTACATCAGCAGAAACATACTGGAACCTTAAATAGTTTTTAAATTTATATAAAACCTTTCAGCAATAATAATGAACTTGAAAGAGAAACGTTATTGAACTAAAAGTTTTATTGTATTATATTTACCGTAAATTTAAAATATTTAATACATGCTTACACTCAATATTCCCTGAATGAAAAACTGTGTTCATATGGAACTTACTTATTTTATGCATTTTTCAGCTTACATTTTATTATAAAGTTCCTTTTACCAAAATTTTTAAATAAAAATGTTTGTTTTTGTAAAATTTTCGAATCATTTCTCAGTATAAAAAGGGAACGAAAATTACATGATCTGAAAAAATATTACAAAAAAATCAACTTCCTTTGATAAAAAAGAAAGAAATATACATTTGTAGGCAAATAGAATAGCAACACTTTACATTTTTATAAAAATATTGAAAGAGTAGGGCTTAGCGCGTCCGTATTGACATTTTCTAGAATTGTGAGGCTCTTGTAAACATCAGAAATATAAAATAATGTTATCCCTAGATTGTAACGTGCTTAGAATATATAGAAAAATGACAAATGCGAAAAGAGCGATTTTATATTTGAATATATAAAAAAGATTTCTAAATTTGTCATTCATGAAATATTATTTGCTTTAAAATTTATTCCTTTTTATATTTTCTTAAATCCCTATAATTAAAATTTAAATGTTAATTACTTAAATCCTTATAATTCAAATTTAAATGTTAATTACTTAAATAACTGTGATTTTATTTGAATCTATAATTAAGATTCATTTAATAAATTGTTAACTTTTGTATCTTACCGATAAGCATTGCATCATAAGCAATATTTGACTTCCATTGTTAGTTTCATATTACTTTTTAATCTTTATAATGTATAGTAAAATCTGACATGCTCTACACTAAAGTATTAATGAACAAAAACATGTTTTTTCACTCGAATTTCATTTTACGCTAACAACTGAGAAAAATCAAAACAAAAGTCCATCTTTTAACATAAATATTTTAATTATAAAAGTGTTTTCAATTATAAATATGAATTTTTCGATAAGTATGAAGTTTAAAGAAACTTCATACTTATCGAAAAATTCATATTCATTACACTAAATACTCAAAATATTCCCGTATATAAGGAATAATATTGGTAACACTTGATCTAAAGAACCTTTTACTTGATTAAATCTGTATCTGAACATGTTTAATATACATTACGGACTAAAATATATAAAAATAAGCGTATTAATTTAATGTCTATTTAAAATTTACTTCCAATTTATTTCGGCAGTATTAAAATTTCTAGGAAAGTAATGAATCTTTAATTATATACACATAATCTGTAAATTTTCTGATATATATACTTTTTAATTACTGTAATTGCACGAATAAAAATTATATATCGAAGTGAAGATACATTTAATTTTCTGAGAGGTAAATTATAATTGGGTACATTTGATACTTTTTAATTATTTTCTGAAAGAAATAGATGATTGTAAACAAACATATATCTTTGTAAACTTTATCCAAAATATTGGTTAATATATGCAAAAAATATCCACATTATATATGATTTTAGAGCAAAATAAAAGTGCTTGCAAAACTGATAGATTTTAAATAAGGAAATGAATATTCAAAATAAATTTCTATGTTTCTGCAAGCAAATTGAATAAATAATTACTTCGTATATTGATTATTTTAACTTACTGTAACTAAAAATTGAAAAAGTAAAAAAAGGGTAGTTTAGAAAACACAGTAATTTTATAAATTACTATTAGTTGGCCATTGAAATTCAAAAGCTACTTTCAAATGACAGTGTATCTAGATATTTAATCTTTCTAAAAGATTTTATAAAATATGTCAACTAAAGAATTTAAAACTAAACTTTAATAATTTATTCAAGCAATATTTCAATATCAAATATCATACTTAATATTTGAAGCAATCTGGATACTCTACATACATTTAAAAATCATTGATAAATACACAAATCTGTTATAAGTACTGTTGCCATTTGCAGAAGCAAAATTAAAATTATATTAATTTTGCTTCTGTAAATGACAAAATAATTAAAATACTTATTCAATACTTTTAATAGAAGTCAATGTGCAAAATGAAGTCATTGGACAGTGCCTTTTGAGATTTCATGATTTTTAATTATTATATTATTTTAAAATATTGTAATTATCCGTATATATATTTTTATGTTAAATATATTATAGGCATTATGTATTGTTGTCATGAATTTATTTTCAGTTATTTTGCTTATGTTCTGATGTTTATTTGTTCAGAGTCTTGATGCAAGTTGCAGTTTATTGAATTGATTTTGACTGTAATTATATTTCTTCTAAATTTAACAAATATAAGTAGCTTAACACTAACTCTGTAGTTATGTGGCGAAAGAAAAATAAGTTTTAAGTGTATCATTAGTGGACATACTTCTTGCTAGTAATGGAATATACTATCTAGCAATGGAGTATAAATATTTGTAGCACTGTTAGATTAAAAAAAGTAAAGGTGTTTTAACTGAAATATTCTTAAATCTGTAAATGAAATATTCTTTAAATTTACTTGGCATTTCTCAACAGTTTTATTACATTTTAATGTAAACAACCACTTACATTTTTTGTTCAAGTGAAGAGAAATGCAACGATAGTTCTCAGGGAAATAAATAAAGTTTTTTTTTTTTTTTTTTTTTTTTTTTTTACAAAAAATAAATTTTTAAATAATCATAATGAAATCGTTGGTGTCAAATAGTACTGAAGTTCTCACTCAGATGAAGTGCTAATCCACGCACTTTGTTGTTTATGTTAGTCCCAAAGCAGACCAGAATAGTGAGTGACTAACTTTAATCAACCATTCCTGTTAGCTTCAGAAAAGAACTGTTAAATACCTTTAAAGTATTATAAGTGTGTTTTCACTGCGGTTTCGAAGACAATGCTTTGCTTAATACTACGTGCTTGCAATAGATATTTTTAATGTACAAATGAAGTGGATAATTCCTCCTTGTCATTTAATTGGAACGTTTTATACAGATTTTTGGAAAATGATTTTTAAGTTATTTTTTTTTCTAAAATAATTTTAAATTATAGATTTTTGTACTTGAATTTAGTATTGCTAAATTTTATGAAATGATCCAATGTCTGTACAAATGACAATGTTGAAAGTTAATGTTTCGTTGTGTTCTATTTAAATCCGTTCAATGAATTTAGAGTTGATATTTGATGTACCGCATGTTTGCTTAAGTTAGTGTTAACCAAAAGAAAACTTGGACGTAGATTTTGGAGAATTTTTTTATTTGAACAAAATAACTTAAATTTGATCTTTTTTCAATGAAACATTACGAAAACAAAAATCTAAGAAATTAAAGAAACCACTGTTGATTGAAGTTTCGTTTAATAATTGAAAACACATGATACAAATATAGTTTATTATGTAAAATTGTATAAATTACAATATACAATGTATGATTGTATATAATGCACAATTGTACTATATACAATTTCTTACATAAATTCTAATATAGTTAAGATAGACTTTGAAGAGTAAATCTATTGAAACAGAAGGAGAACTTAATATTAGTTTTTATTTCTTCCTAACATCATACCGAAATAAGGAAAACCAAAATTATTACTTTTCATTAAAGTTCAAATTAATGTGTGAATGCATGTAGTTCTTCTCTATAACTTATAAAAGTGCATACATTACCAAATAATTCAATTAAGAACGTCTAAAATGGATATTTTGCATTACTAAATGAAATGTCAAGTACGAACTTACTAACAGTAAATTGAAAGAAATGTGGAATGTTTAAAAACTCTAATGAGTTAAACATTAACTATTGAAGTCAAAATTCTTTTCATCCACTTTCCTACGTGTTTCAAATAGTTAACTAATTGCGAAAGTAGAAATCACATTCGTTCCAGAGAGAGAAAATACTATTTTGTCAGATATTAAAATAATAGCGAGGATTGTTATTTTTCATAAAACGTGACACCATAGGAATTTAAAAAGAAGTAAAGATTGGATGTTTTAAGTAATTATTCTTTACTCACAGTAGTTCCCATAATTGATAATTTAAAAAAAAGAGAATAATAATCACGCGTTCCTTTGTTGTGGCTTATCCCTTTTGACTGGCTCTAGCATCAAACTAAGTCCATGAGCCTGAAAGCCTTTAAACAGTGGAGCACAACCACAGGGCTCGAAAACAGATCGCTTTTATTTAAACTGATACAGGCCAAAATGTGCTGAGTTGCATTGCATTTTGGACACAGGGGATGATAAACTTTGTGGGATGTCACATGAAATTATACACGAGTGTATTCACTTCTAAATCTCGAGAGAGTTGTCTGATCGTGTCTGTTGCCAACCCAAGTAACAAACAGCACTAGCGCGATTTTCCGCAAAACACGCTCCGTTCTTAGAGTAAGGGGAGTCCTGAATGAAATATTACATCTCTTAATGTAATTACATCGTTACATAAGTAACATTACAGGGAAATCAAATGATCAGTAGTACAGTTTTAAGTTTAACTAAAGCGCTAAAGTCAAAATTTCGAAATAAAATACAGCCTTTTAGTTAGCCAGAAGCTAATATCTTGATAAATCTTGAAATTGATTGATCTAAGTTTCAATCAATTCCATTTAATGCATTTTGTTTATAAGGATTGTTTAAATAAAATAATCGAAAGAATAATGTTGAATATTGTAATTGATTACAACTCAAAACTTTTAAGTTTTATAAAATCATTATTTTTTGAATATCGATGTGAATTTTTTTGATTAATTGTAAGACTCTAAGTGATTCCAAAATTTTATGACAAGAAAATAAATAAAACAACATTTTTAATATTAATTGCCCAAAAATTACAAATGTTTTTTACATTAATTATCATGTAAAATTTAACTTATATGTTTTATGAAAAACAAAGGAAATTTAATTCCTTATGCTACATTTATTTTATATTTTTAATAAATCAATCAAACAAATATAACTTAAAATATTAATTTAATAAAACATTTACATTTTCATTAGCGAAACAAAAACATTCTTAAAATTCATGATTAATTTAAAATAACGCATTTAATCTTATAAAATACGTTTATTTATGTCTAATAAAATCTCATGTGAAGGAATAAAATTCGAAATGTGGTTCAAAAACATAGTGAAAGAAATCTGATATACAACACTATATGCACTCATTTATTTAAATTTAAATAATAATTGCATTAAATCTTGTATTTAAGTTAAAGAGATCAGTATTTGTTTCTTTTATTACCGAAATTATGTTCTCAATGAGAAAAGTTTGAAAAAAAAAATGTTATTCAATTTAGGCAAAATCGTATCTGTACAGAAGGAAACTTTATACATACATACATATATATATATATATATATATATATATATATATATATATATATATATATATATATATATATATATATATATATATATATTAATTATAATCAATCGTAACTAACTCCGCCTTGTACAGTGTCTATATTTATATAATAAAAAGGATGATTTCCTTTGAATAATATTCGTTATAAACATTATCACTATTATGATATTGTCATTTATATCAAGAAATCATATACGCCTTGATAAAATCATTTTAAAATTCCTAGAAAATGCGAAGCTGAAAAAGATAAGTTTTCCATTTGTTATCCTTAATTTAATTTATTGATTTAATTAAGCTTATTTTACATTTTACTTTTTTACATCATTTATTAATTTGAATAAAGAAAGCTTCTCTTTAAACTAAATTACACTGCACTAAATTTTGATCATATTTTTTATAGCAAAATTTATCGAGTGAAAAATAATTTTGTCTATTGTTAATTAATAATTCCTTTGAGTGGATAATTCTTAATATCACTTTTAATATCAATGCCCCATGAATTAATATTTTATTCATGCATTGAAACTATTCACTGTGGTCTACAGAAAATTGATTAAAGGTATTTTACATTTTATTTTTATAAAATATGTCCACTGTTTTAAATTTAATGTTTTTGTTAATAAGTATGATTATTTATTTGCTTATATAGTAATTTATTCCATAAAAGTTCAAAATAAAATGATTTTATAAAGCACACTTTTAAATGTCAAGATTTCAGTATATTTCCTAATATTAATATGATTTTATAAAGCACACTTTTAAATGACAAGATTTCAGTATATTTCCTAATAATAATATGATTTTATAAAGCACACTTTTAAATGACAAGATTTCAGTATATTTCCTAATATATTATTAATAAAAATTAACTGATCCATCAAATTGAAAATAATTACTTAATATTATCACAGCAAATAACTTTAGAATTCACAGCTGTTAATTCTCATAAAATACCTTTGTTGAAATTAAATATATAGCTCTCCATCAGATAAGATACCATATGTTTATTGCAGAGTAAATCAGCACAAACAATAGTAAGATCGACTATTATGTTGCAGAATAGTTGATGTTTTATTATATTCATGTTATAAACAAAGGATTAACACTGCAGCTAAAATATGGAATAATCGAAAGTATTAGAATGTTCTTATATTATCCATGAATGTTCATTATATTTCTGAAAGTTTGATGAACATGTCACGAAAGTCATTAACAACAATTCTCAGATACATATTGCGGGAGAAACCACTTTAATGATCATTTCTTTGTATATATTGTAGTTTTAAATATCAATGTAGAGAGGTGCATATAAATTCATGTATGCAGTATAAAGAATTTATTAGAATAAGAGGAAAGGACAAACATAACGAGCTCACATGCGCGCCTCATATTTTATATCAGTCAGGCCATCGCTGAGAAGTAAATATACAACACTTTTTTTTTGTTCTTGCAATAAATTTTGCTACATGTAATCTCTCATTTCCAAGATTCTGTAGTTTTAAATTATCATGAAAAATTTCCAGTTATTCGGAGTAAATTACCACTATTTTACTACTTTAAGTTCAACCAATCTTAAAAGATTGAAATGAATTCTAAAATTTATCACAGGAACCAAGTTCTAATCAAAACCAAACTTTTTGCACTGAATTATATACCAGAAAGTATATATTTAAAATGTTAAACGAATTAAACAAATCTGACAATCATCGAATAATGAAAATCACACGATTTTTTTTAAAGTGTAAGAAATATTTTGGAAACGTATAATTTATGGTTAACTTAAGATTGAATGAGCGAATCTTTGGTATTGGTACACTTCCTTCAACCATTTGATCTCCAACACTTTGGCTGATCGGGAATTGAAAGTTGAAATAATAGATACACAAAAAGGTTGTCCTGTGTTTAGGCAAATTTAGAAAAAAAAAAAAAAAGCTTAAAATAATGGGTCTCGGGTTACAATAATTTACAATCGTAATTTAATGAAGATCATTTTTTACTAATATATATTAAATTCAATGGAGAATGTTAAAAACCTTTCTTCAGAATTATGAGCTTTTTGTAAGCTCTTTTATTTTTTAAATAAATATAACATAAGCACTCGATGGAGATTTCCAGAATTCTAGTTATTTTTTTTTCAAATGACGATTTCCGTGTACTTTTAGTTCTTAAACATTAGAAGAGTTAAAAAAATCTAAATAACGTCTAAAATAGGAATGCTATTGTAAGGAAATAACTGTATGTTTTTTTCAGATTTTAGTTTTTATGAAAATATTATGGTTGTTCCTGCATTTAATTGCAAATAAACTTCCTTTTAATTTACTTCCAAAGACTTTCTTTGTTATTCTCCTTTTATAAAACCGTTCCTTTGAAAATGCTTCATTCATATTTCCTCAAATATCAGGAATTATTCTTTGTAATATTGAGTTAAAGATAATGGCTATTTATACACATGAGAATTGTGTATTACAAATTATGCTTTGTAATATTGAATTAAAGATAATGGTTGTTTATAGATATGAGAAAGATTTTGCACAGTTTAGCAACCGTTCAAAATTATCATTTTTGACAAATGTTTAATTTTAAAACTTTTTGAGAACGATATAAGAAAGTAAAAAAGAAAAACCTACCAAAAATATACGCTTAACAACATTTATTTACACTATATATTACTTAGTATTTTAGACTAAGCCTAAATTGAATACTTCCGAATGCAGTTTACAAATTAGAATGATAATACCAGATAATATCTGCAAGGAAACGGAAAATAAGAAATAAGCACTATACATCAAAATAAGTTAGAATACGGCCTTCATAAGAACTAATTCCACTTAAATGTTGAAGGCAAGGAATCTACTCAAAGGGAGGAGCTCAGCAATTTGCGCCTTAAGTGTTTGCTGTCAAAAGCGTAATTAGAAAGCTAAAAGAATGCATTTGTATTCCCATCTGGTAGGACATTTTAACTTTTTACTTGTGCTTCAGACTGCTTTCTTGTTAAAAGTATTTTACAAGTGACTTTAAACTTAGAGTTGAAAACTTTATCTTCTGCGTTTCCATTTAAAATATTAAGCGAATTATAGAAATCTGGTTACATTAACGTCAGTTACTGCCTTATTTGCTTATTTCTGTACTTTATTTTAACAGTATTAAAAGATTAGTTTTGTTCAACAAAGTTTTAATAAAGATGAGTGGATATTTGAAATATTCGCTTCAGTGAAGAACTAAATTATGTTGGTGAAATAATTATTTTTCAGTTTGTTTTAAGTAATTTATTTGATATTGAAATTATATCTCTAAGCTTTTTAATTTAAAATTTGATAATACTATTAAATCCATAGTGTATCGATTTATATGAACTGAAGAAAAAATGCTTTTACAGACTTAAGCTTTTAGTTAAAAGCATTTTTATTGTGTAGAGTTTATTTTTTAAAAAAAGTAAAACTATAATTTTATTTAATTTAAATCAAAGATTGGATTAAAACTTAGTTCCTGTTTTTAAGCATTTATTTAAATTAAAATACAAAGGTAGTCATTTTAACAAAAAAAAAATAATAACAAACTTAAAATAATTTACACAGAAATGTAAATGATTGCAATTTTTACTTTTTTCCTCAAATGAAATATTTAAATATAGAAAATCTTAAATTAATTCAAGAAAAGGGAATACATAACAAGAAAATAATTTAAATAAAAGCTCATTTATATATATATATATATATATATATATATATATATATATATATATATATATGAATACTCTTTATTTAGTTTAAATTAATATTTATTATATTTACAATACACAACTTTCAAATTTCATGGCACCAGTATTCATCCCAGCTAATTTTAAATCAATAATCCTCAGTGATTTCTCAAACTCTGATTAAAAGATTATTCACCACATTGAAATACTATATCCTTTCCGTTATTACTAAATAGTCTTCGATTATTTGGCAATAAGTGAATATTTAATATGCACTTATGTACATAGAAATAGGTTTTGTAATAGCTTTCATTAACTGCTTTACTTTGATAATTCCATTTTCTTCATATTTTACAAGATTATAGTACATGTAATTTCTCTATCTTATTAGAAGAAACAATACGATAAAATGATCCTTTTTGCACGATGCAAATTGCATACGAGGTGAAAATGTAAAGTAAAAATAATCTTCGATTATTCTACGCATACATTTTGCTCCGTTATAAAATTAATATTTCCTATTTTATAAAGATTTTTTGGAAAACTTAAAGAATAATTGCAAGAGATCATTTAAAAACTACTGTTTGTTCTTTTAATGATACTTAAAATATAAAATAAGAAGAAGTATTCTGTTTATCATAGTGTGGGATTTATATAAAATAATGTGTTTTCAATGCATTTGGAGATTTTAGTTTCTATAATTTTTAAACTGTCTATGTAGGATTCTGTTTATTTGCATTAACTGTAAATTATTTTACATTGCTTCATTAATCACTTTAAATGTAATTATATTCTTAAACTTGAAGTAAACAGTACCTTCAGATTTTAAAATACAAACTGTATAATTTTTATTTAAAAAGTTTTCAATTGAAAAAAATTAATTTGAAAACAAATAACAACAAAACAATTTTATTATTGTAGAGTTGGTAAGTACAATGTATAAGAAATGACATTTTTAGAGATGATACCATAAAAACATGAACGGTAATATTTTTCAATTGTGTGTGCATATTTGTGTAAAAATATTCAGCCTCTTTCCTTTATGAATAATTACCTAAATATATTAGTTTATATGAAAATTACAACGTGTCTTTTGGAAGACTTTATTCACACACAACCTTTTGTATTTTATAAAGATATGTGTAGCCAAAATTAAAGTTTTTGAATTTGTGATAAATGATAAACACTAATAGCAAACAGTTACAAAATCCAAGTAAATTTTCTGTTCTCAAAAAATTTTCTTTTATTCTAATTGACATTAAATTCTTAAAGCTTTTTTCAGGTAGATAAAACAAATCCCATTAGCGATACTATGACTTCGATTAATATAATTTTAATTTAATTTGATTTTTTTTTTGAAAATAATATTCTTCTATAAAAATATCAATATTATTCACTTAAAACAATCATCCAACTATATAAACAGTATTTTTTTGTTTGAACTTTCATCTCAACAAAACAGATAATTATTTTACTTTAGCAAATGAACTATGAAAACTTGGCGCAATTTGGAGATATATTATTTTCTCTTTCCCTACATTAGTCTTTGCAAGTTTCATTTGATGTTTCTTAACTGGAATAGAAAATGGCAGTCCAATTTTTTCTTCTTCTTTTTTATATAAGCCTCGGAGTGATTATTTGTAAGAGCAAGCATCTGTCGGAATGTCTACACTGTAATCTCGGAATCAGAGTGTTGATAGGGAGGGAAACCAACAAATTACGAGATTAACTGGTAAGGAAATAGCTTTCTACAAATCTATTTTCCGGCCGCAACAGACGCCTTAAGCGAGCTCTAGGGAGTCAATTCCACCGCATCAAAACAATACCCAATGTCTAGGATACGTGCATTGGTTTGGTGCAGTTTAGCAAAACCAATAGCTGAGGGTAGATTGCCAGCGTCAAAAACGCATTTTGTAAATACCCCTCTGGAGTGGTGCCTGCATCTGGGAGTCATTTAGGTAGTCAACGGGAAACTCTAATTCACAAATGGAGGATGTTTATTGAAGTTCGAGGGAAACTTAAATGTGTTGCCAGGTGAAGATAGACCTACCCGAATGAGATGATTCTCAATTACTTAAACTATATGCCAATTTGGTTTCGGTATAGTTCATACACAAAATCGTTTTTAATTTATAAATTTTAATTTATTAAGAAATTAGATAAATATGATTTATGCATTACTTACTCAGGATAGGATTATATAAATTTTGTTTTCAACCCAACGCTGTCACCTAATTTCATTTTCTATTGAATAACCGATTTCCAAATATGCTTTAAGCAGAAGGAGAAGTATGTATTTAAAATAAAAAAGTTTTAAAAATACAAATAATAGATATTTATAACTAATACAATAAATGTTTAGTTACACAAGAGTCACTTAACAACATAAATTAAAAACAGTGATTTCGTTTGAAAACTTCTGATTATGTTTCATATATTTAGAAAAAAGCTACAAAGTCTTATATTTTTAAAGTATAAAAAAATTAATATTATAAAATGATTTACCAATTATTTAATATTTTCCAACATAAAGTCTCAATTAGTTTTGAGTATGAACTGAACACGATTTTTGAAATCTCACAATGAAGTTCTTCAATAAAGTTTATGGCAAAATACAACTAATTTATTATATATATATATATATATATATATATATATATACGATATATATATATATATATATATATATATTCGTAATATATATATATATATTAAGAAATATATATATATATATATATATATATATATATATATATATATATATATATATTTCTGTTGGTAATGAATTAGTGTGTTTGAAAAAATTTTAATATTAAAATAATAAAGATTTACCCTTTTCTCAAATATTACAAAGTAACATTTAATTTTTTAATCAACCAATTTAAGTTTTGAAAATGTTCAAACATTTTCAATTAAATAAATTTCAAGTTAAAATAATAAAACATGGCATTATTCTGTTCCTTTTAATTTCAAATCTCATGAAATAATGACAAATTATTATTGTTCAATATTTTATTTAACTGCAACCTTTTTTCATAAATTTTATAATAACTTCTGAGTGGTCAATAAGTAATAATTAAAATTATCTTAAACATATTTATTTGATTAGTAACATTTTCCAGTATTCATTTTTATAAATTTAATATTTATTACATTCCTTGATCTCACTTTTATTCAAAAAACCGTTTCCTTTTGTTTAGAAACTACTCAATCCATATTCAAAGCTGCATAATTTTATACAAAATTTTTGTGATTTATATTTTAAACTATTTCACCCCGTTTAGAAACTACTAAATTTATATACAAACTTGTTTCATTCTATACAGAAACTACTCATTCTATATTAAAAACTAATTCATTCTGTATGAAAATGCAATATATTCTTATGAAATATATTTCAATTTCAATTATTAAAAAGAAAATATGCACATTTTGTTTACGTACTCTATGACTTTAAATATTTGAAATTAATTTTTGGGTTGTTATAATATTTTGGTCCCATATATGACGATTAACTAATAAAAAAATTAAATTTGCTTTCATTTAAATTTTGAGAAAAAAAATTGCACTATTGAAAGCTTTTGAATCTCACTAGTTGGGTTTACAAAGAATATTTTCCAATTTTTCATCTAATGTAATTTTACTGGCGTAATATTAAACAAATGTGCGCCTTATTGCGCATTAAATACTTTCAAAATCTTAAGACGAATTTCATATGATTCAAAAAATGAAAAAGTACAAAACAATTTTGATGGAAAAGTGCAGCTCACCAGCTGCATCTAACAAATTCCAAGCAATAAAATAAATAAGTTGATTCTAAGAGGCTGTAAAAAACAAAAAATAAAACTTCATATATTTCGCACATTCCAAAAATATTTCTCATAAAAGTATGAGGAGTTATTAATAATGTTACTGTACCGGATATTTCTTCTCCTCCAGTATGAAATTCCATTATATTTCTAATATTTTTCAGATCAAAGGCCATAGCACGAGCAACATTTTCCATGTATTGTTATCAGCGAAACTTCGCACTTTCAAAAGCATAGCTTGAGTACTATCTATCTGAAAATCTCGGACGCGTGAATGTATTTTATTTATTCCAACTCTTGAAGAAAGGTGCGAAAGGTAAAGAAGAAATGCTCCGTTGAAGGAAGAAATAAGAAACAAAATGAAGAAAGATGCTCTTTTAATATCTTTCCACCCTTTTTATATGAAAGACGTTGTCAGAGCAGTGCAGCTGCTGGCCCAGATATCTCCGGCTGCTATTCAAGTGGATGAGAAAGGCACAAAATATACGCTTAGTAATAACACACACAGCAGTCACATAGGTGTGCATTTTAGCTGTGAAAAACAGACTTTCACAGATCAAAAGCTTTTACAAAATTATTTCTTATATATATATATATATATATATATATATATATATATATATATATATATATATATATATATATATATATATATATATATATATATATATATATATATATATATATATATATATATATATATATATATATATATATATATATATATATATATATATATATATATATATATATATATATATATATTCATTCATGCTTAACCTCTGAGCATTTGATAAATCATATTGACTTTCAACACGATTGCTTATTAAAATTGGGGTTTTAGTTAATATTTTATTTACATGGATAAAAACTTAATTAGAATTAAAAGAACAGAGTTGTGAGGAAAATATTTCCAAATTTTATATCAAATACTTTCCAAGTTAAGTGGTTAATTATTATATTAAGAAGCATGTAGTAATAAATTAAGCGGAAACTACATACATACATATATATATATAACTACATACATACATATATATATATATATATATATATATATATATATATTTCATTAAATAGTATTATTTTAAAATTCAATTGACTTTATTTGGAAAATTTTCACACAGGCAATCTAATATCTAATTTATATATTGCTCAAAATTTGACTTCTATTATACAAGGCTATATGCTAAGCTAAAATCAATTATCTTTAATTAAACAAATTAATTTAAGTTAAATCAAAAATAAGATTGAATTTATTTTTTAAATAGAAAATATATTCTTAATATATAAAAACTACTTTTTATAGAAAGTACTAATTTTCGATTAAATATATAATTTACTTTTGCAAATTGCCTACTAGATTCTGCATTTAAAGATTTTGTTTTTTAGGACTTAAATATTTTATGCAGATTTAAGTTTACATACAATATTTTGAATTTTATTTTTAACACATGATTTTTTATATCATGTTATCCTAAAATGCTTATATTAAAAAATTTATTTAATCTTAGATGCGTTTTTGTTGGAAAACATATTTATTTTGATTACTTTTTTCAGGACACAATTTTATAAGAATTTATATATGTATCGATGACACACATAATAAGCAATGTAACACCAAATAGTTAGTAACGCATTATTTTCATCCGAAATATTTTATTCGAATGACATATTTATTTCAATCTTGTTTTTCAGGTTTTCTCATTTGTAAAAGGTATTTCATTTCGTTATTTTTAGAAGGGAAATCGAATTCAGACTTCATGCATTTTAGATTTATCTTGTAAAGATTACAGGTTAATAATTCCTTTGTTCATCTTTATATTGCTTGTGTTTCTCTTGTTTTTCTGTTGCAGTTTCTGTTTTACTGAGCACATAAAAGAAACTTTCGTGTATAGAAGACCCTCAGAAATAAGTTAAAATAGAGCCTTTGCATGAGTTTAATGTAATAAATTTTTGGTCTTAATTTACTTTTATTGGTAGAAATAAATTATTAATAAGATGCTGAGAAAAATTTCATCGTAAATTTGAATAAAATTGAAATAATTTCAATGTTAAAAAATAAGATAATAATAAATACAAATTATACTCTCTCTTTTTAATACTCAAAAATGTTTCCTAAACAGTTTAAATCATTTTTAAAAAGAAAATTAATGTAAATAAATTAATTTTAAATTCTAAAGTATGTATATTATGCGCGAAAAGAATAGATTTTACAAAGATAAAATTTAAATTGATATAATTATTACAATGACATGTTTCTTTAGAAAATGTCACATTGCATGAAATATAGACTTAATTAGCAGTACTACATTATTTACATTATTGTCATGAAGAGAAAAGACCATAATATCTTAACATATTTAACAACTTTATGCCATTATTAATTTTTAAGCAAATTTCACATTTTTATTAAAATTTTGTTATTTTCGGCAGATATCTCAAATCGACGGACAATTGTGAAAATAGGAAACAAATAAAGCGTTTGGGGCATTGCAATGACTGCATTTAACCTTTTATTTTATTTTTCTCATGTGTGTTCTGGTCAAAAATTTTTTTAAAGTAACAATTATTAAAGAAACAATTTATATTCCTAAACAGTCACATTTATTATACTTATAATAGTACCGTAAGGAATTTAATTAATTGGCTCGTGGAAATTTTACTCCTCATAAAGCAGGTTGATGGATTATCGTTATAATTTGTGCAAAAATATCTTGAGAATCAATTATATTCATTTATTTTTTCCTGATAGGTATTATTATCCTTTATGTCCAATAACTCAAGGTGACTATATATCGATAGATGGCGCTATGACTGAGTAGTCGAGTGTAAAAAAAAAAAAAAAAAGAAAAAGGCAAAGGGAAAATATCGGGGAAAGAAGATTGATTGGAGGAGACCCGAATATGGAAAGAAATTCGGAAAGATGAGAAGAATAAAGGAGAGAACATGAGAAGATGAGTGATGAACTAGCCCAACTGGATTAACACCAGCCGTATAAAAAGTAAAATAAGAAAGATCCTATGCCCGGGTGCGTGTGAAAGATTTATTGAAGACTAAATGTCCTTCACAAAATTAAGACACGGGTAAGAAAAGGAAAAGCCTGATAAGAAAATTACCGTAATGATAACGAGAACCTAAGTCAAATTCTTCATCTGTTGGAATATAATTTATTTTTGAACCAGTTCATTTGACATCAATTGTTTCAACTCTTATCTCATTTCTCTCATGTTTAAAATAGAGCTATAAATTATTAATATATAACTATAAATTGGATTGAAATAATAATCTTGAATCAAAAAAGAGAAATTCTGAAGATGAGTTACTTCAAAAATTGCTCTTCTCATATAACTCACTGGTCCTTTTTAAATAAAGTTTGAATAATGATTAAAATTTGGATTCATGTGGATTATTTTTTAAAGTTTATTTTATATAACAATTAAAACGTGATTTTAGTATATTATAAGGACTAGTATTAATCCCTTCTTTACATAAAAAAGGTAATTCACTTAATTCGCAATCCAATTAAAATCTAATGCTACTATTGCATTATGTGAATAAGGCAACTAGAAATAAAATTAATTCAACAAATTTCACTAAATTACAATTTTTAATGATTCAAAACAGCCACATTAAAAAAATACGAGGAAATAATATTTTTTGCATACTGTTATCAAGTAAGCAGTCTTGAAAAGTTTTTTTTTAGTTTCTGTAAAAAAAAATAAATAAATAAATAAAATACAATCCATGAAAATTGATTTCACGTATTAACTAAAGTAATACTTCTCAGAATGTCTTCATTATTGTATAGTCATTAATTTAGAATAAAAACTACATAAATTGTAGGTTATAACCTATATAGTAATATTAGTTAATATTTTATTAATTAAAAATAGATTTTTGATCACGTTGATTACATTCAAGTATACTTTAAATTGAATAACGAACAATAATTTAATTTGTCTGTTACGCTTTTATCGAGCTCATTTTAAAATGTTTTATATGCCCTTTTATATATATAGTATCCAAAAACATTACCAGCTCAGTTTACAAACAACCTATCAAATGTCAGTAATAGTAACGAAATTTTTATATCAACTAACTTTTTTACTAAAATTTGCTTTATTCCTTAACGTAATACGAAACCACTAAAATTATAGAAATTTAAAAGCTGTGATGAACAAAAAATTAATGATTTTGAGAAATGTCCGATAAAATACTTACTAAATATTCTAATATTTATGTGATTTTCAGTCCATAGATAATTATTTCATTCTTTTAAGAAAATGTTTATCTAAAAATATATCGTCTTTTATTAATTTCTAATAATTATTTATTTTTTATTTAGTTGATTAAAGAAAATAAAACGAAGACATTTTTCAAGTTAATTTGATTCAACAACTTTTAAATTAATTCAAGTTTTTCATAAATTAAAGTTTCAGTAATAATTATGAATTATTATTTCTTCCTTCTAAATGATGAAGCACTTATAAAAATCGTAAAATGTAATTTAGCTTTTAATTTTGGCTATACTGCTAAGTCGTATCATTTCGCGAAAGACATATAAAGTTTCTCCACAATTTATAAAATATTTAAGATTTATTTAAGGATAGAAAAAAATGACATTTTAGAAAATTTTAAAAATTGTAGCCTCTGAAGCCACTGCAGTAATAAAAATCAGAACTAAGAAATATTCTAATAATTATTATTAGCAAATTTTCAGAAATATTTCGTCACATTTAACATAAGTTTCAGGAATGTTAATTGGCAAATAATTTATTATAAATTCCTTTTGCAGAGAATAATCCTCCTAAACAGTACTGTACCTATGATAAAAAGATAGACAGTAAAAGTAAAATTGATTTATATCAAACGAAATGTTCATATCAAGGTAATATATACATCACTGATAAATACCGCATATCATGGAAACAAACTGTAGCTAAAAAGAAATTGCTAAGCAAAAGCACAACAGAAAGAGAAACTTGTACAAAGTTGAACACAAAAAATTGAACAAAGTGACAGTTATCTGCTTAAATTTTATTTTAAAAGATGAAGCTGCTTAGAATATGCAAATGTTCATGCTAATATATTTCATCTCAAATAAATGGAAAAGTATATTGTGAAAACAATTAATATTTCTATGCTTCCTTTAATTAAAAAATTAATGTTATGAAAAACAATTTAAGCTTAACCTAGTTGCTTTTACATATTAACTATTCTCAGAACACACCTTATGCACTAATAAATTACATATCAGAATTTGACACAAATTTTATTGACAGTAAAAAAAGTTAGTAGATAACTTATAAGTTATTAAATCATAAGATAATTATATTTTGAAGAGTATTCTTTAAGCAATTAGGGAAAGCTGTAGCTTAAATAATGAATTTTAAATGATTTACGAGGAGATAAATACATTCGATTACTGTTCACTAATAGCTTCTAATTTTATTTACAAAATAAATTCATAATACGAAAGCTTCCTGAAATTCAAGAAAGTTTTAAATGATAATATGCAACTTAGAGAAGAAAGTTGAGCAAGACATTGATACATTTTTGAGAAATGTTTATTTTTTTGCTTTAAAACAACTTGTTAAAATAGTGCGTTAATACCAAAATTAAAAGAAAAACTATCTGAAAAGCTAAATCTTATGAAATTAAATACAAAATAAAAATCCGAAAATGTAATACTCATGAACAATGATGTGGAATATTTGTATCGAAAAATAAGAAAAATTATAAATACTTTACTTAACTATGAATTCAACAAACAAAAATAAAATATTTGCTCTCAATACATAAAATTTATTACTAATTTCATTTTATGGCAAAACACTTATGATTTTACTGCAAAAATTATAAAATGTTTAAGCAACTAAGTTTGTATTCTACAAAATGATGAGTACTATACATTATTTATACTGTATCTATAGATTCACAAGCCACGATTTTACCTTAAATATATTTGAACAAAATATTTCATACCAATCATATTATAACAGCTCAAATTTGGTAAATGATTTTTAATTAAAATAGATTTTAAAGTAACATTCTAACAAATTTATGAGCATTTGTATTTTAACAACTTAATCAAAGAATTAAAGATTTAGCTTAAATTTTATTCTAAAAAATGCTAATTCAAAATTTAATTGTGTCATAGAAACCATATTTCAAAAAAGGAGAGAATAAATCAAAGTCACACAGATATTAGTTTGAGTTATCCATATTCATTCGAATTGTCTAACACAAATAAGTTTTACTTAAATGTTACAGAGATAACTCTACAAATATCCCGAAAGAAAAATGACAAGTATTAAGATTTAAAATATTAACGCCCAAGACTTCGTTCTTTTAACATTGTAAGTTATTTTGTTTAATACATGGTTATTTATCGCACTTGTGTATGACACTTATAGTAAAGATACTCCTTCATAGGATTTGTTTCATTAAACATGATTTTTAATATTTTGAAATAAAATTCATATAATATTAAATTGAATATTTCAATTATATTTTTAAAAAAGATATTTTTCCTATGTTATATAAAATTTCAGCGTTTTATAATATGCCACAAAATATTTGCGCAAACAAAATATTTCATTCTCTTGGTTACATCCTATAAGAATATGCAATACCCATCGACTTTTGACAAAAGAAATCTACTGTTGTTACACCCTCCAAAACAACAATTATAATCGATCTATGAACACATTGATATTTAATAGAGTAATGTATTTCCTTATAACTTTCATTTGGTACAATAAAATCTGCTTTCAAATATTATTTTCTGTTAATTTTGGATACGTGATTTAACATCAAGTTATACAAAAATTCAAATAAGCACAGATTTAAACCTGATATTTGAATTTAAGATTATATATATATATATATATATATATATATATATATATATATATATATATATATATATATATATATATATATATATATATATATATATATATATATATATATATATATATATATATATATATATATATATATATATGTGCTACTCCAACGGTGGGCAACGTAATCGTCAAGAGAGGATCCAAATGTGCACTGCAGCTGATGATGAGAAGTTTGAACATCTTAAATAAAGTATATCGTCATAATTATATCCTTTTTTTCTTTCTTAGATCGTTTTGTGACGTCACAGCACGAAACAACAAATGCGCATTTTAACCGTTCTATTCTTCATATTCATAACTACAAGGTATCGTTTCGTACTAAATCGAGGATGTTCTACAACTTTGTATACCACTTTTTCTCACTATCTTGTTCTGTTTTCGAGATAGGAATGCTAACTCCGCTGTTTTCCACCAGGTGGCGTTTATTTAGTAGGTCTGTTTTATTTAGTAGCACATGGCTGCTTTACTATACCTAGAGACCACTTTTATGAATATAGCAGCCGTTCCAAAGTTAAGAGGGTGGCAAGGGAATTTAGGGGACACCCTGTATATATATATATATATATATATATATATATATATATATATATATATATATATATATATATATATATATATATATATATATATATATATATATATATATATATATATATATATATATATATATATAAATTACAAAATATTGTGTGACGTTGTTTTTAAAAATATATTGATTAAAAGATGGCTAAGTAAAAATATTCTTGTGTAAAGCAAATCTTTATATGCACCTCACAATTACTAGTTCATTACAAAACAAAGTACAAAAAAATTTTGGTAAGGAAAATCTTGCTTTAATTAGTTACTGCCATAAAATGTTACATTTCGCTTCCCAAAGCATCCATCATTCCTTGCAGAATATCATAATTTTATAAAGAACAACATGCAATTACTTTTTAGGGAGCAGAAATGTTTTTTTTTTTTTTTTATAAAATATTAATAGCAGGATTTTGACATTCTAATAACCTCTCTTGGAAATGCAATTTGAGGATCTGATCCCCATGATTTTCCTTCTATATTTTCAAGAGCCCTTCCCACCTGCGTCTCTAAAGTTTCACACAATTTCTTCACCTTATTTGGACAAAAGTAAGTGTATAACGATGGAAGGAGCTTTTTATTTCAAAATAATCAGTTTTCAGTAAAATTTGAACTTCCCAATTTTTTTCAATTTCTTATATACTCATATTTAATTTTCTAATATATAAAGCATTCGTCAAGTAAATAAAATCCATTCGTAAAATTGATTGTTTATACATTTCAACTCTTTTTCGTAAGTTTCATTAAAATAAAATTTAGTGTCATTAATATTAGAATAATTTATTTTTCTCTTAAGAGAGTATATTTCATCAGTCATGCACAAATTTATTGGTATATCGTTACTAATTCATGATTTTCAATTCTAACTATTAAAATAATTTAACTATTACTCTTTGCTAATCTAACTATATCTGATAGTTTTTTTTTAAAAAGAGCAAATTGAAAAGAATAGTTGTAATCATATAAAATTAGAGTTTTCTTACAAAGATAAAAATGATTATAGCATACTTAGCGTTTTAAAAACTGCAGCAAAATTAGTTTTTATATTCACTCAACTTATTGCATCATAACTGATTTATTTTCATAAATTAAAGAATAACGAGAAAAATGCTATCAAAATTATAGAAACTACATGTATTGTATACTACAAATTTATATTGGTGTTGAGACATAAAATTTTGAACTCTATGAAAAGCATTAAATTAGAGAAATCTTAAGAAAATGTTACCGGATATGTGATTTAATTATGATAAGAAATTTCATTAATATCAGTCCTAAGGTAGTTCATGACCTACATTTTACACAGAGAAAGGAAAAGTGAAAAAAGAGTATTCCAATTTTATTGTGAAAAGTAGTAAAATCACAAATAAAACAGTAACAGGTAACGAAAATGTTTCGTTGAGTTAAGGAGGATATTATTTCTGTATCAATCATCTGAATAAAATTATCAAAAAAATACGTCTGAAGATTTGTGTTTAAAAGTCGTGTAATGTGACATAAGAAATTTTATTAAATCCTTAAGATATATACATTACATTTTTCAAAATTTTAACAAGTGGTTTGAGTAAATTTCAAAATTGAATTTTTTACGATTAAAATAACGTGTAGGTAAGCATTTGGAAGGTATTAAGACAGAGAGAATCAAATAAACACACTTACTAACTTTAAGTTTTCGATATATTTTTTGTAACAATGCGCATAGTAAATATAAGAAAAATTCTTTCGTAGAGAAAATTTAAGAAAATTTAGTATGCAGAGAGAATTTAAGCAAATTAATTGTGTGTAGAAATTCGAAACAAAACATTTTGTTTTTTCAATTTTGTTGTTATTAACTACGAAATATTTTGCTGTTGTTAATTACATTTTGCTGTTATTAATTACGAAATGCAATTATTTTAAAGTTAAATAAAAGTGATAATTTAATTTAATATGACAATTTTAATCAATGGTAATTTTTGAATAAACGCTTCTTAAAATATTGTTTTTGGGAAATTATTTTGGAAATTTTCTTCATGGTGTTTTCCTAATTTTAAACAGAAAATTTACGACATCATTAATAGACCCAAAACTGAATCAAATACTTTGTTTTTCTTTCTCAAAGAAAAGAAAAATATTTATTAAAATAAATTATTAAGAATGTTTAATAGAGTGCAAATATAATAAGTACAGAATAAAAATAAAGGGAAAAAGGGGATTTTTATGAAACAACTGCAAAAAGTGGAAAGTTAATCATACTACGATTGATAACCTTTATCGATATTATTTATTTCATTTATACATAAATGTTACTATAAACATACATAACAGTTTATCTAATTTCCTTACAAAATATTCTATTTAACAAAAATTAAGTAGAAGAATTCTTAAGATGAAACTGAAAGTGTATTTCTCCAATAAATGTTCTATAATATATTGTGGTAAAACTTAAATTTTTGACTCTGCAAAAAAATTTTAAAAATTATAAAATTAACAATATGATAACCTACAAATAAATAGGATAATAAATTAATATATGAAAAAATGCATCTAAGGAGAAGAGAAAACTTTCTTGCAAAATCAGTGTAACGGAATAATGATAGGATTGTGCAGCATGCTAGAGCTTATAATGTTGTTTGATTTATCTTCCAAGATGCCAAAAGTGGTGAAGTGGATATTTTCCCTAACATTTATAACTTTCACTCAGTCAGCTGTATAAAAAATCATAAATAAGTAAAGCTCATAAAAAATACTATTCACTTGAATGAATTAAGCAGAATAAGTATCATCTGTAACAGAGATTAATACTATCCTGATTACGATTCAAACAATTGGCTAATAACGTGATAAAAAAATCAGTTTCTTCCAACAAATTATAACTGAATTAAGTAATTTCTTAAGTACTTTGTCTATATGCATGAGTTTCTCAATCTATTTCTATGCTCTACTTTCACTTTATAAAAAACAGTTTGTTACTTACGCTTTAGTTATTTTTTATGTTAATTAATGTTTTTATGATAATTAATTACTCTGGAATATAACTTAAAGCTGGTTTTTTTGCAATACGTTGTAAAAAATGAAAGACATTATCTGATTTCGAAGTAATGAGACAAAGTTAAAAAATAAAATATTCTTTTCAGAGAAGTTACTATAGTGGGTACTATTTAATGTAAAAGAGTAAACACACAAGAAAAAAGCATGTAAAGACTAGAAAAAATCACTTGGCTCTGATAAATAGAAAGTACATTTATTTATGCACTGAGCTTCATAATGGAAAGTAAATAACTTTATCACACTTTTATTTACAGATATTTTTATTTAGAAATACATCATTGTACGCGGTTGGAGTTTTTTCACTCAGGCATCTTAAATTCATTATCTGTAAAAGTCTTATCATTCTAACATACTTATATGATGGCTAAAAAATTTGTTTGAGATTAATGCTATTTTATAACAAAGGATAGCTATTTTTTATTTTTAATTGTTGATTTCATAGTTTATACTTATTTAATTTTTTATTCTAAAAAATAAAATAAATCATTTCTAATATTTTTAAACATTCAAATTGAAAATTAATGACAGTTGTTTAATAGAATAATATTTTTTTCTACACTAACAAATTTATTATGTTATTAATGAATAATTATGTTTAATAAAACTCTAGATTACTGCTTTATATTTAAAAGCATAAGTTATGAAAACTTAACGCTTTCTAAACACATAAAGGATGTTATTCATTGGTAAAATGTTTCTTAATTGCTGTATTATTCAACTTCAAAACCCTTATGTAACAGTTTGAAATATTTAAAACACTATACTAAAGAATTTTATTTATATATTTTGATGCCTTTTATAGCGTATACTATGTTTTCAAGTATTGAAATACCAGTAATTTCTTAAGTTTATTAAAAACTCTTATTTTATGAATTTTAACATTTCAGTTTTATAATTTAAAAAAAAAATGAAAACTAATATAAATATATAACTGAATCCTACATGTTGCAGATAAATAACAAATATTACACTTGCTTCCTTCTATGTATAATGAAAAATAATACAATTGTTTTTTTAATATTTTTACATCGTTGAAATTTACTTAAATTTAAAACATATTGAAAGATCAATTAATGTATTTTTGTGATACACACACAAGAAAAAGCACGTTTAAAATAGTACCAGATATCTGTACAAATATATATATATATATATATATATATATATATATATATATATATATATATATATATATATATATATATATATATATATATATATATATATATATATATATATATATATATATATATATATAATATATATATATATATATATATATATATATATATATATATATATATATATATATATATATATATATATTTGTGTGAGTGTTTTATAAAAGTTATATAACAACTATAGCATCACTGTAACATAAAATTCACTGCAGAGTTATTTAACGGTTTTTTGTTTAATATCACACTATTTACAGCAAGTTAAGTGAAACTTTTACATATGATATCGAAACAGTGATTTGTCAAAAGCATTTTATAATAATGAATTAAATAAAAATGATCTTTATTTCTAATCTCAAATTATATTTTTATATTGAAAGTATTAAGCAAAAGTTCAGAATAAAAGGAGAAGTACATTTTTGAAAATCAAACTCTCAGAGGTAATGTATCACGTGTTGGATATTAAATGCAACTTTGAATACTTTCTTTTAGAGCAATTACAGTGTGAGACATTTTACCTATCATTAACGAGTCCATGTAGAACGCACGCAATTTTCTTCGTATTCTTTAGGGAGAAATTAAGCACAGCTCGGAACAATAATAATTCGATTATATAAATTAAAAGACAAATTTTTCCCGAGCCTCGTAACCACTTACTTGTTCATAATTGGTTTTTTTTATTTCTAGTCCTAAATTACAGTTAATTTCCTTTCTCGAGTATATTTATAGGTAATATAGTTTAGAAAGAGACCGTAAAAGCTCTGGAATTTTGAGAATTTAAAAAGGACATAAAACTCAGACAAGAGAAAATTTTTGTAAAAGACTTCTTGTCCCTCAAAGCCTTTGCTTAGTAAATAATATTTAAGGAAAATATGCACAGATTATTTATAAAATGCTAATCACCAATTGTAAATATATATAGACCATAATGTAAATTATTCTGGCACTTTTCAATAATAGATACCAGTTTTAAATTGTGATATGTAATTTTTTTTATTTTATATTTCAAAAGTGGTGTAAAATATAATTAAATAGATGAGATTTTTGGTTTCATTGAGGAATTTTTATTTCTGATACAATTATTTTTTTTTAATTTGTGCTAAGCACAATATTTTAAATTGCAAATTTTATCTTTTTTTTCTGATATAATAATTTTTACAAAGAAATATTCCCAAAAATATAATTTCCAATAAGACAAATTATAGGTATATTAGAATGTATAAAGTATAGAATTTATTGTTCTGGAAATTTAAACTTTCCTATTGTCATTTTTTTGCCTCATTTACTGGTTTCTATTTCACATAGTACACATAAACTTACACTATACTCATAATATTAAATAAGAAAATATAATGAAGCTTTTACTATATATTTCCATCTCAAAAAATTTAATAGTTTTTGTTCTAAATTTCACTAATAATTCATTTTGTTAGATTCAAATTTCATTGATATTTTAATGGAAATGAGAAATTAATACTTAAAACCAAAACAAGTTTCTGACAAATTATTTGCTGCTTCACTTCAAACAGTTTATATATATATATATATATATATATATATATATATATATATATATATATATATATATATATATATATATATATATATATATATATATATATATATATATATATATATATATATATATATATATAACTGTAGTTTCAAATGACATGCTTACATGGATGTAATAGGGCTATTACCTGTGAATTATTTTTCATATACATTATAATCATGCTTTTTATATACATTAAAAGCAAAGACCTAATGCATAAAAATTACAGTTTTGCTTTATTTTTTGAAAGTGAAGTTCTGTCTAGAGCACAATTAAAGGAAGCATTAGTTTAGAATCTCAAATTAATGGAACATGTAATTTATAAGAGTGACTTTATAACTTAAATTACGTATCAAACTAAAAAAAAAACTTGGCATTTTATGTTAATTATTCATTACACATGATATACTGTCTTAAAGAATTAAAAGTGTGTTCTCAAGGTGACCTAAAGCGAGAAAGAAAGGATGCATAATTCATTACATTTACATAATTTTGAAAAGATTAATGATGTTTACTCAGTTAACTCTATCGTGGTCTATCCATTAGGAAGGGAGGTCAATTAATAAATGCAGAAAAGGAAACAATTGAATTAAGACAATAAAAGGGCTATTAATATTAAATGAGGCATTAAAACTTTTTTTACTACTTTGTCGAAAATTCAACACCAAGGACCTACGCTTCGTTCCATCTCTGTCCACTGTTTGAATAATTAACATGAGAGCTAAATGCGTACCTCTTTTATTGGCAGTCCAGCGGACTTACGAAAGAGCCTGACAAATATGTAAAATTGATGCATTGTTTGCTTACATTTAGTTATGAGCTTGACTCATAAATCTGTGAATGTATTGAAGCACAGTGCGATAAGGGATCGGCATTTCCTAGCACCCAATGAAACTGTTTAGAGGCCTTTTCCAGACATAGTCCCACTTATGGCGTGCTCGATACAAGATTCTAGCGTATTTCCCTTCATCTCGTAGGTAACCATCAATTCACATTGGAGTATCCACGGGAAAAGCCAATAAACCGATAAAAGGGGAGAAAACGGATGCTCCCATTGATCGGGTAATAATAATGAGATTATTTGTTGCTGAATCTTAGGAAAGATACTTTCTATTTCATATAACTGCTGATCCTGGAGCTTTGCGTACTCATGCCGAAATTATGTAGTGCAGGTAAGAGAGTGAGTTAGAGGAACCGAATGGGAAAGCAGAAGAGTTATGAAAAAGATTGAGTTAAATTAGCCTTGAAAAGTTGTAGCGAATGCAATAGGTAAGGTATCTTCCAGAAATAAACTTTCATATCATTCAAATGGAAACTTGGTCAAAATTAAGTATATAAAAATGTATATTTGCAAAGTTGATTAAAAATTGTTATTAATTTTTATTTGTAATGCATAATTCAATCATTCAAAATTAATATATAAACTAAATAACAAATTCAAATACAGTGCTTCAGAATGAAGTTTAAATATTTCTTTGCATAATTTATATATTCATGCCCACACACAACAACACAGATGTGTGTATATATATATATATATATATATATATATATATATATATATATATATATATATATATATATATATATATATATATATATATATATATATATATATATATATATATATATATGTAAACATTTAGCATATTATTTTAGCCAAAAAGATTTAACATGCTTCTCAATGTATCCCTTAACGACGAGAATAATTTTAATGTATAAAAAATATTTATATATTTTTAATTTGTCCGTTTCAGAGAAAATGTATTATAAGTTTTATTTTTTAAATAAATATGAACTTACCTTCATTTAAAAATACTCTTTGCATATTAATTTGAAAAGTTTTAACAATGTTATTTTTTTAATTCGTGAAAATTATATATTATTAGAGTGTTCTAAATTATTATTTATGGAAAAGACGTGCAGAATACCTATTTATAATAGTTAGAAATCACTTTATTTAATGTATGCTAATAAAAGACAAAGTATGAATAACATAAAATGTATCGAAATATTACTTTATAGTACATATTTTGGTGTATCCTATTTGAAATGAAAGTAAAGCCAAAAATGTATTCATGAATCACGATATACACACTTCTTGTTTCCATTCATTAAAATTATATTGTAATAATAATTCACTCAAAAGTTTTAGTTAAAACTATTTGAAAAATTGAAATTTTTAATAAAATGTCTTCGATTTTTTTTTACATTTTAAATATGCGATATTCACAATATCGGTTATATTAAATTCACTTGATTAATATTATCATAAGGAAGTCATTTCAAATACAGTATGATATGTGTAAAATTGCTGGTATAACGCTGATTTGGGACTTGTGTTAATAATATCGCTTAAAAATAACTGATGGTTTCATTAAAAATAATATAAGTGACTTCGAAATTCAATTTATGAGTACATTTTATATATTATTAAACAAAATTTATTTTTTGTTAATGAGATTGAAGTTTTTGAAATTCACTCTCGAGATAAATTTGTTATTGAATAAATATTTATTCAGCCAAAACTATTTTCAACAATTCAATTTTTGGACATTTTTTTATCCTATTCCCTGTAAGGTATTGCCCCTTTCACATTTTATCAAACAAGAATTCCTTAGAGTTGGTTGTCGTTCATTCATAAATGTTCCCAATGCCTCATAGCACTGACTGACGAGTTTTTTTTTTATGTTATTCTTCACAAACAGTAGAAAGACATATACAACAAGAAATGGGTCTTTCTTCTTTTCTTTAGAGTAGAAGGATTATTATTATGTTCTTTTTAAAAAAATCCTTCTCTGAAATGAACTTGGCAGCGGATAAACTTCAAAATTTGAAGTAAAGTTCTAATAGTTTTTCTTTTCCTTTAAAGTTGGATACACTTCGAATTAACACATTATTTTATTTCATATATTCTTTTAAAATAGCTATATTATAGCCTTGTAGGAATTTGCGTTTTTAGTTTTATTGAAGTAAAATTCAGATAAAAAGTAATTTGCTTATATTTAGAAAGTGGAAAGTGGTTTCGTATTTCGTTTGGCTGTATTTACATAATATTTGAATCTAATGAGTTCAGCTAAATTAGGAATAAATCTTATTGAAACTTACGTCATCTTAGGAAAAATAAATGAGAAATTATTTAAGAAAAATTCATATGAATTATAAAATGAAAACATAATAATAGTTACTGGATTTTGGTATCCCTATGATATGTTAAATAATCTCCATAGTTAGTTATGCTTAGTATTTAGTGATTGATGTAAAGTATAATTGACTTATATTGACTTATATAGAACAAAATATAAAAGTTAAACAACAATGCCTGCTAATACTTAACAAAGTAAATATGCTTTTATTATATGCTAAATATAAATATATATATATATATATATATATATACAAATGGACAAACAGTAGAGGAGGTATTATTGATGATGTGAAAAATTTTATAAAAGTTAACATATAAGGCTTAGCACATCATTTAAATAGAAAAATGAATAAAAATATATAATACAATATTTTAAAAATTACAAAAATAAAAAAAAACTATCATAAGGTACATATCATTATTTAGAGAAGTAATTTAAAATTACAAATTATATAAAATATCTTAAATATTGTTGAAACATTTCTTTACTGAAATTAGTTTTAATTTTTTTGTCTTAGTGTCATTCGTAACAATTAAATCAATATTATAAAAATTTTAACCATTACAAAATAGTTACAATATTTCTATATAAAATGTTTTAAGGGAGATTGGCAAGCAGACTAAATAAGCAGTGTCCTAAACAATAAAATAGCAAACATGTTTGCTACGGGAGAATAGGCATCAATAAATTACCATGATGTACAAAAAAGCTTTCCTCTAATGTAAAGTGTTTTAGGGCAAAACAATAGGCTGAAAATTAAGAAAAAATAAGATATTCTTTTAAAATACTCAAATAACTTTTTCACAAAAAATTTCCTTTTAAAAGAACAAGGAAGTGTTATCAAGATAAAGGAATTTACTTTTAATGTGAATGAAATACACGCGTCAGAGTTCCGATTTTAAAACAAAGCAGTTCATCTCGAGCGATAAAAGGCTTACAAATTTTGCGTTTCTCTACAGACAAAATGCGAGCACTTAGTTTTTAAACAAAGCAAATGCAAGCAAATTGATTCGCTATCTATTTTTGCCTTTCTTTCGCGGAAAACTGCGAAAAAAACAAGCGAAAATAGAAATAGAAAGTACATAGAAATGAAAACTTTAAACTTTCTTCGCATTTCCTCTTCATTTCTTGAAGTTACCGTTTGAATTCCAAATTAGTTGAGACACATTTAAAGAGGAATATATTATTTCAAAAGGTCTTCCAAGAAGAAAATGCATGGCAGGAAGCAGCTGCAACTTTTTGTATTTCTGTTCAGATTATTGAATTTATCTCTTTGTACATCGAAAGAAAGACAATTGCTATATATCTTCAATAACAATGATTGAAATATTCTAGCCTTTACGCTTATGCAGACGCTTTTAGGTTTCGCTTCAACTATATTTCGTAAATTAGAAACCTCATTTGAATACGTAAACAGAAAAAAAAACGAAGAAGTTTTAGAAACGATATTTGGAAATTCCTAATATTTTCACTTATATCGCATCACATATTGGGACGAAAATTTTAATGATGAAATCAATAAATGCTTAAAACTCTATATATTATAAATATTTATAGATCTGTGGGGTGGAAAGGAATTTCAAATACTTAATGATTGAAAACAATTTGAAAATTTCTTCATCGTTTAAAGTTAAAATTCACAGTAACATTTTTATTTAAGAATCAGATTCATGACGGCGAACTTGACTTGGACTTTATTTCCTGGAGGCTCTAGTTTAAAAGAATGAATAAGGGTAGAAAATGATTAGATAAAAATAATTCTTTGGACAAATTTTGGGCGGCACCAATTGTTCCCGCATTGACGGATTACCATACGATAAAAGATGGGAACGATTTATTTCCTAAATCCTTGACAAAAGAGTTCTCTTGCCTCTAGCCTCTAATTTAAGAAATGCGGCTTCTATACACTAAATAATATCAAATACTCCAAATAATAGGAAGGAAAAATCTCAAAAATAATTGAGAGATGAAGAAGCCAAAACTTACAGCGTATTTTAGTATACAAGTCATATGTACACTGAAACTACTCAAAAATGCAAGAATTTTATTCCTTCAGTAAATGCGTTGTTTCAAGAATATAAAGGGTTATTAAACATTTTTACTCATAAATGATTGATATTCAGGAATTTCTTCCAGAAAAATGATTATGAAATAATTCAACATTTTTGGGCAGGATGCTTTTAAAAATGAAGTTACTTTTAATTGCACTGTAAAATGAAATAAGTTTTAAATTGAGAAAAATGGTAAAGCGATAATTTCATGTATAATGTACCCAAGCACACTTAGGCTTACAAAAATCATTTCATTGTTTCAAGCAAGAAAAAAGACTTAGTCGGCATAGTATTTATGGAAAGATTACAATTTCTACATTGATGTTTATTGGTAAGTATTTATATGAAAAACAAGTACTTTTATCTGACATATTAAACAAATTTACCAAAGATGGTGTTTAATGTATACTCAAATTTTCACAATCATAATAAATAAATGATCCTTGCATTAAATCATAAAATATTAGTCACATATTTTTGACGTTCTACTGTTTCTAATTAATTTGCCTGAATATGTTTTGTCGACATATTTAGTAATTTCCATCAAATATAATAAAAGAATATGTAGGTTTTATCTATTTTAATTATATAACACATTTCATAAATTTGCAACAATACAATAATTGTATAAATCTTCTTATGAAATATTTTTTAGACTCAACATTATTTAAAAAAGAACAGATATTATAGTTTCCTGTAGTGGAAAAAATTATAATGCATGCACTATTAAAAAATTTAAATAATTTATTTTCATCTTAGAAATTCACTCTAAATATTTTACAGAATACAGCAAACCTGTACACAAGATAATGTTTTTCTAAGAATAAATGAAATACGATAATTCTTTTCGTGACTATTATTATAGTAAAATTCTTTAAATTTAATATATTTCTTCAGTACATATATATCTAAAAACGTTAATGAAATATGATACCAGTTACAATTAATACCAGTGAAACAATGCTTGACATTAAATTATTTTTATAGTTAATTTCTTAATAGAATCCAAAAGATGGAAATTTACTAAATGGGTAATTATTCTAATATTATGGAAATAATACATTTTACATGTAATAACTCTACAAAATAATATTAATGAATAATAAGTTCATAGAATTAATTCTCCTATAATATTCTACGAAATAAAACTATACAAATAATAAAATCCTATGAAATAAAATATTTTAACTAATAACAATAAATGATATATTAATCTTTTTAAACGATAGTAAAAATTTCTTATAAGAATTACAAAAATTAGGAATGAAAGAAAACAGCAAAATATATATTATACATTATAATTATTCAATATCTTTTCTGATGACATAACAAATTAAGATATTTATCTAAGTTCAAGTCACTTTTGCCTGAAAGTTAATTAAAAATTTTTTTTGTCTCTTATTTCCAGATAAATCATGCTGCAAAAATATAAAATTAGTCAAAAAAATAATTATATATAGCATACTTTCTGTAAAATTGGTTATTTTTTATTAAAATTTTGTGAAAATTTAACAAAATGGCTACATTTTACAGGAAATTTAAATGCAGTAATCTTAATTTAATTTAGACATTAGATTTAGATAACAATGTATTTTGAAAAAAGAGAAATCTAAGAAAATATCGAGCTTTAAAGAAAATTTAGTTAATAGATACATTAATGTGAATATTTTACAAAATTTTATTGCACATCTTTTTAAGAGTAGTTTAAGAGAAAAAAAATATTTTATTTTAAAATTTTTCTTCGTTTATTTTAATTCAAGAGATTCTCTTAAATATCTTACGTTGATATAGATTTTTTTTCAATATATTAATTTACAATACATTAATCTTTATATTAACTAGTTTGCCGGTCAAATTGTCTAGTGGTCAGCGTGTCTGACTACGGATAGGAAGGTCCTGGGTTCGTATCCCGGTTCAGGCATGGATGTACTTTCTGTCTTTATATCCTGACTTGGTTCTTTCCTTGTGTGTGTGAATAAAGTATGAAAGATGCCTACCCTATAAACGGGGGTCCTTATGGCATGTGTGAGGGTGCGATGGTGGCCCATCCCCTGTGGTGCACCCGGGGCAACGTCTCTGTGGATAAGAGGTCGCTGTTTCTAGCCGGTTCTTTGGGTATCAGGGAACAATAGATTAATAGACTATGTTGCAGTTTTAACTGTCTGCCATTGGGAAAAAATATTAACTTGTGTTTTGTTTTTCTTTGTAAATAATATATATACACACTACTAGCCATTAAAATTGCTACACCAAGAAGGCGACATGTTACAGACATGAAATTTATACGAAAGGAAGAAGGTGCTGTGATATGCAAATGAATAGCTTTTCAGCGCATTCAGACAAAGCAGGTGCCAGTAGCGACTTCTACATTGTGTTAAAATGAGGAAATTATTTAGCCGGTTCCTCATACACAAATTGCTTTTGAACATTGTTGCCTGGTGAAAAGTTGTTGTGATGCCTCATTTAAGAAGAAGAAATGCGTACCAGCACGTTTCTGACTTTGATAAAGGTCGAATTGTAGCGCACCGGGATTGCGGTTTATCTTATAGCAGTATTGCTGCTCGCGTCGGTCGAGATCCAATGACTGTTAGCAGAATATGGAATCGATGGGTTCAGGACGGTAATACGGAACGCCATGCGAGATCTCAACGGCCACCTATCACTAGCAGCCGAGAAGACAGGCTTATTATCCGCATGGCCGTTATGGATCGTGCAACCACGTCACGAGCCATGAGTCAAGAAACGGGGTCGTTTGGAAGACAGCAAGTATCTGCACGAACAGTTCAACGACGTTTGCAGCAGCATGGACTCTCAGCTCGGAGACCATGGCTGCGGCTTCCCTTGACGCTGCGACATAGACATGAGAGCCATCAATGGTGTGATCAAACACGAACCTTGGCGCACGAATGGCGAGACGTCATCTTTTCAGATGAATCCAGGTTCTGTGTACAGCATCATGATGGTCGCATCCATGTTTGGCGGCATCGTGGTGAACGCACACTGTCAGCGTGCATTCGTCATCGTCATACTGGCCCACCACCTAGCGTGATGGTATGGGATGCCATTGGATACACGTTTCGGTCACCTCTTGTTCGCATTGACGGTGCTTTAACAGTTCACGTTACATTTCTGGTGTGTTACGACCCGTAGCTCTACTCTTTATTCGAACACTGAGAAACCCTACGTTTCAGGAGGGTAATGCCCGACCGCATGTTGTCGGTATTGTACGGACCTTCTTTGATACGGAACATGTTTGGCTCTTGCCCTGACCAGCACGTTCTCCAGATTATTCACCAATAGAAAACGTCTGGTCAATGGTTGCCGAGCGACTGGCTCGTCACCAAACGCCAGTCACTACGGTTGATGAACTGTGTCATCGTGTTGAAGCTGCATGGGCATCTGTACCTGTACATGCAATCTAATCTCTGTTTGACTCAATGCCCAGGCGTATAACTGCTGTTATTACTGCCAGAGGTGGTTGTTCTGGGTACTGATTTCCCAGGATCTATATCCAGCCAAATTTTTTGAAAATTTAATCAGTTGTCATTTCTAGTATAATATATTTGTCCAATAGATATCATTTTGTTATCTGCATTTCTTCCTGGTGTAGCAATTTTAATGTCTAGTAGTCTATGTACATATATATATATATATATATATATATATATATATATATATATATATATATATATATATATATATATATATATATATATATATATATATATTTATATATATATATGTTAGTGAAAATCTCTGATTTCTAAATTCCCCGTTAAATGGATTTTGCACATTCTTAACAACTATAATAAGGCGTGAATTTTCTCTCCTATCTCATTAACTTTTGTTCATATTTTTAAAAATTTTAGAGTTTTAAATTTTATAGCAATATTTTCTAAATCAAAGTTTATGCTTGCAGTCCTTCAAATATAACGGAAGGTTGATCAGCTGATTTCTATTACATTGTTTTAATATTTTAGACTTTTTTAAAATAAAATTTCTTAAGAATTAAGTTCTAGAATAATCTATGAATTCTGAGCTATTATCGCCTATATATCTGAAAATGATAGCTTAGAAAATAATGCACCAAAAATTTAATCTCTTCTTCTATTTGACCATTTTAAACAGCAGCTTTTGGTGCTAGGTTGGGAAAAATGGGCGTATATTATACTCTACAAACACGCAGGAATTTCTTGCAAGGAATCCTTGACTGAAAGAGAAGCATTTATATGGAACGGAGTAAAATAAATCATTTTTTCTATCCCCAGAAGGGATGAAACCAGTCTAAAAAAATTTGAAATAAGAGAGTTCTAGGATACAAACTCAAGCGGATTTGGTAAAAAAGAATTTTATTCCCCACAAAATGTATTCGCGTTTCCTCTTGCAGTTGTTTCTTTCAGAAATATAAAAGTACACACCCTCTCCGTGATCTAAAGCAAAATGATTATTTAAATTGAAGGGAAGTCAATTCAGATTAAATGGTTCAGCTGTCTTAAGGTTGCATGTGTCTTTGATTTTAAGTCATTTTCTTGACGGATTTGAGTTTAATTAAATTTTAAGCTTCTTAAGTAATTATTTTTTTTTGAAGGAAATCGATAATTGATTATATTACAGTAGTATTTTCTATATAAATTTTATATACTTATATAAATTTTGTATACTTATATATTATTTATTTATTATATAATATATAATATTATTTGTATACTTATATAATATTATTTATATACTTATATAAATTTTGTTTCGAATTTTTTTACTCAGTTTAGTTAATCGAACTTATTACTTTCAATATACCGGAAGTAGGAACACTTTTGTTTTAATTCTTTATACATGTGTATGTATATTTTCCAGAATACGTAAAAGAAAACTTATTTTATATTTCTAGAACTGGTCAATCAGTTTTGTTAAACTGGTTATTTTTTGCGTAATGTATATGTCTTCTTTGCAAACACATTATTCAAAGAGATATAAAGAATAACTTAAGATGCATTAAGATTTAAACATATAAAGATTTTCTGTGGTATTTCTATAAAAAATGAAAATTCTGCAAAAAATTCACATTCTAAAGCGTTATTCAAGTGTCATATTGTTCACTTTAATAAAGGAAAGGTTTTACTTATAAGTTACCTTATATATAATTATTGCATAGTATATAATTCATAATATATAAACATTTTGTACTCCAGTTGAATATGCTTTTGGAGTTCACAACTTGCACAAAATATGCAATGTCAAAGTCGCACTAAGTATTAAATCACTAATCAACAATAAATAAAGAAAAATATGTTTTCATATGCACTGCAGAGAATACCATTGCATTTATGACTAAATCCTGCAGCATAAGAACTTCTTTAGTACGATGGAATATGCAAAGTGTTGATTATAGCAGATTGCTATTCCTAAGGCTATTTACTAATTTATAATATAATCTTTTGTAATATTATTGATAATTAAAATATTTTTTGGACCTTTCAATGTTATATGTCAGATCATAAAAAATATTAAAATAATTTAAAAAAGGATGTTAATAATTTTTTCATTTAAATAAATCTTTTAGTTTAAAATTACATTAGAAATAATTTTATATAATACGTACATACAATATATAGGAGGGAATACTTGCTAGTCAGCAAAAATACAATCATTTATTTGATTTACACTTTTTTTCCACATAAAAAAGTCAATTCTTTAACTGTTAAACAATTTATACTTATTTTACAGGGGTAAACACTGAAAACAAATTTGAATTTAACTGACACAAAACAATGAAAGTCAAAATTTTATAAAATAAAATACTGCAATTTTCCAGTCAATTTAGATACTTTTTACTTAACTCATGTTCATAATAAACAAGTTTTTTTTTTCAATTTATAGTTTTGCTTTAAAAATACGGTAATTTTAACGATTCAAGAAAAATTTTACATAGACAGAACATTACAGTATAAAAAAATTATAGTTTGGCGCCAAAATATTGCTGGGTCAGAAATAAAGCGAGTCAAAAGTAGATTAGAGCAATCCATCTTGATAATGGTTGGCTAACCGTGCATCATACTACCAAACCGTTTTTACCACTGTATTGGAAAAATGTCTATAAAGCACTTCCAGTAAAAAATGGAAGACGTGTATAGCAGCTTTTTTCTAAACTTTCCATTACGCTTTTCTTATTTAATTTATCAGAATGACATTTTCAAAAACTGTTGTGCATGCATGATAAGTTGATACATTTTTTTCATAATTTATTGGATAGAAATCGCTTTTTTAAAAGATATATAGGATTCTACATTTATCACTTTAACTGATAGTTGAACTTTTTGAAATATGTATTGAGAAAGTTTCAAAAATATACTAGTGTTTTATCGTAGAGTTGTTTCGCTGAGTTATTGTTCCAAAGTAATCTAGGGTTACACTTCAATCTTTTAGAATGCATCATTACAACATATCCTTACTACACTTAAATCAAAATTCTATGAATGAATATATATTTGTATTCATATATTAATTTTTAATTTCAATATGTATATATGTATTCATAATATATATATATATATATATATATATATATATATATACATACAAACATACATATATATATATATATATATATATATATATATATATATATATATATATATATATATATATATATATATAGCATAGAATTTAATATCACAATTACTGATCTGAAAATGATTTAACTATTGTTATCATAGGGAAGAGAATAGTAAATTATATTTTATTTACAAATAGAAGTTCTAAAATTTGTTTTAAAAGAATCACGTATGTTGAATTAAGCCATATTTTTTGATTTATTAGTCCAGTGAAAATTTTAATATACTAAAATTTGAATTATTTAATGCTTTGAATAATCTGTAAAAATATATAATACACATTTAATTAGATATTAAACAAAAAGCTGATATTCATTGATATGTAGATATGACTAAAGTAGTATAAATCATGCAATCAAAAGCAATTATTATTTTCGTATTTGTAACACATTTGCTTTCTTATTAAGTTTTTTAAGAGATGCTTGTTTGAAATAATATGTGATTTATATATTTTGAAATTTTATCAATTGTTTATTTGCTGCCACATAAAAGAATATTTGAAAATCATTCTAAAGTGTTAAAATTAAGAAACATTTTTATAATAAAATGTGAAGTATTATAGAAAATGGGAAACAGCCTTACATAAAATCATAGGAAGATGACATACTTCAAAGCACTTTTACTTAGATAAATATATCAGTGAGCAGATATACATATATAATTTATGTATTTTTCACGCTGTGTTTGCATATTTAAAAAAAGTTTCATGCATTATAAATAATATCTATACCAGAAATGAATTCTTATAACTCAACATGTATAAGACATTTTAGAAAAAAAAATTCTCTCAAAAATAATGCAAATTTCTACTTAGAAAAACTAGATATTTAAAAAAAATAAATATTTCTGAAAGTGATATTGAAAAGATAGATATTGTTTCAATCATTAAATGATTTCACTGAACGATTTTCCTTTCGTGAAAATTACAATGAAAGACCAATAAGTGTTATAGTCAATTTTAAATTACAGCGAATATATCAATAAATGATGATTTGAATTAATAGCTTCCCATATTTTCTTTCAATTGCAAAGACTAAGAAATTTTCACTTCCCAAAATAATATAATTCAAATTCATTTTGTTACTGATGAAATACATTTTTTATTATGTGTACTACCTTAGATTTAATTTTCGGCAATGGTGTTTAGTTTAATGTTTTTCAGTTTATTATATTATAAAACAAATTAAGTTTAGACAATTACTTTAGAGCACAGTAATTATATATCCTAGTGATATCATATCCAAATTATTGCAGAGTCTTGTATATATTTTGGTTTTTATTTGCCTTTATAAAGTGTGAGAAAATTCAAGTCAGCGATTGCAGATATAAATTATGAGGATTGTAGTATAATTCAAATTGAAATTGTTACTGAGAGCTACTATTAAATAACTGTATATTTTATCCATTATTATATTTTTTGTTCACACATACAAAAAATACATAAAATGACAGAATTAAATGATAGAAGAAAGGTAGGTAAATATGTGAACTTGAGTAACACTATTAATCTAAATTATCCTATAAATTCAATATCAATTGAATAAGCAAATGAAGGTAATCATCCATTTTTCTATTATTTTATATATTTCTTTAATTTTTTATTGAATCCAGCATATCGAAATAGATATTTTATTATACTTAATGAAAAGTATAATGCATAAAATTATGGTAAAAAATGTAACTAATGTATTAAATTAAAAATCATATTATTTTACTATTTTTTACTATTATTAAAAGCAAAATAATAGCTACACATTGATTCTAGTTAAGAATATCTTCTTATTTTAGTTACTAAAATCTCTAAATAAATTTTGAAGCTAAATTATAATTCATTGTGAGAATATTTTTTGCTATGATTAAATAATATTTAGTGAAATGAAGTCATCTCAATCAAGAATAAAAATTTTATTTGAAGTATTTTTGCAATTAAATTATTAAAATGCTGTATTAAGGTATTTATGATATCCATGATAAATCAAAATAAATAAAAATATGATGATAAAAGTATGATGAATACATTTCATGTTAAATAAACGTGATTACTCTGTATCTTTTACATACATTTTTTACATACATTTTTTTTTCTTTTACATACATTTTTTTTTCTGTATCTTTTGCTTAATTGCATTATAAAATTCTCTTTCACAAATATAAACTACAAGTATATTAAAGGAATTTCTTATCTTAGAAAAGTTATCTTACTAGTCCAGAGAATTTTTCGGATATTTCTAAAGATTCTATTTCTTGTAAAATTAAAAAAATACCATTTGTTATGTACAAGATTTATTACATTAGAAATTGGAAACAGCTTCATCGAAACAACAAAATATATTTTGTTTTTATATTTCATTCAAAATAAACTCCTGCATTTCAACATTAAGACAATTGTAAAACTATAATAAAGTTATAAAAAATAGCTACGTTGATTTCTGACAATTAATATCTGCTTTCACTAAAATAAATTTTATTTTTCGTCCAAATTTATAATTTTTAGTAAGTGCAAAATATTTCATATGGTATACTGAAGTGTACATTAATACTTATATTTTATTGGAAGGGAAAATATCATTTTGCATTATTTCTTGACATTTTCTTATATACATTATTACATGAACTGTACTGAATAGTGTCTTATCAAGATATATGTCATAGATGTGCAAGCATAAGTGAAAATGATTTACTGGTTATATAAAAATATTATAAGTATGTTATTTAGACTTTTCCTAAGAACTAATCAATCATAACTTTCACAGTTTACATTTGGTTTCCAAATACTATACTTTCAATCAATATATATTTAATTATCAATTGTTTTGTAATAGTATGTTATTATTAAATATAAAAAATATTTAATAATGTTAGCTTATGTATTCATGATAATTTTATGAACATGAATAAGGAAAATATTATTATTCGTTAATAACTAAGCATTTCGTTAATAACAAATATATTCGCAGTCTATAGTAACATGTCAAATTAGGCGAATGATTAAGTTTATGAAATGATAATATACAAATGTGTGATAACAAAGAAAACATATCAATAAATATTATTTTGAATGTTATTTACATGAAGGTTTTTCATTTTTTTAAAACATTCAAATTGATCTCTTTAATTTCCAAAGTACACAATTTTATAATTTTAACTAATTCCCTATTTTAAAACTTCATTAAGTTTTAATTAGAATATTAAAGTCTCAAGCACATTAAAGATAAATAAAACCTAAAATTTTATAATTTACAAGTATTTGCGAATATGAGCCTGAATATATAACTAAGAAAGTTAAAGTTCTTAATCAAACATCTTAAAAATCAAATATTAATAAAGTTTTATGAGAAAAGCTGAAATGTTTTGCTGCTTCTTTAAAATTTAGATAAATATTATTATATATTCGCTTGTACCTCAAAAGTCTCTAAGATATTAATAAATGTAGCATTTTCCATGCAATATTTTTCACAATAAACTCTGCAGCTTTTTCATACCTTTAGTATATAAATTTAAAATATTAAATATACAATCTGTGTTTCAGCTGACTATATTTCATTTCTTAAGTTTAATTTTCCAGTGACACACTAATCCTTCTGAGGAAAAAATACAACAAAACAAATAAACTATACCAAAGTATTTTTTATGTTTGGGTGCCTAACTCAACTTTTTTTTTCTTTTTTAATATAAGAAGTATATTTACAGTTTGCCTACAACTCGATTTTTTTTAACTTAATATAAGATATTTTATATACGAACGTATATTTAATATTAAATTATTTCCTCATTTTAAAAAGAAAACTTTCATCTTATTTTGTTTGACAATTTTGATTTGGAATATAAAATATAACATTTTCTTACGAAAATGCCTCTTCAACTGATTAATCGTTTTAATATGTAATTAACAGATTTTATGTAGGGTTGGAATATCGATGTGTTCTGAGAAAGGTCCGAGTTAAATAAACATTTATTCTTAAATTAATAAAAAAATTTCTATCATATTAAATATTGCTTTAGAAAATAGAAACTATTTTGAAGTACGTGACTATGGTGGCCTATATGGTTAAGGCAATCGAAAAATAGTCGATTCAAATCCCGACTTATTCAAATATCTGTAGTATCCGCTAATGGCAGCTGAGGCACATTGAATATATCGTGGTCGCAATGCCCTCCATGTGAAAGGATTCCGCCTGGGGTGGTCATGCCGGGAGATTATCTGCTTGGTCACTGCTTCGAAATTATGAAGATCCTCTTTCGAGGTCACAATAATATACCCACTGGATGTCCATAAAATTAAGTTGCCATCACTAGCATCCCCTGCAGTGCTAAAAGATGGAAATCCTGATAGCGGGGAGTTATGTAACAAACGTATTGAATTATTTTATGAAATTATTAAATTTATCTACTTTTAAATAAAATATCAGTTTTTGCATCAATTGAAATGGGATACGTAACAATTTGCATGTTGTTCCTAGCAATTAATTTTAATATACACACATTTTCCCTGCAATATGATATTTCAAAAATAATTTGATTAATATGTATACCTATGCCTATTAAATACTTAGTAAAATATTATATATATTTTAAAATAATATATGTATACCAGAAAATATATATTTTAAGTGTGTAAATAAAATTTTAAAGCAGCTAATAAGAGTTGTGAGTAATCTATTATAAATTTGTCCAGCGAATTATGTTTAACATATGATGTTTTTCAATAAACCTTAAAACTAAATTTAAATAAAGGAATTATACCTTATGTAAATTTAAACTAAAATAATTCTTCCTTTTCTTAACCATCACTCATTCGGTCAAAATAAACATTAATTAACATTTTGTCGATAAAATAATGGAATATTTTGAGCATATTTTAATTCCAAATACCGTAGATTTATCACTTAATTTTTGGGATAACTGCAAAACCAATCACATTTGTTCCTTACACCACAAAACTAATTACTCAAAATTTATCTTTCTTTGACATTAAAATTGCTAGCAATTGAGCTTTTATAAAAACTTTAAACTTTAGATTAATTATAATTCAATTGGTTTCGAATCTTAAGAAATTGGAGTTGTTTTTATTTTAAAGTTTTCTTTTTTCTATTGTAATCAATAGGGAAGAGGAGCCGCATAAGATTCAGACATGCTAGAAGAATAATGAATTATGCGAATGATTAATCACTTCTCAGAAATTACTGTTGAATCATAGAATGAGCTTTTCCTTTCATTTAATTGTTTTTCGGTACACATGGAATAGCTTTAAACTTGATAGATTTAAATTATGGACTTATAAGTAAAATTTTTTGAGAGGAAATCTTTTCAGAAAGGAAAATATTGAAAATCAGTAACAATTTCTATTTAAAATATTTCTGTTCAAATATAAATTTCTAAGATTATCAAAGAATAAGAAACATAGATCATAAATATATTATCATCCGTAATCTCTAACATCAATTTAGATTTAATACCAAAAAAATAATTCTTATACTATAAATGTATCTATTATTAGGAATTTTAAAATTTTAATGTCATATAAAAAACATAAAATTAAAAAAAAAAATTTTATAAATATGAATTACTTTAAAATATGTTCGCAATGTATACTTAGAACATAATATATATATGTAAATAACACCGGTGAAATTATTTCAGTGATCTATTACATAAGATTAAAATATTTTAAGGAAATGCAGATATTAAATTTGATATTATATTATATTAAATCAGCTTTAATATTAAGTTGTAACTAAGTTTGACGTCTAGAAAACGTGCTTATTAGTTTATATATTTTACAAAAATGTGTTTTGTAAACTGAAATTGATATGCTGATATATTAAAGATTTGTTTATATGATCAAAAAATATATTCTAACTCAATACATGTAAAAATATATGTAATTTAAATAAAACTTCTATACATATTTTGTGCAAATATCTAATCAATTAATAAAGTGTGTAACGCTGGAAAGAGTTTTATGACATTTCTTACTTTACCTATTGATTTCATGCATTTTATTACGACATTATTGTGAATCAAATGAAAAATGAAATGTTATCTTTATTAATATTATCGCTAAGAGGTTTTGACATTTTAAAAAGAAATTGTATGTTTAAGTATTTCAGAGTACTTTATCAAAGAGAGCTCTCCTAATCACTAAGCTATAATTATTTAATTATTTTACAAAAGGTATTTAAATAGTAAAATTGTGATATTTTTCAGATTTTAAGGGGATATAAATATTTAAACATTATTTAAAATATATTACACAAATCAGTCGGAAAAGTGCATAAAATATTCATTTGTATGTACATTTATTATTCGTTAAACCTATAAACAGCTAATGAAATAGAAATATTCTGCAAAATATGAGAAAATCTCCAAGTAGTCAAATCATTATTGAGTTTTCAAAAATATTCACAAGTTAGTAATCTTATCGATGGAAATTCTATGAACATAATATCATCGCAAAAAATCTTAGTAACTTTCGTTTTGATAGTTTGCTCACAACATTCAGTATTTCAATTGAATCAAGCATTATCAAATATTCTTCTGTACGGCGAATATCGATTTTCTATGTTTGCTAGTAACCTTTGGTCTTGGCGCTGCTTCATGAAGTCGGTAATTTAATTGGTAAGCAAAAAGTTACAAAATTTCTATTTTTCCAGAGGCGCTTTGACGTTCGAATATGTATTTATATATTTATTGCTCATCGGACTTTTATCAAATATATCAGTTTTTATTGTTTTACTCCTTAATATGTATCGATAATATTTGAAAATATTTTTTTATTACCGGAAATACATTATTTAAAGCTAATGTTACTAACGAATCCAGTAGGAAGTACAGCAGATATTCGTTTTCTCAATGAAATATACATTTCGATACTTCAATTGAAGACTTTATTTTTGATTTCTGTTCTAATCTTTTGTATTTTGTCTTTTTTAATTTTATTTATGTACATACTTAAATCAAAGTTATCATATCCATTCCATTCATAGAGAAGTAACTCATATATATATGTGTGTGTGTGTGTGTGAATAATTTCACGTAGTATAATAACTAATTATTTTATTCCTAGACGTATGTCAGCAAAATAAGTGATGTTTAAGCTTTACACAGTTTCTAATTTCCCAATTTTAACTCTAAATATATATATTGTTTGCACAATTTTGAATACAATGTTTACATTTAATAAAACAGTTTATAAAAATAAATTATTATATCTCACATTTCACATATCTTTTGTCTATTGCGGGTTATCTTTTTGTTATAAATAAACTAGAAATATGTATGAATATAAATATGTGTAATGACAAAAAAAAAAAAATAGCGCATTTAACATAAAATAGAATCCCATTTAATAAATGTGTAGGGAATTTTATTTATAAATTGGTTTTAGTTCTAAAAGATATGACATAAATTCTCATGCCTTTTAAAAATATTTATGGCAAAATTTAATAAATGTTTTCGTAACCAAATTCCACAGTTGTGCATAAGTTTGAATATATAACCTGACTTCTCCATGCTCATTATTTTTCTCTATCTTTAAAAAATCAAATCTTAATTAGAAAAATTTTAATAATTTAAAAAAAAAGCCGTAAGAAGTAACAATAATCAAGCAGAATTTATAGAGAAAACCTTTTTTGACTTAGTTTATATTTAAATACTTTCAAGTCATCATTTGAAAATTTTTATTTCATTTAAAGTTGGGTGTATTATAGTAACAATGTGCGTAAAATGGCAAGCCTGAGGAAATGATTTAAGAACTATTAAAAACAGCATAGCAGTGACAAAATATCAGATAGGAATCCGTCTTGTTTTACTCTTTATCAAGAAATTTAATTAAAGCTCGGCTTTCTCTCTTAAGCTTTTTTTTTCCTCTCTTTAAATTTGGATGATTTAATTTGGCTAATAAAGCAGTCAGCAACGTTTCAGTCAACATGCCAACTTATTTACTTAATTGAAACAGACGACCTGCTAGCAAGACATAAATCAAAACGAGCAATAAGATCTTGAGCGCAATGTTTATTCAACTCGTCTAATCGGAAGAAAAACAAAACTCTGATTTTTCGCCAGAAAACCCCTGCCGGAGGTCCAATGGTACAACGGATAGAAATGGTTTCTCTGTTAATTAAAAACTTGGCTAAACTTTCTTCAGAAGCAGGTTATTAATTGATGGTGACTATAAGCAAAGAGTTTAACTTGTTTGGGTGTAAATTAAATTGGCGTTGGTGACTTAACTGTTTTCAAAGCCTCCGAAAAGCAATATTATTAATATTATTTACATTGTTTATTAACTTTTATTTAACTGGGTTCTCAAGGAAAAATTTAATTCGTGAAACTGAATTAACGCAGTTCAATTTTTTGGGGTTTTAGTTGAAATATGTCAACATGTAAAAACTTTCTCCTAATCTTTTTACACCACTGATTTAAATAATCAAATCCTTTAGGTAGTTTTGATTTATTTATTTAGAAAATGAATTTTACTGTAATTATTTAAATTTATGACGGATTACTTTTACAAAGCGAAAGCAGAACAGATGTGAAATAATTTGATAGTTTCAATAATTAAATATTTTCTTTGAAATACGTTTTCAAACTAAATAAGATATGTAAACATCATTGTAAAAAATTTGAAAAAAGGAAAATTCGTTTTTTTAAGATAAAATTATGAAGTAAAAATAAAATTATAAAAGTTAAAATTATACGAAAACCCTTATTATTTTTTAATATATAACCATATTTTGATAAGATATAAACCATATTTTTTATATAAGCTGAAAATAATTTCCCATTAATGAGTTTGGTTTCGCTTCATTTGTCAGTCAAGGGTTATTTTTTAAACACGAGAACCAATTGGACAGAAATGTACCGCTTAAAGTGGTTTCCAAACACTACAAAACTTCCCATTGCAGAAATTGAACCCACTGATTATTTAACGAAAGCCTTTAATATTTTTTCTTGCTTGGCATACTATATCGGGATCAATTAAAAACATTAGGGAAGTATATGCTTTATAAATGTGTAACAGAAGTATAATGAATTCTGACATATTATAACTCAGACAGTATTAGTTAATGTCAATTTATATCAATGAAGTTTATAATAACTTTATTATAACATATATTATAATAATGTAATATAAATAATAAAACAATTAACACATAAGTGAAGACTAATGAGGATGTTTTTTTGTAAAACATTTTCGTGCATTAGTTTCACATTTTACGACAACTATCCCTGTTAGTAAGAATTAATTGAAAGAAAAATTAAGCATTTATTTGTGCACTGCTAAATTAATTGAGATAAGTTCCTTCCATTTTCGATTTCCTCACATTTTTTGTGAAAAACTATTATATTCTAAATTAATTGAAAATAAAAATCCTTTATTTTTCAGTAATCTCTAATGTATTAGAATACTAATTAACAACTTAATAATTGATGTTTGATCTAAAGAGATACTCCTTTTATCAACTTTCCTTATATACATATTGTTAGTAAACACAATCAAATTCAAATTCTGATTGTTACTTTTAATTTGTTGGAAGAAATAAAATGCATTTAAAACAGTTATAACAATAACTGTTGATAACTTTTACACGTTATTTGATAATTGTGAGCAATAAACGACGAACGAGTAAGGAAAATATAATTAGTCGAATTGTTTTAATTTTATAGTGCCCCTCTTTGGCTGTGTAATGATAATGAAGACTCCAATCATATCCAAAAACGTAAAGCGCGAAAATAAATAAAATAATGCAGATCATAAAAAATCTTTGGATCAGTGCGTAAAAATTTATTATTCTCTTATTTGGCTTCTTTAATCTCTTTTCCTGATTCCGCGTTTCCTTTCCTTTACTCAAAATAAAACAAATCATGCATTATTCAGAGGGAACTTTATGTAAAAAAATATTTTAAAAGTGCAAAAGGAAATGAAACCAAACACTAAAATTTGAATGATAGAGTGTTGCTGATACTCAAATGGCAACGGATCACTGCTTAGTATATTTCAAGACTTTTATTTTATCCTCAGAAAAAAGTATAATGTTATTTCTGCGGTTGAGATATTTTAATCTCTTATTCTATATTTGAGAATTTAAAACAATATTAATAACTTTTTATCCAGAAATATTACGTTGCGTAAAGATACGTATCAACAGAGACTTAAATTTCAGATCTTCAGAACTATAAAAATGGTACGAATTCATGGATAATTTCTTAATTTTTTTTTAAATTTTATATAGAAACAATTTGATTGCACTTAATGTATTCAGAAATATGTATTAGCTATATATATATAAAGCAAGGAGAAAATTTTAATAAACTCAGTACTATAATTAAAAGAGAAGTTTAAAAGAATATACATGGACATTTATTCCACTGTTTACAATTTAATTTCGTAATTTTAATAAGAATAAAATGCCATTTGTTTTTCTTTTTTCTATTTTAACGATCTCAATTGAAGAATTTTCAAATGTTTTGAATTTTGTAATTTCCATTATAAACATTCGTCTTAAGTTTTTTTAAATATTATAGTATGCGTATTATTGTTTTCCGCTGCTTACTATCAAATATTCTTTTATTGGCCTTTTAATGAAATTTTTATCATTGTGGTGTGGGACATTTTATTTAGAACTTCTTTGTAAAATTCTTGAACATTAAAATATGAATGAAGCACAAAATAGCTTTATGAACTATATTTTCTACCTAATATTTATAATTTATAATGTAATTTAAAACAATAATTTATTATTATTCTTTTGAATTTTTTTAAATCAATTTTCATTATATTTTATTAGTTTTTTTAAATATTCCATATACACATTTTATTTTGAATTTTATTCTTGAAATTTTATATTAATGAACTAAACTCATATATTTACCCGTAGAATAAAATGTGATAAAATTTAAAAATATTGAAAGAACGTATGACTTGCTAAATTTTTAAATTTTTCTTTATCTGTAAAATATTGAAATATATTAAAATTTTGAATATAGAAGATAGTTAGACATTATACATATCGTTTTTTAAACAAAATAATATTTTTACTCTCGATTTATTATTTAATGTTCCCCAGGCAAGAATTATACATTGATTTTTTTAAAGTACTTTGTCATAATTATAAGAAATGAAAGATATTTTACTTTCATGTCAATATGAAAATAATGGCAATAACAAATAAATCTTGCTTTATCATTTGCCATAATTTTTGAAAATGACTTCAGTTTTAAATAGCCAAAAAGACCTTGCTTACCATCAGAAATCCTCAATCCTCTCACAGAGGGAAGTATTTTGCCATAAGCATCGAATAAGTAAGGTCCCATCTAAAATTTAGGAGATCAAGATTGAAGCAGAAACCAATTGTTTTAGATTTAAAGATGTAGGCCAAGAAGACGAAGCTCCATGCCGCAAATTAAAGTGAAATGTCTCCATTTATCTGACGCATGACACTGGCCTATTAAAAATTCCCGTACTGATGAAAGTCAAGTGAAGCAATTTCTCATATAAAACCAAAAAGAAATACTGTAATTGAATGAAAGCTCACTGTAATTGGATGCCAATTACATTAGTAGATATCGTTCAGTGGGAAAGCAGCGATTCTTTTCGTACCGGTGAAATTGCTTTCATTCCCTACTTTATCTTAAAGTTTCTTCTTAACTTTTCTTATCAAGGCTAGGGTATGGTGGCCCGTAATGCACTTTTTCAACGAAGGGGAGAGACCAAAGTGGCATTAATGAAGTTTTCGTATTTTTTTACCCTCTCTTTTTACGAAAAAATCTAGCATTTCCTTAACTAAGAAAAAGAAACGGATTTGGAGATCTTGTTCTTTCAAAGTCTTGCTTTTATGGTTGGTTTCGATTTCTTCCAACAGAACAGTTTATTTCGTGAAAAGTCGACTCGCTAAAATAGTGATATTTTCTTTTAAAAACAAATTGATGTTTCGCTGAGTTTTTATAGATAAGATCATTTCCTTGTTAGTTTAAGAGAGTGCGCTTTCGCATCTATTGGGAAGTAGAAATATTTCCTAGTTTATTCTTGAATTCTTAATAGTTCCTACTGAAACTAAATTAAAGTACTCACAATTTTTTTTAAAAAAAATTTAATAGTATTCAAATAATAAGGCTTAATTACAAATTAACGAAAAAATTGATAAATAATTTATTATCAAATGGTATCAGATTTGTGTTAAATTTACTGTATAATTTCATTGAGTACTTTATTGAAATCTCTATTAAACATTATAGTTAGAAATTTATGTTTTATTAATCGCTGAATTTTTTATTAATCGAACACTTTATACATGATTAATGGGAATATTATTTTAATTTAAAAAATTTCATATGTTACTCTTCATGTGAAACATGCTTAGTCAATCATTTTACATTTTCTAAATGCTCATTGATTAAACTGTAACGGCGTTAATAGCTGAACTTCCACCAATCATTAAATCTGGAACGTGTTCTAGTGGGTGGTAAAGATTAGACTCATCAATACTGGTACAAAATATGCAAATCATTATTCATAGTAAAAGATAAAATCTGTGATTTTAGTTTAAATTAATTAGTTAGTTATTACTGATGTATGCCATTACCGTTTCTCAAAATATTAATTTTACAATTAGAATCAATTTACTTATTTCCTGAATAATGTAATAACATTATTCAAAGCATAACGAGAATGGTTGTTTTAATAATAATAAAAGGTAAGTTTCTGAATAAGTTTTATTGAAATGTTCAGTAATATAAATATATTAAAGGAATTTATTTTTATCCATGTTTCACAGTTTTTTGTGAATTTTTTAAGAGCAAAACAAATAATTTACAACAATGTAGTGAGGGGGGAATTCCCAAATTACCTGTTTTAGTTTATTCTTACTAAATAATTCTAAAGTCAATATTTCTATATATCTTTAAAATTTTTTGTATGAAAAAATGTAAGTTTAATTAACATATGTCTCTTACGATGAATAAAACAAATTTGCATATTATTTAAAGCAACATTAAAATATCTTAGTTAAAATGTGTTTTTTGTGAATATCTAAAATTAAAGCTAATTTTCTGAGAAAAAGAGCTTGAATAAAAAATTAATTAAATTCCAACTCAGAGACCAATAATTTCCACAACATGTATTAATCATAAGAAAAAATAATCCAGTGAGTATGAAAACATTATCCATTAAAAATTATTTAATTACATTTCAATATCAAATTATTAACAAATTAAAATTAATAGATTAGATTTAATTTATTTTCATTTTTATTAAGATATATGAACAACAATCGGTTTCTAAATATTTTTTACACTATATATTTTAATTTAATTATTAATGTTGAAAATTAATATGTCATTTAATAAATAATTAGCATTTTCCTAAAGTAAAATCGTATAATTTATATTTAAAAAATGTTCATTTCTAAGTGTTGTTACATTAGCTAAATGAAAATACATTTTGATAATTAATGAGTTTTAAATAATCATGCAGTAAATTTAATATAAAAATGTTTAAAAATTAAGGAAAATTGAGCATTTTAATGTTGAAATGTTTAATCATTAATGACATAAATGCTATGAAGCAGTCAGTTAAAATTAATTAAATAATTAATGATGAAATTAACTTGCTCCTTCTGCCAATCAGAAAAGACAACAGATAATTTAAGATTTCTAAAAAATAAATTCTAGTGTAGAAAAATTATTTTCTATCGTAGAGATATATGTGTGTGTAGATTTATATCATTTAAAATATGCAAGTTTAAATTCTGAATTCATTACCTTGTTCGCATGTAAAATTGTGAGACATATCAATAAACATGTTATGCTACAATCTATTCTTGTAAGCTGAAACACATAGAAACATTTAACAAATAAATGTAATATTCCTTTCGTAGAGAAACAAAATTCACTTACGTTGTTTAGATATACTTTATTAAAATTAATACTAACTTAAAATTCACTTCTGATGTGCTTATGAATTAAATTTTCCATTGTATACTTATGTAAGCACATCATATTTATAAAAAAGAAACAACAACGCTTAGCATTGTTTTTGGTACCTCAATTTATATTATTTAGAAAAAAAGAGGTGAAAAGAAATCAACACAGACATAGGGAAAAGTGAATGGTTTTTAAAGGCGTGGTTTTGGAAACTATCATTTCTTCGCTTCTCTTCTGTAATACAATTTCCTAAGAACAATAACTCAAAAAGATTAAATTCTTCGCAAAATATAAAAGCAGAGGAAATCGAAGTTGGGAATAAAGCAGGAAAAAGAAAATGTGAGAGGAAACTAGTGTTCCCCTTTTCCGTTTAAGGCCTAACTGAATCGTACAGAATCGAAAAAACACGGAAATGAATTCCGCACGATTCCGCATTTTAAACTCCTTTTTTATGTTTTCACAGCGATCAGATTGTAAAGATTTATTTCAGGCCCTCGCCAGCCAGCTTAGATAAACACACACGTTTTATTATCGTTATCGTTCCTTTCATTATAGCTTATCAGTCAAAGTGAGAGAGAGAGCGTTTCTCACGTTCAAAATAAGTTTTGAGCGATTTAAATTTGAGCTGGAATAAAATTCTGATTCATTTTTCTCGTTTATTGAAATAATCAATTTTAATTAATTTTACATTTGTAGGAAGTAAATTAAAATTGGGTGGTTTGTTGAGTTTGGAGATACCGCTTGGTTAAGAAAAATTATTAACTTTTACTTTTGAATATTTATTTTATCACTATATTTCTTTTAAAAGCGTTTCAGGATAAAACACATAACTCTAAAAGACGTGAAAATAAATTTATTATGATTTAAATTTCATTGTCAGGTTTGAATTCTAAATTTTAATTTACATATTTTTTAATTACATAGAACAAACATTTTTTTTCTTTTTTATAAAATAATTAATAAATAATAATAAGTAATTGATATCAAGGTGGTTTTAAAATTTCAATTTTAATTATTTTCTTTTGATAACAAGTATTGTAAGCAAGTTATTAAAAACAAGTATTAAAAAAGGCAAAAATGAACCTTAAAGCATAACTTTAAGGCTTTTTCGACGCTAGATTTATAGAAACAATTTAGCAATGAGAGTAAAATTATGGAAATTATCAGAACTTTAGATGCAGACAATGAATTTAAATGGTTATATTTACTGGTAGATAATTATAAAATGTGATGTATAACAAATGCTTAAATTTGTAAAATCACACGTTTAATTAAATTCGCACAGACACTAAAGATTTTTATTAAGATCTCTTTTAGTTTAATTCCGTGATTCTTGTTGTTTGAAAAACTGTTAGTTGTCATTAACTATAGAAAATAAAGCAAGATAGCTAGGGTACTAATCTCTTAAACTGAAAATTATACGTTCAATATCGCATAATCATGTGGACATCAATTTGCTGAGAGTTAAGATAACAACAAAATGATTTCAAAGGAGGATTTCTGTTGAATGCAATCCTTAGGTTAGAATAAATATCTACAAAACGGCACCAATTACATTACAAAAGATATCAAGGACCATATGCCATATCCATGAATTCTAATAATAGCAGCACACATACTAAAAACATCTGCACACTACAGATTATGAGCAAATCATCTAGTGATGATTATTTACAGTCACTGATGCTGTTGATTGTTTGAATAAAATTAAAATATACTGAGGTGCTATACCAATCAATATTTCCGATGATATGCTAAAAAGGGTAAATGGGAAAAATAAAAATTACCTCTATTATGATAAGTTTCGTTTTTATGTCTGACAGAGAACTGAGTTAGGTACATCAAACATCATCAGTATGTTTATAAGATTTCAAAAGATAACACCGTACTAGGTTATCTACCTTAAATATGGTGTAGACATTACATATGAAAGACAGACCAATTTAGTCGTCTTACATTTCTAGATTAATATTAATTTTATGTTGGCATGCAGCCAACTGAAAGGCTATTCTTTCAAATTGTTTAAGTATCCATTATTATCGGAATTACGCTATCTCCTTTTATGGTCATCATTCTACTTACTGTCTATTCTACAAAATTCATAAAATTGACAACTAAGGTCCTAATTTAAGCATCATAGGCCAGCAAAGCCAATAAGAAGTGTTATCAACCCTTATTAAAGGTATTTATATATTTTTATTCTTTACTATGAAGTCATTTTATGCAAATAATTCTGTTTGAATTGAATATTTTGACTCACATAATTTGATCATTTGAATGTTAGGTCCAAGTATATCGTTACTAATATAATTTGTTTTTTGTATTTATGCAATTCCAGTGTTGAGTAACGTATTGAAAGTAAATTATTTTCTTTATAATTCGTAGTTTTATGGATTCTTAGTAATATTTTACATGACAATTTTCTATGTGGTCGTATTAATTAGTATCCTGTAAGTAAAACTTATAAAAAATTAAATAAGCTCTATTTTATTCCCATCATTAAGTTTAGCTAGAATTGTTTATATTGAATTTATTTTAAAAACTTAGAAAAATATACTTCTATAAACATATTTTAAAATAAACTGTAATAATTAATAAATTTTAAGTTCATTTTACAGCTAGTAACACAGGTAAGTTTTCTTATTTAAAGAAAGTAATCCCCTTTAATTTGATTACAGACAGTGATAAAATTCCCTTCCTTATATTAAGTAATAATGTCTTCATATTTAAAATTATGTTTGAAAAGTTTAATAAAAATAAATTGTAATATATTTTAATATGTATATTCTTCATTCATCGTATTTTATTATCTTTAATTTGGCATCATTTGAAAATATTACTCTGAGAAACATTCCTGATTTTTATATGACAGAAGGAATTTATGCTAACCTTTCATGATTGTTTTTGATGGATTTTTCAAATATTCTTTACCACTGTTTTCGAATAATGACATGAATTTTTTTATTTTTTTTTACATTAATTATAATAATACACTTTTCACCAGGATCATAATAACATTTCATTAGTGATTAATAACTCTACGTTTTCATTGTTATTTCCACGTATTTCTATCTCTTTACATTAATGCGATTGTATGGTTTTTTATCTCTTATTTGCTTACAAGTATAAATTACAATTGCGACTTCAAATGTATAATGTTATACATTCCAAAGTTACGAATCTTTAAACGTAAACGAATAAAGCAAGAGATACGTTTGTTATCTCATAAAAATGTTTAAAATGTGGCACATAATAAACAATAATAGTATTCGCATAAAATATATAATTATTTTTTGATTAAAATGTATTGGTGGATTTATAGATATTTTAGACATTTAAATAAATGGTAATGTTTTAGCGATATATATACGAAAAAACTTAAGCAAAATTAAATTAAATAATTTTTATTATTTTTTTTTATTTTGACGTCAAGAAATATTATTCAAATTTTGAATTATATTAGAGAAAATCATTTAATATTTATTTCGGGAAAAATATGCTACTTATACTTAATAATAAAAATAATACAGTATATGAGGCAGAAATTAAAATATTCAATGGAAAAATTATAATCAAATGAAGATCTGATGTAATTTTTTCAAAAGTGGAACTGACTTATAAAGGTATTATCTATCCATTTCCTTAATTAAAAGAAAAATATGTTGGTTAAAGTTGTCTATATTTTTATAAGAAAAATATAATCTGCTGGAGAAGTATTCTTTTGATATATTTAATCATTAAATATTCAAAAGTACACGTAAAATCTCGAATGATAAGAAAACTTTTCTCAGTAAACCAAAAATGTAATAATGAACATTCTCTCATTCAAATAAACCAGTTTCCTTAAAGATAAATAAAATTCGTTGAAGTCAAGATGCATGTTTACAGGATTTGTTTCTGCATCATTAAAGTGTTTTAATAAAATTCTGCCCTCACACACACACATAGATAATACGTAAGCTCAGGTCTTGCGTTTATTGATTTTACACTGTTAATGGAAAAATGCACACAGCAATAACTTTCAGTTGGATGGTTTTATTATATAAGTAAAGAATAGGAAATACATTATATTAAACAAATTTAGTAAAGATATCACATTTTATCGAAAGGATTTTACTCAAGATATAATATTTTTCATTTTGAGGAAAAAGGCTTTTCTCCAATATATCTGACAGTCATGTATAGAAAATATCTTTTTTAAATATTTTCATTACTAATAACTTTTACATATCTACATTCAATGTAATAACTCATAAATGTCCGGAAGACATGAAATCCAACGCAAAGAAATTAAATTAATATTTTCCAATACATCAACGTCTCAAATAAACATCATTTATTACACACACATAAATACGTAAATTTGTCGAATATGTCATATTTTAGGTCATAAATGTATGACCAGGAGCATTAATTTATTTTAAAATAAATAGTATTTATATAACCTCTCAGTAAAAAAAATCATGTATACAAGGAGGAATCCTAAATAATTATGCAAATATGTTAAAGAATATTTGCATAATTATACACTTAAAAAATATGTCGTTTATATATCAACATAAAGCTTTTCTATATAAGTAGCCACCAATAAATGAATTATCGAATTATAATTAAATGATGATAATCTGCATATAGGGTTCCAAATAATCAGTGACAGTAGTGGAAATAAATAATTTATTTATTAAAAAATAAAATTGATATTTGAATACATTTTACCAAAGGATATAATTGTGAGAAAAAGAAATAAGTTTCTGAAACAATATCAGCAGCCATCCTACTTGCTAGAAACCACATGTGTGGTATATATATATTATATATATATATATATATACATATATATATATATATATATATATATATATATATATATATATATATATATATATATATATATATATATATATATATATATATATATATATATATATATATATATATATATATATATATATATATATATATATATATATATATATATATATATATATATATATATATATATATATATATATATATATATATATATATATATATATATATATATATATATATATATATATATATATATATATATATATATATATATATATATATATACATATATATATATATATATATATATATATATATATATATATATATATATATATATATATATATATATATATATATATATATATATATATATATATACATATATATATATATATATATATATATATATATATATATATATATATATATATATATATATATATATATATATATATATATATATATATATATATATATATATATATATATATATATATATATATATATATATATATAGTAGTTTATGTAATAGATAGTCACATTTAATAAGGTAATATATTCATAACTATAAATGTATATTGCAAAAATATATATATTATATAGCAAAAATTAATTTGATTATTTTTTTAGCACGACTTTTATATATTTTGAAAGATAAGAAATTTATTTCAATATATTTTGTTAAATGTATTCTAAAGTTCAAAACATATTTATAATTTTAAATACTGAATAGAATTACATTTATTTTTTCAATTTTTTAGAAAAGTTTCTGTGTCCAAGTTTTTTTTTGTAAAACCAACTCTTATTTTTATTTCACATCCTTATTTATAGAATCTATAGTGAACGTTTTGGTATTTAAATATATTTGAATTTAACAAGAATACTTTCAGAGATCGATTTTGCTGACTGTACATTTTTTATTCGGAGAAAGCAATTTCATTAGCACGTTGAAAACAGAATTTTCTTCGCTTTTGTTTTATTTCTTTTTCTCCCAGTCCTTGACTTATCTTTTTCGATGAAATAGATCTTCTAAAATCGATATTTTAAGTAAAAAAAAAATCCTTTTTATGCTGCAATGAATTTCCCTATTGTATCAAAGAATATTTAATCATAACGAAACGCAGTTGTATAGAGTAAATCTGAATGTTAGACAGTCAAATAACTGGCAAGATCATAACTAAAAGATGATGAAAACTAAATTGTGAATAAATATTTATTTATTATTCTTATTTGAATTACTATTCACACTTTAATATTATTTCATGATCAATATTGTACAAAAGTATGTTTTATACTTTTAAAATGCATTATATATAGATATATATAAATATATTCTTTATTCTAAATAAAAAAATACAATAAACGTTCATTATTTTCATATATAGACATATGAAATATTGCTGCTTGTGAATATTGTTATTTGTGTTACCAAATTGTACTAGTCTATACAAAATTTGTCACTTATATTTGTCCAAGTTATTAAAGACTAAATTAATAATGATTGTTTTTGTGTGTGTGTATTGTAACTATAGGCAGATGTGATGATTACTGAAGTTTCCTTTAAGTATGAAAGTAATTACATAAAGTTGAATTAATTAGTATTTAAAGTCTTATTTTAGAATAGAAAAGTACATTTAATTTTTGCATATTTTAGAAATGGGGTTTTATATTAAAAATATATAATAGAATTACTCATATTATGATTCCAGATAAGAACAGAGATAACTGTATGTAATGTAATATGTTTAGTGTGTAACAAAAATAAAGGTACCTTCGTTATCATTGCCTCAATATATTTTTGTATATATAAAGGTGAAAAAATCTATGTTTTCATGCAGTGGTTGCTTTTCTTTAGTGTATAGTAGTTAAAATTTTGAATAACCTTGTATAGAATAACTTACACTAATATACTTTGAATTTACAATTTAATTGAGCATTTATTTCATTAAAATGTATCATTTTTAAACAAGTGAAATTCTAATTAATCTCAATAAAATGAGTATCGCACTTAATTCCTTTATATGAATTGAGGCATTAAATTCCAAATATAGAAATATTCATTTTCAGTATTCATATTCAAAGAAAATTGACCTACAAATTAATAAAATATCTGTTTATAATTTAATATTTATTAATTTCATACTTCCTTAGAATTTATAAGCATTTATTAGCTATTTAAGATTATAACATGTTATTTGCTATAATGAAATACATAATTGTTATCTCAGTAAAATTTACCCAAACATTTTGCAATTCTTCTCTATTTAAAATTTTAAAAACAATAAATTAAATTTATTTTAATTGAATTTTGTTCAAAATTATGTGCACAATTTGTGGAATCAATGTTTATTTTAATTTTAAAAAAAATTAAGCTTTGAATATAATGCAAGCGATTACTGACAGATGATGCAGGAAATATTTAAACTTCAGCCTTAATGAATATTAATCAAAGCACTTAAAATAAAATAAATATTTATGAGTCATTAAATTTCTTGATACTAAAATGCATAAATAATAATTATATTCTCAAATTTCAAATATTTGGTGGTAGAAAGATAATTTCTGGTTTGATATTTTTATAAGCGAAATTTGTAGTTGTTTCCTAGTGTGAAGCACATTACTAAAAGTTTGAAAAAATAACCTAAATATACAAATTTACATATCTTTGTCTGAAAATTTTATTTACACACTACATTTATTTACAGATATTTTTATTTAATATTGTCCTAGAAAACCATATGCATGCTTTATTTTATTAATAAATTTGCTTAAATATGCATATATTCATGAGGTATAGAATTTTTGAAAATGTTTCTAGAGATTAAACGCACACACTCGTATGTATGTTAAACATATGCATATTTATAAGCGAGGGACAAATATTTTCTAAATAATTTGTAGAAATTTCTAAGTAAATAGGAAGATACATTTTATTGAGAACATGTTAAAAACTAAAATCCGAAAATATTATGATTTCAAATAAATACGCAGTTGGTTATCGACAAAGTGCAATCGAGAAGAATAGGAGAAATAAAAACACAAATCTTTAGAGTGTAAATGTCAATAAATTAAAAATTCTAACTTCTGTGTTGTGAGGAAGAGAATAAAGTCAGGAAAAACTTTATTAATATTTAAAATTAATTAAAACATAAATAGCATTGAATTACCATGGTTTTGGATGCCTATCTGGATTATGGTAGCAAAATATCCTTCCATATAAACAGAATTGAGCAACACAATATGTTACTTTTATGGCGGTTTTAATTTGTTAATATTTTACGCGTTTTGAATGAGCCATATGATTTTTCAATTATGTCTACCTTACACACCAATCACATAGTCCACACCTTACATTTGGTAAAAATATTAAGTAACTTTAACCTCTGAGTATTTCGTCTTTGTAATATTTGGTTAGTAATACGGTTAGTTTGAAATTTAAATATAATTAGCAATAAATGGATAAATTATGGATATTACGGATTTCATTAATTTAATCAATATATATAAAATTGCTTTCAGCAAATATTTAAATGACTTTAATATATTTCCTTCAGAAGTAAAATTAATAATGTATCACAAATACAGTTGGAATAAATATTAATTTAATTGAATAGCGATATAAAATATTTGCATACTGAAATTTAAATCAGCGTCAGGTTCTCAAAATTTTGTTTCCAATATCAATACATAATAATTCAAACTCACACACACAGATATATATATATATATATATATATATATATATATATATATATATATATATATATATATATATATATATATATATATATATATATATATATATATATATGTATGTATATATATATATATATATATATATATATATATATATATATATATATATATGTATATATATATATATATATATATATATATATATATATATATATATATATATATATATATAGACTAGTCTGTAGAAAAGGAAAAGATAAATAAATCTTAGATTAACCAGAACTGTTATTATTAACTAAAAATTAAATAATAAAATGAATCATATTAAATCGAGAGACTGTTAAAATTTTGCATTCTTTTTATAAATTCGATAATTTATTTAGCTAGTGATCTTAATTTAAAAGTAAAATTAAGTTTTATATCATTAAAAATTTTTACTGTTAACTTATAAATATTTAATCTGAAATTTATGCAAACAAATATCCATTTTATAATGACTCATTCTGGAGTAATCCTCTCATTTTCAGTAATTTTTTTTTTATTTATCAGAAAAGTACAAATTTCCCTTTTACACAAAATAAATAATTATCATCACTTAAATTTATTCAATTCTATTATAAAATGTGTGTATTTGATAACAGTTTGCTTTTAATTAAAGTAATCCAATCCAAGATGTTATTGTATTTACTAATGGAAGCTTAAGAATAAATATTTTGGAAAGTGTATTAACGTCAGCATAAATCATAATTGTATAATTCCATCTCTTTTTATTTTGAATGGAAGCAACTAATTGCTGCTCCATTTTGATTGTTTAATGGCTTTTAACGAGAGATCAAAGAAATTATGGATTTTTATTTCTCTCTCCGAAACATTGCTTTTTTTACTTTCCTGTAGTTTACGTGTATTTACAAGAGCATTGTTCTTCTCATTAAAATATAAGCAAACAAATGAAAAAAAGAACTATCAACTAACATAGGTTAATTAAGTGTATTTCAGTTTTTACTTCATTTTTCTCGTTCAAATAAAAATTGTAAACTGAAATCGTGAGATTCAAAATTCATTAATGAAATTAGGAGAAATCATCGACGTGAGTCTAATTCCATTTTGTGAGAATAAATATCACTTCTAATAACATTTTTATTGTTAAAAACGATAATTTTAAAAATAAAATTTTATTCTCTTAATCTCAAAAAATAAATTTTGTAATTTGTTCACGCAAATGAGATTGATATGCTATCACGGGCCTTTGTTTTAATTTTTTTTAAAAATAGAAAATTCAGTTTCAAATAACTTCTGCAAAATCTTAAAATAAACAATTTTTCCAAAAGGAAACTAATTTGCAATCTGTTGTTTCACAGAAGTATATTAAGATTGCTACCGGCATTAATGATTAGATCAGGAATAAATATTTAAATGTGATATTTTTCAGTGTGTTAAGGTACTTTTTTACTATAAAAGCTACAGTTAATAAACTAATTTTATTATGCTATTGTTAATATACATATTTATGTTCAAAATATTTTATTATTTAAGTATCAAAATATCGACTTCCATCGAAATCTCATACTTCGTTGATGTCGTGTGCCACCTAGACTTGGCATTATGGGGCGCGCTGCTCTACTTTTCCAACTAAACCATATTTATGTGTGGAATCCTACTTCCTCAGTACACACATGCTATAGGTACCCGTTTATAGGGTAGGCAAGCATTCACAAATCAATGATAAAAGGAAAGGACAAAGACAATATATATAGATAGAAAGTACATACAAGCCGAAACGGTATGTGCACCCCCATTCCTCCCTATTCACAGTCAGGCATGCTGATCACTAGACAAGCTGAGTTGCAATCTCATACTTTAAAATAATATAAATATTTCAAAATTTTTATGCCTTTTTTTCCATCAAAAAAAAATTCTATCATTATCAGAAAAAAAAATGTTTTAAATTTTTCTATACTACACAACTTGACTACAAATCTTTAAAAAAATTCCAAATATGATATAAATATTTAAAAAAAAGTTTAATTTTAAGTGAATCAATTCTTTAGTCATTTACAACCTATTAATTAGAAAATCTTCTTTATTTTGAATACATGTACAGAAATATTTGTATTTTTAATAAATTGTTCACTTTCATATTGATTTGTTTTCTGTCTTTATTTTTTATTTATTGAAATGTATAAATCTCTTGGTAATTTTTATTTTTTGCATTTGTGCAAACATTATAAATAATCGTACATACCAAATGTTTAGTTCTAAATTTTGATAGAGTGTCACATTCTACTGCTTACATATTTTAGGTTAGTTGGAAGAATACTACATCACAAATACAGAGTATTTCTCAATAGTCAGTTAGATTATATTCCATGTATTTTCTTCTCTTGAAAATATTTCTCTGATATACATCTTATCATTTAACACATTAAACTCAAGCGTTGTATTCGTATTTGTATCAGTGTTACAATTAGTTATTGTTTTCAATGTATAATTTTACAGGCATAAAAATATAGTTTAATATTTTTATTGCATAAATATCAATACAATACATATATTAAAATATATAAAATATATATAATAAAGTATATTTCATAAAAAATGATTGTATTAGGTAATTAGAAAAGTATCAGGTTTGCAAAAATTGAAATCATGTTCGCATTGCATACAAACACATTTCATTTTTAATTGCACTGTTAATGCAAATTTTGAAAAACATTCTTTAAAAAAGTCATTACCTAAATTTTAAATTTAATAGTTGACTTAATATAGCAATATTTATTATTTAAGCTATAAATCTTATGTGTTATATCATGCCCATTAAGTAAAATTATTGATAAGATTCGCTCAAATGTTATTTTATTATGAATCAATAAAGCGTTTTAACTTTAATTTTTTAACAAAATTAATTGTTTTACCTGATAAGAATAACATAACTTCCATCCAATGTGTGTAACGTATCATTTGCTTTAATTCTGTGGTTCAAAAATGATTTTTACTTTATAAACGCCAGATATTATTACTTTCGTTATTACTTTATTTAAGAAATCAAAAGTTTTGATAAATTATTTATTACTAATATATGCATTGTAATTTTTGTAGTTTTCCCCAGTTTTAGTTACTTTTTGTATTGAGCATTGTGGTATTCTTCATACATATATTAGTGCTTGTTTTTGTAAGTATTATTATCGTGTTTTATGTTACAATATATACTAATTATGTCACATGTAATACATTAACCTATATTTAAATTATGTCACATGTAATACATTAACCTATATTTAAATTATGTCACATGTAATTCAGTTATCATTATTGTTGGTAAAACTAGATAAAAAAATGTTTGGTTTAATCTAAATAATTTTAGCCAAATATGTTAATTTAAATGCAAAACTAAATTTAAAAATGAAATTGTCCTTGTGAGAAATTAAGTGTCTTTGAAATTATTCTTTCTTTAAGCTACTCTATTAAACAAGTTGAAAAAAAATGTAAATTTCAATAAGTGAAAGTTAATTAAAACGTCACTTGCATATTGGATATTTTCAATACTTTACAAAATGTAGTTTCGGGAAAATAGCATGGGAAGTAAATATGTTAAAAATTAATTTGTACAGCTAAATTTGCACAACACGGCCGTTTTCTACACTATTGAATAATGTATTACATAATGGAAAAATGTCATTCATATTTTGAAATTTATGCAACAACAATTGATAATTAAATATTTTTTTTTTTAATTTAAAATGAGAAATTTTAAAGGTGTTGCTGTATTTGTGGATAATTGTTTAAAACTTCTAATTAAATTATTATTAGATTTTAATTAATTAATTTATTTATTTGTTACTGTCAACACAGGTTAACAACAACTTTTAATAGTAAGCATATTACTTGCATTATATTAATTGTAATATTATTTTCTTTGTTTTATCGTTATCTACCTAAAATATAAAATAGCATTCAGAGTTAACAGTTTTTTATTCATAATAATATATTAAATTCAAAGGGATCAAAACAGATTGCGCATTAGAACCTAAACACAACACATAACATTTTTTGTGATCAGAGATTATTTTAGTGTTAATTGATGTTTCATCAGTAATTATTTTAGTATTAATGATAAACATTTTGAAATTAATTGTTAGTTTTGTATGTAGTATTATCACTAAAACCATAAGAGGATTTTTGAATGATTAATTTTGTAAGTACTATTTCTGATCAACTTCAAGTTAAAAGCTGTGTAACATGACACATTTTTATTTCATGAGCTTGCAAACACTAAACATGATTTATTTAAAAGTCTTCAAATCTAGTCATTATTAAACAGGAATTTATACATAATAATAGCTTTTCTTACGGATCAAGCTGGTTTAAGTCAATATATGTTAAAAATGAGAGCTCCAAGTATTAAAATACTTATAAAAATGTATAAGATAATACCATTTAAATGAATCCAAATATAGAAGAAATCATTTTGGAGTTATAAAAGCTTGTACATAGATTAAATCAGTGATCAATATCTTTTTATCAAATTAACATTCAGATTCTATATATAAGGAATCAGTTAGTAAATTTAAACCCTACATTTTATATGAAAATGAATATCTGATTGAGTTTTCATGTGCTTGAATAGTTCCACATTTTTTACCTCAAATCTTAAACCACAATTGAATTAAATGCATTAAAGAGACTTAAATACTGATAGCTAACACTTTTTTATCAATCATTTTGTCTTTAGATGAATGTATATACTTATTATTATGCAAAGTATTTCTAAAAAATTTGAAAAACATTTTATGAAATTAAAAAAAAATAATAACAATAATAATTTATAGATAAAATTTTGGAAATTTTAAATTTGAAAGCTAATTTTTAAGGCAAATATTAGTTTAAAAAATGTGGTGAAATATTATCACTATATATATTCATTGTGTAATGTATCCTCTTTATATATATAAAATATTTTTAAAACGATCTGTATCAAATTCCTCTTTTAAAAGCAATGAAATAATTACTTTCACTTAAATGTTTAACTTGTATTTTAATTTAGTATTTTTACGAAGTTATATATATATATATATATATATATATATATATATATATATATATATATATATATATATATATATATATATATATATATATATATATATATATATATATATATATATATATATATATATATATATATATATATGTATATATATATATATATATATATATATATATATATATATATATATATATATATATATATATATATATATATATATATATATATATATATATATATATATATATATATATATATATATATATAATTAAAAATTGTGTGTGCCAGTGGCATAAATTTTTTAATTTTGTTTTCTTTAAATAATAAATTTGTAAACTTAAATTTTATGACATATATAACTGTCAATCAATCCACACATTTCAATTTTATTTCAATATAAATATGTGGTTCAATGATTTGTTTAAGTTTAAATTTGAACAAGATATTTTTAGTATAAAGAATGAATATGCATATTATGAGTGTTGCAACAATTTATAAATTGTTTTATCGGTTTAATAATCATTAAATTTCAATATTTGCTTCATCAATCATATAGCATAACATTTGGCGGAAATGATATATATCGGTTTTGTTATATGTGATTACATATAAGTTTAAAATCTAAAAGAAGTAGAAGTAAATACAAAGCAAAAACATCAATTTAAATTTATAATTCTCTTAAAATTGAATCCATATTTATTTTATAACTGTATCTTTAACTTACGGATTTTCAAAGAATCTCCTCTGGCTTTATTTTCTCTCTGAAAAAAAAAAATTATACTTTATTTAAAATTATAGTTTGCAAAATAAAGCTCTTCTGTACACATAATCACAAAATATTCATTTCTTATATAATCAACGCTGCATTACAGTTGAAATTCTAAAACAGATAATAAGATGCTTGGAAATGCATAATAAAGGAAATTAAATCTACAAATAAAGCATCATCTTAAGGCAAATGTACCTAGATAACTAAAATAAGTACTGGATATATTCATACATGCCTGAATAAATCTGATGCACTCCTTTGCAAAATGAATAGTAATGTTTTCTCCAAAGGTGCATACTAGCAGTCTAAATTAAAGCAGACATTATTGATGAATCCTTTTGGGAATCAGTAACTAAGATGTAATTTTCATGTAAGTCTCAACGATTAGTGAATATCATTCATTGCGAGACAGAATTTTTAAATAGATAGGCCTCAAATATATGCAATATTTTGTTTTAAAGTGCTTACATTTGTTTCTGAATATAATATGATGATTTAAATATTCCTTCAGCTCTTTAATTTCTAAGTAAGTTTCCCCTTTGTGCATGGAGTTTACTATAACTTCTAACTTGAATGGTATTTATAGTACAATTCAATGATTATTAGATATTTATTATAAAAATTTTAGTTTTTGTTTCCCTCTTTGACGTGAAATTAATTACCTTTCAGTAGTTTTTCAAAACACATTTATCGTAGTTTAAATTGATCTTTGCCGGTAAAATTTATCTTTGTATCTTTAAATCTTTATTATAAAATTTATGAATTTTAATTCAGTTATATCTTTAAAATTTTTACACTATAACAAATGAATAGAAGAATTAGTTCACATATATATAAACAAACAGATATCTATTTATGTTTTCTCTAAAGTACAATATTAACAAATTTTTTGGTAGTTCTTTAAAAAATTACACAATTACTATATAGTATTTATTAACAACTAATTAATATAGAATAATTCTTAATAATGAATTAATTATGATATTCATTGCTAAATGTACATGCATTTCTTCTTCCGGGGCATTTACATTGGTTAACTCAAATCATATTCTTTCAGCTAATGGATTGAAAGAAGTAACAAGATGTTATACAATGACACCTCAAAATATGAAATATAAAAATTGTTGAAAAGAGTAAAATATGTTTCAATAATTTAAGCAATTAAGTGAAATTAATTGACAAATTAAAATGCAGAAAAACCATGTACTTGTTTTACTACTGTCAAATACTCCTGAAGAAACTGATGTACTTGTTCTCATATCTCATTGCTTTCATTTTGTGTAACAAGGTTTGTCAACCAAATATATATTATTTGACATAAAATAAAAGAAATTACTGGCAAATAGTATTATGTATCTAATTTTAACTTTCTTTTAAAATAAATATTTATTGAATTTCTTAAGAAGTATGTATACAGTTAAATTATTACAATCATAATAAGTAATTTAAATTGCAATAATAAAATATTTTACAATATGAATATTTTATCAAACTGAAACTTCATTCAATTGTTTATTTTAAATATTAGCGAAAAAGTGTTGCCTGCTCACTGCAAAATAATAAAAACTAATTCATGCATTGTTGAACTACTTAAGTAACTTCTAGTTTATTCTATTCCCAGACAAATCTAAATATTTGAAACTATCATATATATGGTTCGATTTTCTAAACAGCTATTTCCCCTTAAAATACACAAGAGTAACCTCTCTATTACGGAGAACACAATTTTTAAGATTAAACTAGGAGGAAAATTAGCAATCAGGAAATTGCAAAATGAAGCAAATAAAACTTTCGAGTGATTCAGTTGCATCATGTATTCTTTTTGTTCGTCTAGACAACAAAAGAAACAATCTCAATTATTCTTCGCTTGGCAGATAGAACATATCCATTCTGTTCTGTGTCGTTTACTTAACTTCGGACTTTAAAACAAGAGGACTCTTTGTCGAAAATCCTAGGTGGAAAAAACGCTGTTTCTGCTGGGAAAGTTAACAAAGTCGTTAACTTTAGTTATTTATCGCTGAATCTGTGTGTTATTTGAAGAAGCTCGGCTCAATAGGACTACACTTAGTGGGACTGGAGAAACTTTATTTTCCTTTGTATTTAAGAGGAACAAAAGAATCTAAAAAAAATAAGGAAATAAAACTCTGCGAATGTTGTACAAACACAGTGAAGGGAGATAGACATTCAACCCGAATAAAATCTGAAATAAAGAAAGAAAAGTAGAAACTCAATAGGCACTTGAATGTAAAGCCAGGATTTGTTAGAAAGAACGCAAACAACATAAACTGTCCTCCTATTATGCCATCCTAAAGACGATAGGCTTGCTGTGGTAATCGTCTCTCCATATGGGCATCAGATATCTCAAACTTGTCTAACTTTGCACCACTTTATCAAAACCTCTGTTCCCTTATTCCTTTATCTGATCTAAAGAAAATACTGGATCAAAAGTATATCTTTATTGCTAGACATATTTTCTATAAAAGAGTTTAACTCAGCACACACTACATTATCATATGTATAATTATTTTTTTAAAGTGCTTTTCTTTCAGAGTCTTAATTTGATATCTCACATTATGCATATATTTGTAAACCTCTTACAAATGAAATGAAAATCGAAAATAAAATAGAGCATTATAATTTAAATAAAATCGTTAAATAAATCCATCTAAATCCATAAATATATGAATGATGAAATTATAAGTCATAAATTGTACTATTGTACTTATTACATATTATTAAATATTATATTTTTGACAGTAAATTTTAGTCTTAATTTGTTGATGTATAGAAAATTATGAAATATATATATATATATATATATATATATATATATATATATATATATATATATATATCTTCATTTTATTATGCATGTAATTAATAATAACAACTTTTTAAAATTAATAAATTGTATATTTTTAAGAAACATATTTTTGTGTAATTACTTATAATATAATAAAGCTTATAATTGCTAGTTATCTTAGTCAAAATGACCAGATAAACTTATAACTTAGGATTATATTTTTACACAATTTGTTGAATTTATATTTTTTCCACGGGTATATGTTATATACTTTTTCACTGTACTTATAAATTAACCTTTATGAAAATTTAAGCTATTTTTTTTCGTATTTAACGTAGATTGAATGCATTGTTTTTTAAATATTCCTACCGAAAATATTTCTTCTGCATATTTTTATTGAAATGCATTCTTAATCTATTTACTGAGCATGTATTTTTAAAATGGTCTGTTTATGTAACATTATTATACCCATAGCTCTCTAACATTCAATTTAAGCAGCTGATCATTTCAGTAACATTATTTATACCTTCTATACATCGTTTAAATACTTACAATGTCTGGATTGTGATCACCATCAATATTAACAACGTATAGATATTTAGGACTAGACAAACAAAGTTTACGAGGGACTTTCATTTCAGATCTCTACATTCAGTGCTAGTCAAATTCAAAATGGAATATACTGCTTTTAGTTTACCCGCTGCTCTAACATTTGGAATAGCATAGGCTTTATTTGCATACGACTAGGTTAAGTAATATATTTGCAGGAGAGGCAAAGTCATCAGTTTACCAAACCCCATTTACTCTAAGGAATAATCACTTTAATTCACTCAAAGTGAATCCTAAATAAATTGACTTCACATTGGTTTGCATGAATATTCCAGAAGAGTTGACAAAATTCTAACAGAGCGTCAATTAATTGGTCCTAGATTGAGCCTCAAAATGACTTTGAGTGATGGTAACTTAGTTATTGTGACCTACAATAACCCGTATAAATGGATTTATTATCATATTTTTGGAGGTTTTAGCAACACTGTTAATTATGCCATGGCAAATATCGTTGTTCTAATCTTAGGGAGAACCGAAACCCGCAAAGTATGTTTAAGCTATGGTGTAATTTTCATCTTGTGAATAAATTATGTATATTTTCCAGAGAAAATTAATTTAGGTGACCTTCTTGTTAATAATCACACATGAAATAATATTATTTTCATCATTTATCTTGCTCAACGTTAAATATATAGACTTTCAAAATGATTGTAATTTTTCAAAACAACCAACTATGTAGTTTTATTTTCTGTTCTGTAAAACTATAGTTTGCAATAGGAGAGTAATTTTAGTGCTCATAAAATTACCTTTATCACAAAAGGCTATTTTTTAGTATAGTATTAAAATTAATTTTAGCAGTTTGTTGCTTTATATATTTCTTATAATCTGAAGATTTTGTAATTAATTGAAAAAGTTTCGGTGCTCCATTCTTTATTCAAACATTATAACTAAGACTTATACAATTTATTTTGTATATTAATTAAAAATTTATCCTTAACGCTATCAAATCAATCCTCATAGCATTAGTTTTGTTATACAAACATAAAATTTGTCTGCAAGTTAAAAAAATATCTGTAACATGTAAATAAAATTCAAATAAAATTTCTAAATCACACACCTTGTAGTATTTGTTTTAAAAACAAAAAGCTTATTTCACTTACTTACATTGAAATTTGCTCATATTCTATATTGTATAAATGCTTGAAATTACATTTGTGTTAGGGAGGCTATTCTAGTCTATCATAAATGTAAATATACTTTAAAATCAGTTTGTTAAAAGTGTTTCATCGTTAAAAATATGCTTTTTTAAAAATAATTTTCAGATAATACACTGTAACTTGAAATAAATATTAGTAGATAAATTAATTAAAAAAAGAATGAAACGCAGTAAAAACTCATAATTTTAATACAGCTCTAAATATAATTTAAGACAATAATTAACTGATTAGCAATTTAAAATAAATATTTTAAATAAAAGTGACATATTATATTAAATCAAAATATATGTACTATAGAAAATGTTTTCGCTTTTCATAGAAACTTTGTCACTGATTTTTATATGTGTTAAATATATTTGAAAGATATTAATTTATTTTATTTCAAGATGCAAAGACTTTGCCTAAAGAATTCTTAGGCACAGAAACTTGGAAGAAGGAATTTTATTGCTCATTTTTATAAAGATTTGCAAAAATTTAATTTCAAAATTAAACAATGAATAACAAATAGAAGCATGAAGGTGTTTTTTTTTCTCTTGTGCCAGCTTAGGCTGACAATATATACAATAATTGGTGTGGAGTTCCTACTACTTCAGTAAACACATGCCATAGGGACCGGTTTATAGGGTAGGCAACCATTCACACCTCATTCATACACAGAGATGACAAAGGCAGGATAGATAGAGAGAGTACATCCATGCCCGAACCGGGATTCAAACACAGGAGCTTCCCCTCCACAGTTAGGCACTCTGACCACTAGACAGGACGGTCGACATGAAGGTGTTGTTTTAGTTAACTAATATGTTATTGTAAAAAAAATATAAAATATCATATTATGATCTAAATATTTTATTTAAATAACTCAAGTATACAATTTTTATTGATAACCAATGATATTATATGCCATTTAGTTAATTACTTTAGAGTAATATTTAAAGAATAATTTCATAGAAGAAAAATTTCATAAAATAAAAAATTATCTCTAAAGAATAGAAACATTTTTTTTTTTACTTTCTTACTTGATACATTTTTGAATTACAAGATTAATATAAGTAACATATGTTAAGACTGAGCTGCAAACATTAGCGCCGTGCAAAATAACTATATTAATTATTTACTATTTCTCATCTACTTATATCATATTAAAGCACATTTTTCGTTTATTTGGGGTTATAGGTTATGTTTCATTTTCATGTGCAAAAAGTGACTGAAAAGATCCAGTCATACTATGTATATATCACAGTAGAAATGTATTTATTTTACAGCACACTATAAATATATTACACACGATTGCACTATAAATAGTATGCCTAACAATGCTTCGCAACTCTTATAACAGTGTTGGGTAAGCAGGTGTATAGTACCGAAATTTTCACAATCATATTTATTCCTCAGTGAAAACCTCACAGAAAATGCTAGAAATGACGCCCACGTGTGTCGTTGCACAGCTGACATCGGCGAAGGAACGGCCGGCTCAACCTCTCCAAGATAGTGAACCGTTCTAATGTTGGCCTTGGCAACAACGTTTCTAGCCAATTTCTAGTCACGAGATCTTTACTTGAATCTATCCACAGGCGTACTTGAATCTATCCACAGGCGTATTGAATCTATCCACAGTGTCTCGTACGTTTAAAACTGCACATGCCCACATAAGAAAAAGTGCAATGGGTTAAGGTCCGGTGAATTAGGAGGCCAAGCCACAGATCCAATCCATAGTGTTGAATATGGGGAATTCAAAAATCCTTACATTTCTGGCTTTCGAACATTTGGTGAACGTCCTACATTACTACGCAGTCATCGATCAACACTGGAAATGGTAGAATGGATGGGTACTGTCACCCCTATATATATATATATATATATATATATATATATATATATATATATATATATATATATATATATATATATATATATATATATATATATATATATATCCTACGTAAAAGTATGATTTAAAACGCAATAGGGGTAAATAAATGTAGAATAACCAAAGTTTAATAAATTTTTATTCACTGTTAAAATGTAAATTTTTGTGCAAATAAGTAAAGGATGAGGGATAACTATTTAACTCTAAAAGAAATTCAAATGAATAAAATGAAAACGTGTTAAAGAAAACGTTTTTTTTTAATTTTAAATGTTGTTATTGACGATGAAATTAACAGTCACATATTTTGATTTAAATCATAAATTAATTACAGCATGCGAATTAAACACTACATATTATGTACTATATGCAAAAATAATTTACAATTAAGTCTCTACACATTTTAATTCAGATACACATTTAATGAAATTGAATATAAATTGAGAGAAATCTTAGCATTTTAATTTATTGTCACTGAAATATACCAGCTTTTAATAATTTCCGGAAAGTAGACTTACACATAATCATCTAATAAATCCTATATCCTTAACCCCATTGAAATAAATGATTTGAAGTCATTGAGGTAACACTAAGATTAAGTTTCCTTTTCAGTATATTTTAAATGAGATTTCTAAGACGAGGATAAGAAGATAACTTAATATTCATAATAGGCGTTAAATTTATATAATGTTCATGTTTAATTAAGTCATGCAATATATAACAGTTATATCTGTAATACATTAATAGGTGGGAAACTACAAGGTGACTTCTTTTAAAATCTAAAAGGACATTTTACAATTTTGAAAGAAAACCAAGACTACAGTATTTCATTAAAAGTGCGGTTTCATTCACATATATATGCATACATACATACAGACATACATACAGACATATATATATATATATATATATATATATATATATATATAAATATATAGATAGATAGATAGATAGATAAATAGATAGATAGATAGATTATAATCACAAGATGGATATGTAATGCAAATTAAAAAATATATTTTAAAAGTTATTTTAATCGAACTATGTAAGTATTATCTCAAAAAAAATCTCAAAGTCTTTCAGACACTTCATAAAGACGATTTTTTGTTGTCTCTCGCATTAGCATTATATTGCACTAACATTTTTGAAAGGATGGATAATTTTTTTAATGTATCTCGATTACAAAAAAGTGTATTATCAAAGCATTAATCATATAATCTTATAAATTATTAATATTATTAAAAAACTAACAAATAATTAGGGACAAAGATAATTTCTGCTTGGAAAGTATGTGAAGGAAATATAGTAAAACTTTCAAAAAAAAAATAAATAAATAAAATACACGAAAATTCTCTTTTAAAGTAATTAGCGTACAAATACTTTTTATAAAAGAAACTAATCTTCCTAATTAATAAATGCTATTATAACCATGTTTTAATACCCATTAGTTTGCATAAAATTAATTGTTTAACAATGCAAAACATTATTGTACATTTTTCGTTTATTCGATACAATAGGATAATGTTTATAAAACATATATAAATATATATTGTTATATATATATATATATATATATATATATATTTATATATATATATATATATATATATATATATATATATATATATATATATAAAAATCTCTAGTTGTATATAGTATATAGTTATTGAATAAAATTATTTACTAGTTGTCTTTTTTAGAGGATTTTTCAGACTAAATTATCATTTATATTAAGAAAAAACTACAAATTCATGAATAACCACGTATTCCTATTACAACAACTATGTATAAAATACATTTATTCTTATAGCATGTTTGACACAATCGAATTCTATGATATGTAACTTTAAGGAATGTACTGGCAACATGCAAATTTATTTATAAGAATTATTGTTGAATTTAAATAAATAAAAATATTAAAAACAATATACATAACGTTGGTGTTAATTATTTTATTATTATGTTAATTATTTTGAACATATAAGCAACTGAAGATATAGATAATATCACTAATAAAATAGGATTCTGCCTAGTGATATAAGTATTTGATAGGAATGAATGAAATTTTGTGTTTAAGTCAAAAAAGTAATTTTTATATGAATCAACAATCTTGTATAAAACTCTTGTTAATTTTCTTTTTACTCTATTTTTTTAATATATTTAGAATCTATCAAATAGAAAAAAAATCTATTATTTGACTGTCAAAACTGAATGAGTAATGGAATAATCTAACTTCGCAATTTAAAAATTTTTCATTTCAAAAAAAATATTGCGTGAAATGCATTTTAAACAACCTTACAATAACCAGAGTTGATCTTTGGAGATTTTTTTTTCATATTCTTTAATTCCATTTTCGAAACAAAAAGAGGATTTTTTATTTACATTTTTTATTACATTTATTCTTCAAATAATTGCAGCATATTCTATTGTAATGAATGAAAAATGTTTTCTCATTCAAATTATTTATTTCATTCATTGATAATTTCTATTTGTCCTCTTGAAATGAACTTTGATATCTTTGCAGTTTACTTCCTTGAATTTTTAAACAATAATGCAAGATTTGATTTAAATTTCTGTATGGTAAAAATTTTAAAATCTTATGTAATATGAATTGTATAACCAATATTATATAAGCTAACACATTGGAATTTTTATAAAAATGCATTTACTACAGCTACTTAACTTTTTTTATAAAACCATGTCTATAGTTAAAAGAGATACAGCATTTACTAAAGATTATTTTTCGAAAATATTTAATAGTTAAATAAACTAAAGGTCTTAATATAGTGTATTACTTCCTTAGCATTTTCCACAAAAAAATTGTTTAATTTCTAAATAAAGCTATTAAAAGAAGAATTTGTTTGCTCATTGCTGGCTTAGTATTCATATATATATATATATATATATATATATATATATATATATATATATATATATATATTTTACATTAGATGAAAAGTTTATATTAATAGCATCTACAATTCTCATTATTTTTGCCAAACAATCCATCGCATACTTTTTAGAAATGTCACAAATAGTAATTAGTTGATATATTTTACTAAATTTAGAAAATTGTAAGGAAATGAAAAAAGAAATAATTTTCAGTCATACTCTAGGAAAAAAAAAATAATAATAATAATAATAATAATTTAATTTTTTGAACATATAAACTTTTCAGATTTTTAAATTTATTTATAGTAAAATTATTACAAGATAACATTGTTCTCACAGGTAAAATACAATACTTCTAAAAACATCATTCCTCGTACAGTTTGAGAATTTTTTTTTTTTAAATCTTAAGCATACAATCAAAGAATTACAAGAAAATAGTAATGCTTGTTATTTCATCGCCATGCTACTTCAAATCTTATTCAAGCCACATTATCGCATTAAATGCACTCACTATATCATACTTCAGGCAAATATTATCAACCCATTCAAGAAGAAAATTAACTTGATAAAAAAAAAAAAAACATTCAATTCAGAATAAAGGCAACTCCGTGTAAATTTCAGTAAAATATATTTAAGATACATGTTAATGGAATTACTTTACTCAAACGGAATAAGCGTTTCAGATGAGCTGCTTGTGTTCTAATCAGAGAAATCGTTTTGAAGGTGGTTCCGCTATTTTATTCAATTTCATTTCTCTCGCCGCAGCAAAGAATTAGGAATCAAGTTGTATGGTTCGGAGCTGCGGTAATTGATGCAGAACAAGGAAAAGGTTGGGCTGAAGAACCAGCTCGGAGCTAGTCGATTAAGATAACAATGGATAAACGACTCTCCATTCACAATCACGTGTTTTAAAATCAGGAGCACGTCTGGAATAAGCATTCATTTCACTTCAACTCCAAATGTAAAATTGCAAACAAACGAAAAGAGAGAGTTGCATATATCATTTCATAGCACACAGCCATTGTTTTCGAGAGCCATTATTTGCAAGAGCACTTTACTGGCAAAAATCTCTTTTTGTAAACAGTTTTCATAATTAACACCCTATCTTTATTTTGGATATGCTTTGGAGAAACAACACAATGAGTCTTACCTTTACTGTAATATTTTCTACTTTGAATCGAGGGAACAATTTCAGTCGAACAAGAGAACACAAAAGAATTACAAAATTACTTTATGCCTGGATAATATTATAGATAAGACACATCTAAGATAGAAAAATAATTTCAAATTCGGAATATAAATATTAGAAATAACAATGTGTAACTAATAATGTTGCGTAATTACATTTATGGAGTAACATATTTGTAGTCATTATTTTGCATTATGATCCCGTTCAAGAATTATGGAATGTTTATGTTTAAAAAGCTGTATTAAATTAAGAAACAACTCACATAAATGAAAGGTTATTGAACATAACATAAATAAAGATTAATAACACTTGAGTACTTATTCAAATTCTGTAAAATATTCTTAACAAACTAAAAGCCAACTCTTCAAAATCAGCCATGGCCAATATGTATCCAGCTTAAAATAAATCCTTTATAATCAAATAAAAAATTTATTTCGTTCTTTGAAAAACGTACATTTTACAACTCTAAATCAATTGAAATGCTGATGTATTTTAAATATTACATCGGTTTTGTACAATCAAACGATATTTTTTTATCAAAATAAAATGATAGTTTTTTCTTTCAGAATATTTGTTTCTTTTTTTAAAAGCATAAAAGTATATATGTGTCCATTTTTAATCAAATCAAATATATTTTTCATTAAATTATATGACATGATATTTTTATTATTTGAGTAATCATACTTGCGATTAAAAGCCTTTGTCAATATTTACACCTTTGGTTGAAATTATTGTTTTCCAAAAAATTAGCTTTGAACATTTTTCTTTTAAAATACTGCTAAATAAAGTTTCTTACAAAAACTATCGAACATTTCAAAGCTTAAAGCACTGTTACTAAAATTGAATTTGAAAAGGAGTAATATAATTTTATTACATAATCTTATTTCGAGTTAAGATAACTGTATACTGTCCAGTATTTATTTGTAAATTTCTCAGAAAACTAAATTTGAACAGATGAAGAAAAATACTTTATAGAAACAGTCAGACCCAAAATAGCATCAACGAATTTCATCAGCAATACTGCATTAAAAATCGCCGCATCATTTTCATTTTATGATGAGATTAAAATGTTAATTTACTGGGGAAATTATATTGTTTATCGTGTGAAAATTAGAAAGAATTATTTGAAATTTCAGTTAAAATATTACCGGAATACTCTGTTTAAATATTATATAAAAACATAAAGTTAAGTTAAAGTACAAAACAATCACTGGTTAATGAATACATGAAAAATATTATATTTATTATAATTTATTGAAAGTATGCAAATGTGTTAAAATACATCATCTATCAGTTTTTATGATCTTACTAATTTCTTACCAACTATAACGAATTTACAGAAGAAAATACGAATAACAGAATGATATTTATTAAACTTCATTAAATATTTTTCTAACAATAAGTTTTATATTTCCTCGTTTTTCATCTTGTAGCAATAAAGCACCGATGTTTCTTGTCATTATTTTATATACTTCTTGAGAATATAGGAGCACTGAACTTGACAAAATCTTTATTAGATACTAATTCTATATTATTTTAATCCATTTCTTTTCGGTAGACCTTTATTTCCAGCTTTTCATAAAATCCTTATTAAATTAAATTTGATTAATAGGTGTTAATCAAAATTCCTTCCCTTCTATAATTAACAATTCAACTATCAAAAATAATCGATGCTCTACTTTTTCACATCTTTGGATGGTAAAATTGAGACCATCCATCTTATTTTCGATTCCTAAGCTTATAAAATAGAACATAAATGACTGTCCATTATGCGTGGTTAAGTCCTCCATACCGAAAACTTAGAAACAAATGACAAGAAAGTAAATCATAGAAAAGGAAAGAGTGAAACAAAATCGCCAATAATCACTAATGAGAGGCTCGTATTTCATCAACAGGCCCCGTCTCCATGGAGCTCGTATTTCTTTTCCCCGCTCCTCTCTTGTTCTTCCAAGGGAATTAGTGAGAATCACCTCACGTAGAAAGTGTCCGTGTCCAGACAATAGGATCATCCGGTCCGTATGGACAAATGAGTTGCACCCATATCCAGGTCTGCACTCTTCAGATAAGAAGAAGTTTAGCACACTCTCTGAAGCAATCAAGATCACCTTTTATTAATCACTGTCAATGAGAGTTTGGATTCATCCACATGCCTTAATGAGAGTTAATTTTATTTTTATGTGATGGCCTTCAAGCGTAAGTTAGTGATAAAGGTCAGTCATACGAAAATAGCTTTATTTTCTTAGATATGGCCAAAATAAGACAAGAAAAATAGTTGTTAACTATATATAAATATGTTATTAATTATATCAAATGTAATAAGAGATAAATGTTTGTATTTTTTCCTTTATTATAATTGTGTTAATGTTCTTACATTTATGCGTTATAAGATTTGAATATTTTTTAGCGTTAATAAATGCATCAATATTTTTTTACAATTTACACTTATAAAAATGTACAATAGTGCTTTCATCCATTTAATTTAACATAATTCAGATAACTTTATCTGATGAACATGTTTAAAAAATATGCTTTTCAGTTTTTAACCATTGAAATTGTAGCGTTAGAAAAAAAATTGCTTTTAATACACGTTTTTAGTATCATATACAGATTTATCATGTCAATATAACATGATTATCATATGATGTAAGGAAACATACATTGATGATTACTTATATTTTATTGACGATTGATTATTTTTAATTTATTCACTTTTATTAACATTTATTTGACACTATATTAGCTAAAGTAAGCAATATGGTGTCTAGAAAAATTTAAAGTTGCATCAGATATTAAAAAATATATACTGCACAGATTACGCTTACTTACTAAGAAATATATAAAAAAATTACTTAAGGCATCATACCTTATATTTTTCATTAAAACTTTTATTATCTATCAAATTTATATAATCAAACTAAATAGAACATGCATTAAGCTTTATAAACACCTGAAATATGTATTTAGCTTAGTGACCCCAGTAACAAAGAAAAGTGTAAACAAATCAACACTTGAAACTAACGTAAGTTAGTTATTTGCATAACGATGAATTCAATCAGTCGAATAGAAAATAGAAAAAAATACATTTAATTACAGAATAATGCTCAAAATTTATATCACCTAACAAAAAATAATTATTAAGTTCTTAAATTCGTTAAAGTTTTAAATAATACATTGCATTCCAAAATAGGGGTAAATTATGCAATTTTGGGGTAATTAAAGGATTTCATTAAGTGTTATACATGAAATATAGAAAGAAATTTCTTCACTTAATTTAAATTAAATTTTCAAAATATTTAAAAAAGATTGGAAGTTCTAAGTAAAATTATATATATATATATATATATATATATATATATATATATATATATATATATATATATATATATATATATATATATATATATATATATATATATATATATATATATATATATATATATATATATATATATATATATATATATATATATATATATATATCTATATATATATATATATATATAATATCAAATCAAAATAAAATGAATAAAATTCTAATTTTCCATATTGTATCTCAAATTACTTATTAAATTATAATACAAATATAAAATTTGTGGTAGATTTTAATATTTAAATTTCATACCGTAACTCTCTACATTTCCAGTTATCAAATTATTTAAGATGCTTTAAGAAATTCTCCCGAAAAGATCGGAAAATAGTGAAAAAGAGCAAAGAAACGCTAACAGCAATCAGTAACTGATTTTGGAGAAAGATTCTGAAATGGCGTGTTACGAATTACATAGCGGCAACTTATTCAAAAGCCTTTTATACATTTTTATGTGGCGAGGAAGCTATTTCTCTTAGTATGACATCACACAAAAACGCTCATGAGTAAAAGACAACTTCGATTTAGAGATTCTGACTAAGAGTGACATTTTCTATCTTCGTTTTCAATAAGCGATAAGCTTTCCTTTCATCCGTCAAAGTCAAGGAGATTCATACCAGACGCTATTATTGAACGGAATATTCACTTTGCTTCTTCTTTTTTTTATTCTTTTTTTTGCTATTTTGTTTCTCTTCCTTAAATAAAAATCGAAAATATAAGTTGTTATTTTTCTTTACCCTCTTTTCTCTACACAGCCTCTGAAATCATCGTCATTAAAATGATTGATGTGTCACTGCTTTTCACGCTAACTCTCAAAACCATTATTAACTCATTGAGTTGGAATAAATTCCTTTTGTTTGTTTTTTTAGCGCAGTAAAACAATTCTTTAATGTTGACAAGAGATATTTTTCATTTTAGAAAAGTAGAACATAAATTATCGGAATACGAGGTTCATTTGAGGACAAATACATTTTCGTAATCTCGTTATAAATAATAAAGTATCACACTGGAACGTGTATTTGAATTCGTTTGAATAATTGCTCAGGAATTTTATCTAATTTTAGTAACTTTTATTAAAAGGAAACAAAATGAAAAAGTAAATAAATTTAGGTTACTGGGAAACTGGGAGAATATGTGAGTGTAATATATTATTTGAGTTTATCTCGGCTGGCATTTAGTCAATTAATCAAGCCTATTTATGTTCCAGAATATTAAAGTATCTTAATTTTGAATCTTATCTCTTGGAATTCTTTAAATGCCTTTGTAGTAAAAATTTCATTTTAAGAAAAATTAATGTCATTGAAAATAAATTTAAGTTACAAAACAACATTTTTGTATAGCTCAGTTTGGATAACTTTCATTATATGATGCAGTAAATGCTATGAACTACACTTGCCTTGGCTACTTTATTTTTTCTGAACACAAAGAGAACTATAAAATATTGACTGAAAAATAATAAATACAAACTTTTGAGGAACATGAATGTATTATCTTTATTTAATATATAAAGGGACAAAAATTAAAACACGGAGATATTTATTTACGTAAAGTACAAATAATAATCTTTAAAGTATTTTTAAAATAGGAAACTGAAAATTTATTGCGTCATAAGAAAATGACAGTTTTTAATTTAGAAAGTATTTACATACAAATACCAATTTAATAACATTTTTTATATTTTGTAAAAAATACAGTTTAACTTTCATTAGTTTCTGAAATAGAAATTACTATGTAACTTAACAGAATATTTATTAGACTTTGTCCGGAAATACAGAATTTATTAATTTGGACACACTATGCATATAACTATTCACACAAGTTCCAAATAATCATTTTTCTGATCATAATTCATCCAATACTTATGATACAACAGAGTAGCAAATAGCATGTTTTAATTGTATGAATCAGACTTATCTAAATTAAAGTTTAATATATTAATGAATGCAATAAGTGCCTTTTCACTTAATATATATTAAATGTGATGTATTCTTCTTTTAGAAATATAAATGGATATTTCATATAATTATAATAAATCATTCAATAATATATAACATTTCTCAAACGAGGAGTTGCAGCATGTTTTCTTGATGTATAATTAAATTAATTTCAAATCTTTTTTTTCTCTCTCTCTCCCTCTCACTTCTTCATTTTAAATTATACTAAAAATGGAAATATATTTTAATTTAGATAAATAGTAGTTGAAAAATTTGTGGATTCAATATATGCACTTATTTATATATTAAAATGCTTACAAGAATCTTTCTCTAACTTTGAAATATTAATTTCCGTTTATAGCGAAATTTTTCAATAAAAATATCCTTTAAAATGAATTCCAGCGAAACCTTTCCAGTTAATTCTATATTTATGTAATATATAGAGAGCGGCATGCTTTGTATTTGAATCTTATAAAGTATTCAAAGTCCTTTAATGGAAAAACGTGAATTCTGCTTCTCCTAGGATGCCTATTCATTGTTGATTTTATTCAGTTTATAAATTCATAGATTGAATGAATTCTGTCGGTTTCCATTAGTAGTTCCAATTTATCAAATGCAGAGTTTCAATGTGTACATAATGCTAAAATATTACTAAGGTTTTGCGCAGAGTAAGCAATCTTTTTCCTTGGATGATTTTTTTAAACTGTATTATAACTCTTTTGCATTCTTTATTTAAAATTTCTAAATTAAAACTCAAAGTTTATTTATTTATACACGTTTCACATATAATTAAAAAAATTGAAAGAATAAATAATATAGTTCTAGAATTGGAAATAGTTTTTATTAACATGCAGTAGTCTTAAAACATGTCATAAATATACATTTTTGAAGGAACAGTGGTTTTATATATAAAAAAAAATTTAAATATCAATAAATATAAATAATATAATTTGTTAAGCTATGTAAAAACATTGAGTTTTTATAAATTACTAAAATAAAATTTGTGCAAAAAATATTTACTATATATTATGCGTAAAATATTTGTTTTAATTAAATTGCTTTTGACTGTTTGTAAATAAATTAGCTTAATTTTCTAAAAATATTTATTTTCATATTCAGAAATATTATCTTGTGGTTATTTTTATGATACAAACTATGTGTTTCATATTTAAAGCTAAAATTAACTATAATACACTCTAAATATTTTTTATCTAGTACATTTTTGAATTAAAAAATAATAGATTTACTCATCTGAATGAAGTTATATCATTAAAAACTTAAAGCATATCCAAGCATTAACCCATTTGTTATCAGTGCAAAAAATATATTACAATCACATTTTCAAAATACGAGCAATCATAAGTTAAAAACATATACTTCAAAACCATTAGTGATTTAAAATATACATAAATGACTAATTTCTTCAAAATCTATTTTTAACAAATAATCATAATACGATATGCATTCAAAAGATTGAAATATGTTAAGATAATACTTGGAAAATTTAATACCGAATAATAAAAATGAATTAAATGAATTCCATTAAAGAAGAGGCACATGGTGTTAAAAGATTACTTGAACACATTAGTAATAAAGACAAGCTATTTTTTTTATTAAGTTGAACACTCACTACTGTGCCTTAAACAAAGCATGATAATTTTTATTGAGTATTTCATTGCATAAGAAAAGCAAAACAGACAGTGATTTTACCACCCCTTACCGTAGACAACCATTGAAAGTGAGTAGGAGAAGGGCGTATTCCATTCTTTAATGCTGAAGGAGGCATATTTCCTACAATAACAGTTCATACAAAGCCTGATAGGTGACGGCGCTATTGTGAGGGTTTATTAGTTTTCTCATGACCATATATCGTGGTAAAACGGGACATGACACGAAAAATCCAACTTTGGCAAAATGCTGATGTCTCACTTACATTTCGGATGAGATAATATAAACTAATCTGCTTCTCTCTGTTTATTTAAGAAGAATTTACTACAACAATGAACATGTATAGCGTAAAAATGAAAATTTATTTTTGGAAGTATGTCATTTGCATTAACTCTTCAAACTTTTATTAAAATTATATATTTATTAGTATAAGCATATTTTGTCTACTTAAATGTTAACTTAATATATATTAATCTATTACTTTTGTCTAGTAATGAAATTACTCTTTAAACTCATTACAAAGTCTCTGTCATAATGTATTTGGAAATAAATATTCCCGATAAATTTCTATTGATTACTTCAATAGTCCATTAATAAGCTTGGAAAATTAATTTGTCAAATTTCTGGAAATTTTCAACAATAAAGAGTTTTTGCAATTGTAACTTCTTTTTAAGAGCATCTTGAACCTAAAAACATTACGCAGAATGAGGCCAAATGCTCTATATGGACCATAAATAGAATGCGTTTTAGTAATTTCAAAACGTTTAGAAAAAATATGACCACTGTTTGATAATATGTAAAGAAAAATGATTAATTTTGAAAGGAAATTCCCATCATCGAGTGCTTAGAAAATTTATATTTGAAACTAGATTTATAAATAATATAAAGTAAAATCAAGAAAAGGAAAGGATGCCCTTGGGACACCCAAAATATGCAGAATTTAGATATCAGTAAAAAAAAAAAAATGACGATTTGTGTAAAAGAGATCAAGGATTAAAAAATGGTTTTCTAAAGTATTTCTGTTCTTGTTATTTCTTCTCAAGACCTCAAATTTCGCTACAGAAAATTTATTAGCAAAAAATGGTTTACTGGGAGATGTATTAGAGCCCAAATGAAAAGTGTCAGAAGCGTCCACCAAACGTTATGCGTCCAGTTACGATGAGTTTTAGATCAAATTAACACACGTTTCGGAATTCTAAAAGTTAAATTTCATCGATATTTTGTTACCTCTGTGGAAGTATTAACTGCTAGTCAATGCATCGCTTCGTTAATACTAAATACAAAATCTAATATTTTTCTGTGATTTTGATCTAAATTGTGAAATTTCTTTTTACTTAGCACGTGTGTATATTTATCACTTTCTAATCTTAATTTCAATATGATTATTTTAAATATAACGAGAAATCTAGGATTTATTCTTATAATATTTTTTTAGGATTTCTCTTTCACTGCTTTCCTATGAAAATATACCTAAAAAATTTTGATTACTATTATCCAGAATTTGTTTGGCACATGTTCAAATACGTAGTTCAAATAAAAAATTTGATTATAATATGTTGCGATTATTAAATGAAATGTTTATAAATTGAATGATTTAGTTTCTGCATTAATTTTATGCGAGATATTTAATAAAATAATAAATCCTCGTGTTTCAAAAGAATTAATTAAATATTAATCTATCTTTATGTGTAGTGAAAGTAGAAACATTTATTTCACTATATATTCCAAACATTTTTTGTCATTAAACTCTTTCAGAAACCTTGTAAACAAAGAAACCATTTTTATTTGATTAATAAAAATATTTTTCTTTAAATAAAAATATTAATATTAATTTCAGAAACAAATTGCAATCACGTTTTTAGGTTTCAATTTGAATCATTAATACAAAGATTATTATTCATTTTTTTTATCTCAAATACAAATAAACAAGAGCAGTATCTTATGCCGAAATCAGTACTTAGATAAAAAAAAATCCATTTAAAAATGAATGAAATGCTAATTATGATTCCAATTTTATTTTGCTCAAAAAAACACGATGTAAAATGCTTTTTAGAAAATATAGAAATTAATTAATTGATTGTTTATGCATTATTTTTACCTCATTATCAGAAGACATTAATATAAATATTAATTTCAAAAAAGAAATAATTAGTAAAATGATATCTTTCGCAATGAATCTCTATCAAGAACAGAAATAATTAAAATTTTAGAAAAAAGGACTTAAGATTATTAATTTTTTTAAATCTTGGTATAAATTAAAACTTAATATTTTATTTTAGTAATTAAACTTTGGTCGATACCATGAATCAGAATTATTTTAAATGGAGATGTTTTTCTTTCTGGTTATCAGTTAGAAATCTCCCATTTCTCTGAAATTTTTAATGATATATATTCTCTGTTTCATTAATTGTTTTAATACAAACGATATAATTCTAACGAATAAGGTTTTATTTTTGCAATCCTTCCAGCTCGTTATGATGTTTAATTGTAAGAATTATGAGTAGTTTATTTTTTAAGTATTTATACATTGTTAAACAAAAGTTAAAAAAAAATCAAAACGTCGGCATTTATTTTTGAAAAAAAAATTAACATTACACTTCTTACCTGAAATTTCTAATATACGAATCTCATCTGTAATATAAAATTTTGTTTTCAATTCAATTTTGCAGCGTGTTATTTTTTATTGACATAGGTTTAACTTCCCGCTAACTGAAAATAGTTTAGATCATTTTAACAGTCAATTTTGAATTTTTCAGTGTGATTTTCCGTATATAAATAAACATGTTCACAAGCCGCTAAAATCTCTGTATAACGCTCAGATAATTTAATAAATGTTTACTTAAGGAATAATTGCTGCATCTTTTTTAACCCTTTTTTAACATTAATAAATGCTTAGCAAAATACATTTCTTGATTACAACATCAAGCCACAAAGATTTGCTTTATTATATTGATAACCAATTTTAAATTATTATTATTAATATCATATGCATATTAATGTATTTCAACTCACATTTAAATGGTGTGTTGAAAAAGGAAATCATTGACGCAAACATACAAAAGTAAAAATTTCAAGTTTTCACAAATAAACTTATATAAATGATCATCTTTTATTTCAATTTTATAGCGAAATATAACTTCGCTCTTTCTTTAGATAATTATAAATAATAATTTTTATGAAATAACAATAAATGTTTACGCTTAAAGCATATGTATATGTCATTGGCTATAGAAAAAAAGTTTTATTTTTTAAACAGATAACTTGAAAATTAAGATATGTTTTTTCAATAAAAAGTTGCTGTTACTTCATTAATTTTATTTTAGTTATTTATAAATATATACTTTATATTGTCTTACAACCCAAAAGGAAAGGTACAGAAATTATAACAATAAAAAGTAAGGATGTAATTTTATATAATGGTCTAATTTCTTTCCAATTGAAAAAAAACATTTTTTTTGAAAAAAATAGTATTAAAAAATGTCTTTAAACCTTTGATTTCATTCAGAAAAACTAAATTGTATGAAAACTAAATTGTAAGTAAAAAACTTATATATTGACAATGTAATACAATAAAATATAATTCAATAAAATTTATAAAATTATAACTCCAAAAAGTAACAAAAATTTACTTTTTTTCTATTTATAAAAATAGCAAACATGAAAATGTGAAGGAGTAAAAATGATACAAATTTCGTAATTTTTTCTCTGATTATTAATTATTAAACTTTGAAAAATCTATATTATGTGTGTTAAATGTGCATTTTTATCTTTATAAGGTCTTATAAATTTATTATAATTTGTGAAAATTGCATCAACAATTCATATAGCGTAATAAATAAGATACAATATTTAAAGTGAAGACTTAATTTTTATTGGAATTTGATATTTTGTTTAAATGAAAATAAATAATGAAAAACAAAATATTGTCTTTAGATATATAATATTAGTATACCGAAATAATAAAAACTTAAAGGAAAAAATATTTTCCAACAGATGTTTTAAGATAATACACGTAAAACAATTATAGAAATGCTTGTAAAGAAATCGTAAAATTTATTTTTTATAAACTGAATACAGCTTTCAACATTTTCTTGAATTGTTAATTATTTTACTTTAACATTTTCAGAAATTGTGATTATGCAAATCGCTTATTATTAATTATAAATTAAACTTTAACTGTATCAGGTATTAATTATCACAATAAAATTGCATTTGAATTGGGAGAAAATCTAAAATAATTACTAAAAATTAGAATTGACACTAATATATATATATATATATATATATATATATATATATATATATATATATATATATATATATATATATATATATATATATATATATATATATATATATATATATATATATATATATATATATATATATATATATATATATATACTCTTCTGAAAATTCATTTAGACACAAGATTCTCTTATCCTTATTTTTGGACCTTTTGAACAAAATTGATGGAGTAAATGGAATGATCATGTGTACAAAAAATTCCCATTCACTGGATAAACAACAAAGGAATATACAAAGTACTATTTTATCCTTTCAATCAAAGTTATTGTGCCTGTTACATAGTTCGGTAAATCAAGCACAGTATTGCATCAATGATTGACATATATTGTATCTACATTATAGGGTATTTCTTCGAACAAAAATACAACTTGATTCAGAGCTAAAAACATGATTCTATTCCAGATTTGCTTAGTAACAAACATATAAAAAAATAAATTGCTTAGAAAACTTTATTTTCAATACCTTTTTCGATATTTGAAATATATTTCTGAATGTAGAAATTTAATATTGAAGTAGAAAAAAATAAGTTATTTTTTTATATATTTAAGGAGCAGACGCATGAAATTTAATTTCAGTATCAACATATTAAAAATAAAATATGATTCTAAAACAATAAAAATAGTAATTTATCAAAATTTATTTTTATCTATCCCTTTGACATAACCATAAAATATATATGACATAAAATGTTCATATCTTAAATTTATGAACTAGTTTTCAATTAAGTACATAGCATCATTTTTATAGACAAAGTGATAATTATAAAAGTGTCAATTTCAAGTTTGATTTTCTTACTAACTATTGTTATGAGAAGAAAACCAAGGAAGAGAATATACTGGTGAGTAAATTAATTACATTCTTGCATCCGAATCTTCACTATGTGAATTATTTTCGAAATTAAATACCTTGCGTCATCTTAATAAGCTTAAGGTGCAGTAATAGGATTTGATTCTGGGTAAAAAAGATATCTGAATCGACTCATGGGACGCAATTTGATCCATGACATGTTTCGCAGACGATTGCGGAGTGCTTTTAGATCTCTGGAGATTGCTGAATATAAAAGCCCGGTGCCCCTCTTATACCCTAAGGATAAGACGTTACCACCAGAGAAATAGCTCTGTATTAAATGAGCGCATGAGACGTTTGAGGGTTTTCCTTCCCTTCCTTCCTTCCTTCGAAAATGGTGTACCTAACATTTAGCTTGAAATGCGGAAGGAGTAAAAGAAATCTTTTCATTATTGTTGAAGGGTCTACTTTTCCAGCAAGGGAGCACCGAAGACTATACGATTTCCGCAAATAGAAAGTTTTATGATGATGAGAGGTAGTCGTAGAGGAATACTAGGCGTATCAGAGAATAGTCGCACAATTTAATCTGTTTTGGCTGATTATTTGATTAAAACTACATAGTGAAACCACACAAAGTTATAAAAATTATTACAACAGAACTGAAATACTTGTTAATGATTAACAATTTTTTTTTATTTGCATCCACATTCATTATTAATATGATTAAAATTAAAATTGATATGTGCTTACTTATATATATATATATATATAAAGCATAAATTTTCTCGAATATTATTAATAATTAAATACTTCACAATTTCTTTCGTATTGCTTTCTTCTTTTTAAATATAATTGCATTATTCACATAGTAAATTAAATTTTATGTTTCTCTAAATAATTTTCCTAAATATCCCTTTAAGGTATATTTAGGAAAATTATTTATAATATTTGATCATATGATTTATAATATTTTAATTATTTATAATATATTATCACAATAATTAAATTGATCATTAATAATATTTTATATATATTATAAAATATTATTAATGATCAATTTAATTATTGTGTATTTCTATTAGAAATTGTCAATCAGTTTTTGAAAATAATTGTAATTTTACAATAATCTATATTATTACAGGAAAATTAGATTAGAATGATCATTTGATTAAAACTCTATTGTTAGTTGTAAGACAATTTTAAATTAGTATATGATTACAATACATATACTAATATATGAAGCTAAATGTTTATTTTTGAAATTAAAATGCTTTGTATTTTTTAAGCAATTAAATACTTAATTTATTATTTGAATTTTTTGAAATGCTTTCAAGAGTTTTTGAGAATAGAATTATGATTTTTTACAGGTACAAACTATAACTGGAGATTTATTCCTAAACTACACATTGTCATTATTGTTTGGCTCAGTAAAAACATTAACAAAACATGCAATCTTTCATAGATTCATCACTATTATAATTTTGAATTTTCATTTTTATATTTTCGAATGTTATTTGTAAAATGAATAGAATCTTGTTTAAGCTAATTTATTAAAAATATTTTTTGACATTAGTGGTATATTCCAATGGTGTTGATAAAACAACAAATTGTTCTAATTAATTAATGTGGAAAATATTGACTAATTTCATAAACTCTCTAAGAATGTTTATATCATAAACTCTCTAAGAATGTTTATATCATAAACTCTCTAAGAATGTTTATATCATAAACTCTCTAAGAATGTTTATATCATAAACTCTCTAAGAATGTTCATATTGTGTTCTGATAATATTGTCTAATATTATTTATCTGCATAAATATGCATGCATGCATATGTATATGGAAATTTAATATTTTAAAAAATAAGAAAATGAAAATGAAAAAATTTTTGTTCCTCAAGAAAATCTGGAATTACTGTTTATTTGAATGTATATAATATGTTTTGAATACAAAAGAATCTATCTCAAAATTATCTGACATTCATAACATTTAGATTTATTTCAAGCCCTCAAGTTAACAATAATTTTAGATTTAATATGTGGAAACAGAAATTAAGGATTTACTGATCTTTCAACTATATATTGTATTAATTGTCGCCAGTTCACTAGCTTTTCATTTCTATTCTTACAAGCCCAACAAGAAACATTTTGACAAATATATTGTATAAAATATGATATTCCCAACCATGTCAGTACACCAAAATAATTTCAATGTAATGAAAATTTCTTATAAAAAGCATTTTATTCACGATGTATTACATTAGCTTTTTCTTGAGTGCATAAAGCAATTTTCTCTAAGTATTTCTTGTTATGTGAATTCTACTTCAACCATTAAAACGCGCGTTTGTGTTTAAGTCTCCACTGGGAACTCCTTTACTAGCAACATTTTTTCTCCCTTTAACCATGTGATTCAATTTACTTTTCCTGTTCCCAAACTAAGAGGAGACTACTGTAATCCTTTTTCATGGAATGGTATGCATTACATTTGACCATAACCATCATTGTTCTCCAAACTGATTACTGCCGTCCATAGCCATGACCAATCTCTTTTTGCCTTAAGGTTGAATCCAATGTAAGCAGAACTCAAATTTCAATTATTTTTTTCTCTCTCTTTTTTTAAGATAAAGAAATAATTTTTCAAGTGTGGCGTCAAGATGAAGAAAAGAATGCATTGAACAAAAATATATAGGGATTAAAAAAAATCGAATTTTCCAAGGCAGCTGAGTAAAAAAAGGGGGAGAAAGAGAATAAACTGACTTATACTGTGGGCGAAAGTGAATAAACTCACTGTAGCTCAGGGGGTGAGCAAACATTTGCATTTTGTGGAGTGGAGGTTTTGAAAGTCGTAATCAATTAAGGACGGTGAGTGCTAAATAGGAGAATGTAGAGGGGAAGTTTCGATAATGAAAGGAGGCGGGCTATAAAAGATCTACTTCACTAAGCAAACATTGCTTCCAAAAGAGGTGGTCCTTTCAAACGTCAAAACCGCTTAAGAAAACGTAGTCTGGGCAGCTTCGAAACTTCATCAATTTTCTCTTTACATAGTTGACGGCGTTTGACGACACATAAATATTTATGGTCAATTCAAAAAGGGAGAATCTGAATATTAATTACACCAGATTGGCTTGATAGCATTGTTTGCCATTCTGAAGGAAACTTATATTGTTTTTAATGTTTTAACAAACTTTTGAAATTGAAAAAAAAATATGAAGCTCAATTACTTTTCTAAACAAAAACTTTCATTTCTGTTGCATTCAATCTAATTTTCACTAGGTGGAATTTGTATTAATTAATACATAATTACGGATAATGAGTCTGATATTTTTGTTTAAGATCAAAAAATGACATTATTAGTTTATGCAAGATAGCAAAATATATAAAAGAAATAACCACATAAAATTTTCGAAGATAATTTTGTCTCAATAGAAATTCTCTCTGTTGTTAGTGAAAAAAGCTTTCTTACTTATATTAATCTGAAAACTGTCCCTGTTGCATAACAAATGCCCGACTTGAATGAAACATTTGAAAATAAAAATTATATGGCGACACATCTATGAAGAAAGAGTCTTTCAAAAACTATTATTATTATCCGTAGAGTTGAAGTTATACCTCTATCTATAACTGCTATTTTAACCGAATAATGTTAAGTATTCAAAATTTTAATAGTACATGCAATCCCATGTTTGATTTAAAAAACAAAAACTAAAACAATTTTAGCCAACTGATGAAATTGAAAATGCCCAATTATAATTCGATAATAATCCGTGTCGCATAATTTCTTCATACCTCATTTTCTTTTAGCGATATAACTTTTTTAATTAAAGAATGATATATCATTGCTCAAGAACATTGCAAAATAAGTCTTACTTAATAATGCTTAACAACAGGGTGTTTAGATACATTAAAATATAAGTTAATTAGTTAAGATATCTAAACATATTAATAATGCGAAAAAATAATTTTAAAGAAAAATTGTATTGCAAACATAATGTTACAAATCAAGACATTTCTGCAAAGTTTTCAAACAATAATATAGAACATATATTTCATTAAATGAATATTTTTTATAATATTTGAATTAAAATGTGCTTACAATACTCTCATATATATATATATATATATATATATATATATATATATATATATATATATATATATATATATATATATATATATATATATATATCTTATGACATGTGTGTGTTTTTATGCATTTCACATGTGAAATAAATTTTGATAATATCACTATTTATTAACGAAAACAAGACTCTGGCAGTCAAAATATACAGTGCAGATAGGATAAGCACTCAAACATCTGTGGAAGAATCGACAAATAAAATAAAGTCGTACAGTTTATTATTTTGAATAATCAAAGCTTTCCGTGAAATGGCTGAACAGTTTGATGAACTTGTGTTTCTGCGTGTGTGTATGGTTTGATTTTACAAGCAATTACTTCACCTTTACCAATTACTTCAATTTTCTGGGACAAAAGGCACTTTAATAAATAAAAACAGAGTTGCGTTCAGAGAAAAGAAGCTTATTACAGTGGAAGAAAATGACGACTTTGTACGAATATATCTTAAACTTCACGAAAGCCATAATTTAGAGTTTTCGAAATTCGTTAGCCTAAAGAAAAGACAAGTCATATTTTTAGAAACTTTCCCTTTCAAGTCTGATAAAACTTCGAACAATATTTTTGAGCTAGATTGAGTAAACCTTATTCTTTGCTAGAAGAAATGGATGCGTTTGTGAAAGATTAGGTTTGAGATCTTATATATTTCGAAATATAATTGAATCCTGACTTTTTTGTTTTTGTACATAATTTAGAATAAATTCATTTTTTTTTAATTATAAGAGTTTAATATTTTGAAGTAAGCAATTAATATTAATCAATATTCAAACAATTATTAACAATTGAACTTTGATTAATGAATATCATTATTGGTTAATGCCTGGAAAAATCTTTCAATACTTGGTAGTTTACTGGAGTGTTTTGAGAGGTGAAAAGCTAAATGATTAAGTTAAATTTTCTAAGTAAATTTATTTTCCTGGTATGCTGAAACATCAAAGGGGAAATAGTCTGATATTTAAAATCTAATACGATCGATTAATGGCCCAATGAATGAATATAGGTTATAGATCTGCTTACGATAATTACTCATGTCTGAATTTCTAATATTAGTATGGTTGAGGAAATTTCCAGAAGAGATCACCACAATCTGTAACTTATATTGTTACAATGTATTGAATGCTATCATATTGACAATCTGCAACAGCTCTGTAAATGTGATTCGAAAGTAAACTCAAGCGTTAAAGTAAGACAACAAAAAGAATTTGATTGCATACTAAGAAACTGCATATTTAAAGAAGTAGAGCACACAGTCATTAGAGTTTAAATTAGAAACTTACTTTACATTTTTGAGTTCAGAAAATTTTTCCCTCGGAAATGTTAGTTCTCCATAAGACTGAAATTAAAATATTTACCAAAACGTTTACAATCACCAATGAATTTTATGGGCTACAGAAATAAATGGATTACCATACCTGTTGGAAAAAAAATTGGGAGATAATAATTTTAATGCTTGTTCACAATGGTATTACATCGATTCTTACATCACAAAACTACTTATTCTATCAGTGCATAACTACTTTAGCTATTTCAGACCTATCGCTTGAATGAATGTTTCATTTCTGATTTCCAGCTCAGATAGTTTCATTATTTCTAGCTAATGCAGTGTTATTAACACAGCAAAATTCCGTTATGTAAGATTCTCCCTGATCCTTAAAACAGTGTTAGTCGAATAATTATTTTAATTAGCTTTTAAACTGAATTTCCTTGATTGTTTTGCTTTTGTGCTTCAGTTGAGGTTTTAACAATAATATTTTTTCAGTTTTAACCATAGAAGAATTACAAAATCTCCTTATAATCAACTTTTTTATTATGATTATAGTAAATAAATAAAATGCGTTCAAAATTAGAAAATAAGGCAATATTGTTTAGCCTAAGCTCATTTCAAGAAATATTAACTTTATGGTATTTGAATACTCTTGGATAAAAATATATGATTTAATTTATATTAATAATTATTATAGAAATTAAATCAAGACTTTTATAATCTATTTTAGACTTCGAAAATGATTTTAAGTTACTAATTTTTATTCGTTTACTTCTGTATTTTAAAATGCATATTATTTGGAATATTATTCATTGAAAAAATACACTTTTCATTTGTGATCAGAATTAACTGAACATTGACTGTATTTATCGAAGATGTATATGGGATTTTTATTGTAAATTGAAATTGTATATTTATCGAAATTGTAATTGTAAAAATTATATATTGGGATTTTATCTGTCTTAAATAATAAAATATTTAAAGCCTGTCTTTGTCATATCTGTCGTTAGTAATAAAATATTTGTAGTTTCAACTCAAAAATATCATTGATTTCAGCAGAGCTTTAGTAGTGTATTTTATTTTTATTAAGGTATATGTAAATATTAGATAATAATCAAAGATTACAAAGTAAACATCTTGTGTCTAAGGTTTCAATAAAATATTAAACTTTAGTGCAAGCATTTTTGTGTGGGAATCATTACATTTCATTTAAATACTAAAATGATTAAGACGTATCTATGCATTTAAATTTAACTTTTCAAAAGGGTTGATATAAAAAAAAAATACTTCATTTCACATTGATTCTTAATTTCCCCTTAAATATAAAGAATTTTTATATTAAAAAAAATTCCTGAAAATCCAAGCACAATATAACTCAGTAATTGTCAGAACTACGATGACAACACTTGTTTCCGTAGCCATCAAAGAAGTGGTCCTAGACCCTTTCTATATTAAATAATATGTGAGGGTGGCTGTGCATACCATTTTGAGCAGCGTGCCCAGACAATGTCGTCTGGGGTGGGAAAAAGGACAAGTGTTGGCTGTCATAATAGAGCTCAGGCAGGGGTGTGCTAACAGTTGTGACACAGCTTTAGGAGTGTCATTATTGTCGCTTAGGTATAACAAAAGATCGGGATTTGTCCCCAACTCTTTCAGCCTCCTAAGAGTGGAGAATTATTTTCGCTTGAAACCACCTGTCACATAACAGATGGATGATTAAAGTTCCTTCCTTTGAATTAACTCACATAATTGGGTTGCCGACAAAAGAAATGAACGTTGCCGTTCTTATTATGCATTAAATAATGAGAAAAGTTTACCCACGGCTTAATGAGAAAAGTTTGGTCTCGCAATAAAATGCTAATTTCAACTTAATGTTCTATAAGTCAATCGTCATTCAGTTAAAGATTAAATCGAAATAACTTTTTCGCTCCCTTCGTTAAATTAGTTTTTAATATTTTTTACATTTATTCAGAAAAATACTATATATAAAAATATAAAATATTTCCTTTAAAAAATGTACTGAAAAAAATGTAAATAATGCTTAAGATACAATTAATAAAAAATATTTTCTCACATATTGTATAGTATCTTAACCCAAACAAGAAAATTTTTGTTGGCAAACTCTGGTTTTTATTTACTTTATTGGTTTTTAAGAAAGAGGTTCCATTACTGGGGCTGAAACATATTTTTATATTTATAAGACCCACTCATACATTTGAGTGTAAAATTTCATTCAAGTAACAAAATTAATATCTATTTGATTATAAATTCTTTAAAATAAGGTGTATAGATATTCACACAAATTATGTCTACATTTGATGATTCTACTATCATGCATTCATTTTATTTAATTTTTTCTTTTATTTGAAAAATATCTTAATGAATATTCTTCGTAAGCCGGCTGAGTATAGCAGATTTCTTGTACTTATATCACTTTAAATAAACCATCTAAGACTGAAAATGAATTTAATGAATGTTGTATTTAATGTATACAAGAATGTGATTACAGTGAAATAAAGATGACGTCTTAAAGTATAAAACTTTTGCCATAAATTATACCATAAGCATTTAAACTAATAGCATTTATTTTAATTATAATATTTATTGTTCAATAAATTATAATATAACCTTATTTATAAACTTAACATTGTGATGTATAATTTATTTATTTCAAGTGAATGAATGACATAGATGAAGTTCAAAATTTCAACTCACTTATATTCTTAAAATCTCTCACAACTCAACGAAATGCTCAAAGTAAACATGCGAATCAACACTGAAGAAAATGTATTTATCCTTATAGATTTTTAATACAAAATGAAGCCGTCCCCACTAATCATGAAAAAGCAAATTTATTTTTTCTTAAAAAAACAGCTTAATAAGCAGAAGGCAGTTGGAAAACAAATCCTGAAAGAAAATCACATGGATAATGAAAGGGTAAATTTCTAATTTATATACAGCAGTGGAGCGTTTTTTAGGGTATTAAGGTAACTGAGATGACATACCATTTTGCATACAGTTTTTCCTATTCTTCGCACACGAAGTGCAGAACGGTAATCCTTTGTGAAATTGACTTCTTCAGCAAAAGGGAAGCAGTAATGAAGTATTAAGCTGCATGATCCTTTTGCCATCCGCGAAAGTCTCTTTGGCAAATCAGATTTCTTTTTTTTCTGAGCTTTACTTAGAAATTTGAAAAAAAAAACGTTTCAAGCACGAGTTGTTGTTTCATATCAATTGATTTTTTGATTTCCTTTCTTACTTGAGGGATGAAAAAAATTATATTTGCGTGAAATAAATATAGTTACATGTTGCTGGGAATGAAACGTTTCCCTCAATTTCGTTTCCTTAAACTGCTACCCAGTGTTAATGTTTGATTTTTGTGATGAGAAACACAATTCAACATTTATTTATCTTTCAGACCATACTGTAATTGTAAAAGCACAAAAACGGACCTGTTACTCAATCAATTATGTTAAAATCATATTGGATTACTTGAAAAAAAACTACTTACAGTTGAAATTTAAATTGAGTTAAAAATAACTTACAACTTTGTGAGTGCGTCACGTAGCATCAAATTTTGATTTTATCAGATTTAAAGAATTAAAATTTCAATACGTTTTGCAGCAAAATATAAAATTGTAGAATCTTTATTGATATTCTACGACAGTAGTATTAAATTTATTTAAAAGTTTAGTTTTGGTTTACCAGGGATTTCGACTTTCATTTTTTCATATATATTTGCATATAATATGTGTCTAGAAATGGAAATGAAGGCATTCAAATTTATATAAATGCAAATGCTTAGTGTTTCAAGTTCTCGAAATTTATTATTAAGTCTATGAATCGTTATAAGTATTAAATTCATCCAAAAATTTATCAATTTGAAACTATTTAATTTAACAAACCCTTGACTACAGGGAGTTTTTGATAATTAAACATTTAACATATTTTTATTTTCGAATTCACACAATAAATGCACTTAATTCTTCCTACGCGTGAATCTTAATTTAAACAACATCATTGTTTTTTTTTTAATTTAGTAACTACATTCTATCACACAAAAACATCGGTTACAAGTATCAATTTCAATATTTCTTTCCCAAGCACCCTGATACATTTTTCAAAAGGAGGATATCAACTCAGAATCAACATAGTCGAAATGAATAGAACGCTTTTCGAAACGGTCAACAGTTTATAAGTTATCTAAAGGAAATACACTTCGACACTTTAGAGCGTTTGAAATACAATTTCTTATACGCAGTAAAGCCACCGTGGGCTTTCTTTCCATATAAATTTTTGTTTTTGTTTCCCAGTTTAGCCTTTTTATCTTGTATCCAGAAGGAACAAAAGAAAAATGTCCCTGTGCTCTTTTATCTCTTGACTCTGGGCGTCCAGTCGCATTTGTCTCTCCGGATATTTCTTCCTCTCTGTGTTCTCGTCTCTTGATGCGTTGCCTAGGAACCGGTAGAGCGCAAGAGTTATATATTGGTTATCTGAATTTCGTAAGGGGAACAAGGGCATCCTTATTGGAATTATCTTCACTGTGGACACGAAACGTGTTTTTTTCTCTACTGATAGATTGATGGCAACGGGGGTTCGGTTTCAGACAGCCCCTCCTCTCATATCTTGCATCGTCACGAAATCTTGCATGACGCTATTTTTGCTCCTTCACTCAATGTCACTTTCACCAATGGTACACAACAAGGCTATAAATTGATTTAAATGCGCATATATTACCATAAGTACTCGGTGGAGGTGTTCTTCAAAAAGCTGTTGGTAGATTTTCACTTGACTGTTATGTCACGACTTATGGTAGCTGTTTTACATGCTTTTTCTTCAATTGTGGTGAGTTTGATGAAAATTCAATTGCCACCGAAAGTAAAGTCTGGATGATTGGTTTGAATAATTCGAGGAAGGAGACTTTCCCTTTTGATTTTTTTTTTTTTTTTTTTGGGGGGGGGGGTTGCAAGTGAGATCACAATAGATGTTTATTTTGTGAAAATTGGGTTTGAAGTCAGAAAAGTGGTCACAAGAAAGTATGAAAAATTTGAGATGTCACTTCTTATAACTTTTTTAGAGTGTGAATAGAAATGGGAATGACTTATATTTTTATCATTTTCCATTATGCTTATAAAAAGTTATTTATGCAATATAATGTCGTCTTATACATTTTAAAGTACCCTTCTTTCAGTTAAATTAAAATATTCCGCTATATTAATGTTTAGTTTCTTATTCTTATTTATATATTAAAAATAAAAGTTATTAGATATAGTTAAATAAAAAATGGTTTTATTCTTATATATATATATATATATATATATATATATATATATATATATATATATATATATATATATATATATATATATATATATATATATATATATATATATATGTATATATATATATATATATATATATATATATATATATATATATATATATATATATATATATATATATATATATATATATATATGTATGTATGTATGTATCTCAGATAATATTTAAGAATTAATTTTGATTGAATTTAAAAGTATTTTCAATTTAAATCTAAGTTGTATTTTATTTTAAATATTTTATGCAAAAGCAAATTATTGATATCGATATTGATTCCAGAAAATTAAATTTCAATTATAATGTAATTTAAAATTATATATTTCATTCAAAATAAACTGCAGAAAATTGATTGTGATGAAAAGAAAATATTCTCTTTAATTATTACAATAAAAATAAACAGTCGTAAGAAATCTTAAATTTTAATCAGACATTATAAACTTACTCGAAATTCAGATATTAGTATATGAAATAATAATTAGCTACAGAGTATACTGATTACGAGAAAAAATTATTTTTTTAATTGAAATAGTGCATTTATTCTTATTTTTTGCACTTTTTTATCTTAGTTTAATTTTTCTTTCTTTAACTTAATTGGAATCCTTGATTTTTCGATTATGCTCTATTTCTATTAAGATGAATTTGGAAATACGCTTTAAAATCGGACTTTATTTTAAACTGTGATATTTAAACTATGATTATTACACTTCTCATTTTTATAAAAGCTTTTATTTTAAAAATTATTTTGCTTCTTTAATCAGGGTTTATACTTTAAGAATACATATACTTTAAAAAGTTTAATTATATTTTATTTTTAAAATCCCAGTTTCTGAAAAATTAGCGTCTTGAAAAGCTGTTTCTTATTTTTATATACGAATAAAAATACTAGAAATAAAATTCGAAAAATTGTGTGTGGTATCGTAATAAATCACACATAAAATTAAAAATATTTGTTTTAGTTATCCTCAATCATAAATTTAAATGCAATTGGTTTTGGTCATTTAAATTTTAAGTATTCACCTTGTTCATTATAATGATATAAACACATAATAAGGCTTTTTAAAATTTTTTATTATTGTTTTCTATATACAGGAATACATGAGTAGCATTTTTGTCCTGGTTATCTTTTACTTATAATAAAATTTATTTCTGGTGGTTTGTAATGCATGTTGTGTAACAGAAAACTAACCTCTTTAGACTATAACTCATTCAAGATAACCATCAGCATCATAATTATAAATGCATATCATATCACTTTCTGTTGTCTAAAGCAAAATTTATCGGTTTATTCGCAATAGAATACTTGTTAGCTTTCTGCGGCAAGCTATCATTAAAGAGACATTATCTATGTGAATAAGGTGCTAATCCAGCTCACCAGAGAAATTACTGTATGGAGATGCACTCACTACGTGCACAGACTCTAGAGTTTGGAACTCTCCTTATTAGGCGAAGTACTAAGTCCTCTTTCGCCTAATCTCCCAGTGGCTCAGTTTTGGAACCACTGCAAGACTGCACAACACGCTTCGTCCATTAAGCTAGCTGTTGGAATTGAGTTTTGAGTTCAGTCGCTTCAGACCATCTGACTGACTTAGACTTTGGAAATGGGATTATTAATAATTCGGGTAAGCTCTTCAGAAACGTGGACATTAGCATTTTACAGAAGATTTTTTTTTCTCGTCAACAACTTTCCGTTGACAATTCTATCTATTGAACAGTCGTTACTTTGGATGTTCTTAATGGAATTGAAAAGTCCGATCTGCTCACTATAGATGCACTTGACTTCAGCTACCTTAATTGATAAAATCTTGAAAGGAATTTATACATTTTAAAAAGTATTAATAAATTGTGTTTTGTATTTTCGTACATTTAGGCAAAAAATATATTGCTTGCTATAAATTTTAGTTATAAATCATGTTATAAATATAAATTAGTTTTCATGTTATAAAATTTTAGTTTCAAAGTTCCTTAATAATCAATATTCACTATTTATATTAATTAATCAAAATTATTGAGTCAGTGTGTGTAATTTTTTATACGTCGATGATTATATATATATATATATATATATATATATATATATATATATATATATATATATATATATATATATATATATGTCAAAAATAATATATTTCTCAAATTCATAATTCAATTATTTATTTTAATTTCAATTACTCATAACGTTGTATTTAAGTTGCAAATTGTAAAATAAAATAAAATAAAATGGAGTTCAATTTTACTTTCTCAGTAATTATTTTTTCAAACACAGGCGGTTACATTTTTGTGGATTTAATCAGTGTTTGATAGGTAAAATCGTTCGAAATTCGTGTATATTAGATTTTCAAAATTATATTTGTGTGCGACGAATTTTATTAACTATTCAGCATATATTTTTCTTGAAATAATTTTCGGATTAAAAATGACATTTTTGCAATAAAGTATGAAAAAAGGCTATAAAAGAACTTTGTCTCTTTATTGGAAGTTTATAAAAAATGTGATTTCTAATTTAATACAAATTCTTACATGTATAATGAAGTAATGATAATGTTAGTTAATATATAGTCGTTGCAGAAATTGTGATCATTAAAAAAATAGCCAACAACGTAGTAAAAGCTATTTATCTTAAAGGAAAAAATGAATTACTAAAATGTCTGATCTTTTGTAAGTAAATTATTATCCATTAATATTAATAGAAAGTTCCTATATATTTAACTATTAGGAATAGTTAATGCCTAATGCAATAAAAATGCATTGCATCATTTCTGATAGTTACATTTTTCTAGTACTGAAGTGAAAAAAAATTAATCATTTAAAAAATTACAAGATTTTTTTTAGAACCATTATTTGACATTAATTCAACTTATTTTTAAAATTTTTAATTTAATATGAAATTTAACATGAATTTTATGTTAAATTGCATTTTAAATTTAAAATTTTAAAAATAAGCACACAATTATGTTCCTTTTACCCAAATTTTCTTCTGTCTGTGTTAAAATTAATTTCTCAGAATTTCAACATTCTATTTCTTCAATTGGTATAAAATTATTTTTCATAAATTTTGATAGATATTAGCGTCATCTATTTTGATATGTAATTTTGTAATATTTCAGCATTCACTTGCTTAAAAGTAACTGCAAATATAAAATAGCCGTCTCAAGTGGGAAAAATATCCAAAAGAAAGACAATTTTCCCTAAAATAGCCAAAATGTATTTACTTGCACTTTGTGATTTATGATAAGGATATAAATATAACTACATGTTTATTAATATCACTCTTTTTTGTCTAAGAAGTCTAGATTCACTTTAATATCTAAAAAAATACTTGGCTGGGTTCCTGCTCCTACTGAAGATTTCCGTAATGAGAAGTCACATCAAGCCACTGGTGTCGCGTGTGTTCTTAAAAATCGAGACTGATTTTTTTAGGGCATATTTTTTGACTGCGGTTCAAATCAGCAATTGTTGATATTAGTTGGTTGGTTGTGTTTTGTGTCCCAAAATCCAAAATAGGACAGACTGTGCCAAAACTAAGATTCCGTATAGTCAGGAACTGCTTGCGACTTTCAAGAATGTATCACTACGTAAGCAATTTTTGTATTTGTGGTGTAAATTATTCTTTGCATGAAATATAGTTTTCTTCAAAGAAATTTAACTGATATCATTTGTCAGTAAATACTGTGCCACCTTTTTATTCTACAATCATGTTTGATTTTCTCATTAATTAATGTATCTTTCAACTCAGAAAAAATGCCTACTATAATTTGAGAAAGGGAATATCCCAAGATAAAATAATTGTGTTTGTTCATTATTATTTACATTTTAAGCAATATTGATAGAAAAGCCAAAGAACTTGCAGTTATTGTAAGCTTTTTATGCATAATATTCAAAAATTATATCCTGTTGATTAGAGTTATTGAAGCGAGATCATGGTATATGTGTGCAACAATAGATGATCTAGGATAAAATTTCAGCAATTGCATAAATTCCTGAAAGAATGAAAACTGTCAAGTTTATTCCTCTTTGCTCGCAGCAAAGGAATATTCTAATTTACAACATTTAACTAGAGAAAAAAAAAAGTACAAGATTTTTTTTCAAATATAAAAAACCCAAAGCATATTTGGATATCAATGAAATCTTCTTCCTATACATTTCCTTCATTTTCCTAAATTTATTCTGAAAAGTATTGTATTAATTTAGTTTGTTCGCTTAAAAATTGCTTAAATGGAAAACAAAATTCAAGAAAAAAAAAACTACGAGACTTTAATCCTCATTTTATATGCATATTAAAATGTCGTTTATACATTACTATATTCGTGGGTTTTTCACGTTCAAAAACCAGTGGTCAAATAAAAATTAGCCCCTTGAAATTATTCAGCGTATTAAATAAGAAATGTGACATTAAAGGAGCAATCCTTTGTCTGAGAACCCATTATTTCTCAATCTTTTGACTTGAGATTACAGGATGAGGAGAAATAAAAGGAAGAATTTTCTGCCAAAAGAGAAAAAAAAAATGGGAACTAGGCGAAAAAATCTTTGCTCCTTATATCAACATGCAAACTTGTATGAAAGGTTTCTTTTTCCAGTTCCAGCGACAGACATAAACCACGCCCAGTGTGAATGAAGGGGGCGTGGTGTTGTGAAACTTACATCTTAATTTCCTCATCACGCAACAATGCCTTCCCCCCTCTGCCTCATTTGCTCCATATCGCACGTTTCCCAATGAGTTAATAGTTTTTTCCTCTATCCACTTTTGGAATTGATTGCTGCCTTTATTGGATTCAGAGAAAAGATTTAAACAAACTAAATCGATCTTATTCATTCTGTCAGCTGTAGAGAAAGCGGGCATAATGACCTTACAGAAATTTTAAGTTTATTTATTTAAATGCAATATTTCACACGAACTTTCTTGCGTAGGTATATTTTGCCTCTGCATAACGTAATATGGTATTCATAACGAAAAAACACCTTACCAATTGTTAAGTTAATTGGAACAAGCCTAAAATTTTCAGAGTTTTAGAAAATATATGAATTATCAAATTGATTTCAAATAAACTATCCTAAACAATTATCACTAAATATTACAACTTACTTTTAAATTATATAAAACAAACACTGATTAATCTTTTCTATGATTTAAAAAATTAAGATTATAATAGATTTACAAACTTTTTCTAAAGAGTGCATGAGTCATTTTGCAATAGTTGTCAATAACCTTTAATTGTAATTAAAAAAAAAAAAAAAAAAAAAAAAAAAACGTTTTGTGTATTAAAGATTATATGTTCAATACTTTGAATCTCATTTAGTAATATAATTTGTATGCAGAAAAATCTGAAAATGAAAATTTTTGATGTAATTTACAACTTATAATATATTTTCTCACTAATTACATTACGTTACCTTAGTTTATAAGCATTTAGTCACACTGAGTAGTTGTAGTTTGTAAGCAGTTATATCTAATTGTTTCTAAATTGATTCGATAAGTCAAATATATCTTCATTATCTAATAAATTAAAGAATATTTTTAACGTAACAATACACAGTTTTAATTTTAAAATGGTCATGCATGCCACTCTCAAATAACAATTTTCTTGAATTATTTTCTATCGATTATTAACTGCATTAGTCATATTTTGAGAAACTGTGCTATCAGAGAGTAAATACTAATAGAGAATGAATAAGAACTAAAATTTTAATGTATAATTTTTAATCTACCTTAATTAAAATTTTACTATATATATATATATACTTATTTTGAATGCTACTGAAATTCTAAGGCCTTCAACTCAACTTAATTTAAAATGTGTAAATATTATTAATAATCAAGGAAAAAATAATGGGATAAGAAATATTAAATATTTTTTGAAATATGTATTTTTTTTTTACTTTGTCTGATTAATATGCCATTGTTCAGTTGATAAATTTATCAAATGAATATTTAAAAATTTTAAGCAGCCTCTGATTAATGTTTTTGAAAACAATGCACTTAAATATCTAGCAACAATCGTATCTAATGCGTAAATAATCATACCTAACGGACAATCGTAATTCATCGTAATTAGAAAATTTCAACTTCGTTACGTTAGTTCGCTCTTCACTAGTTGTTTATTTTTATGTACTATGTAAGTTTTACATTATGTGAATAGTTTTAAATGTATACATAAAGCCTAAATGTAAAAATATTCCAAAGAGGAAATAAATAAATAGTTACCTGAATTTAACACGTGTACATATACATTATTTAGCTTTAAAATCAAAATTGTTTGTTTTGTACAATGTTTCAAACTAACATTTTTTCAAATCAATACACAGATGAATAATTTTTGTTGTTATTTTTTGAAATTGCCAAATTTTTTGAGAAAATTAAAATATAATGATCGCAGATTTATATACCAATCTCTCTCTTTCTCTCTGTATATATATATATATATATATATATATATATATATATATATATATATATATATATATATATATATATATATATATATATATATATATATATATATATATATATATATATATATATATATATATATATATATATATATATATAAATTGTAAATGTACGACGACAATTTACATGTGTTTTAGATATTCTACGATTAAAAGTATGGACATTTTGAATAGTATATTGTTTAAAATTTAGATGCAGTAAAAAGTTTCCTTTGGCTTTTCAACTTTTTCCATATTTTTCACCGAAACAGAAATGCCCTTAAAATCCGTATTTGGGACTAGGGTTAATGGAAGCCTTCTCTTTCGTTACTGTTTAGTTCTTTCTTATTCAAATAGCGCATTTAGTTCCGAAATCACCGTCGCAAGAGCACTCCGGAACTGGAAATTCAAAAATACCGACTCTATATTCTTTGTATTCCATGTTTGGAGAAAAGAGCTGATGGTAGATTCTCATCCGTACATTTTTTTTTATCTTCAACGCTGAAAGGAAAAATCTTCGAAAATGTTTTCAGAAAAAAAAAAAAAAAAAGTCTCTTTGTGTTTCAGTTGAATTTTTGTTTACCTTTTCTGTACGTATGCAAAAGAGCAGGAATGATTTGTTTTGTTCTTTCTGTAAGGTTTTTGCTCTGCTTTTGAAGTCTCATAGTGAATCTTCAATGCAATCAGAATGAATACATACAGCTGAATATTATGAATTTAAGATGAATGCATTCCTGTTTGTTTTAAGATTGTAAAAGAAATATGACTTGCTCCCATCAAATTATTCAGTGGAAAGAGATGCACTTCTACAGACATTATTTTTAAACAATACTTTTAAAAATTTTTGAATACAAAATGACACTCCTTACATTCTTATACCTTTCAAATATTTTCAAAAACAAAGTTTAAAGAATCTCATTAACGTTTAAAACAAACATATCTAAACTAATATGCATTTTTATTATACAGAAATAGTTTGATAAAAGCATTTTTCTGAAATTTTATAATTTACTTCTGTGTTTCGAGAAATAAACTTTTAAAAATCTTATTTAATTTCAGTTAACGGGTATATCTGCTGTCTGCTTTTTCTCTCGACATGTAATATACATTATATTATATTTGATCTCATAACATGAGCTTTATTCCTTAAAATTTATTCTTGGCAAACATATTTCTATTTACATAAAATATGCTAATATTTCTAAGTATTATCTGAAATTTTGATCTTTGTCAATTTTTGAGATCATTATAAGTGCATATCATTAATTTTAACTTATCTTTAGCTAAAACCATGTAATTAGAAATAGTTTATTAAATTAGCTTCAAATTTTTTTTAGAACGAAAAGAATTGATTTTTATCTCTTGAAAATTCCTGTACTAAGTAACATTTATTGCTTTATTTTGAATTTATTCTAAATTTAAAAAACAAACATAATTTGTCTCTGTACCGTCACGAATATATATATTTTTTTATAATCTGTTAAAGAATACGACACTTTCACTTTATCGTGAAAGAAGTGGATAATTTTATTTTAAATGAACAAAAAATAATATTTTATTCCTGCTTTAATTTCCAAAGTAAATGAGGTACCATCATAACAACTTCTATTTGTTGGAATAGAATAAAACTGGCACGTACAACTAACCAAAGAGTTCTTTAAGAATAGGGACAGAAGAAAATCAAAAGTTATTATTTTGGTTGCAGAAATACGGATCATTCAAACGAAAGAGATAGATATAGGAAAAATTGGCTATGTTTTACAATATTAAGTGTATGTACATTTATATAATTAGTCAAGATGACCATCTTCATTTATTGAATAAAATGGTGCTTATAAAGCCATAGGTACCAAATCTATAATAAAAAATTGATTTGTTCTTTCTGTCTATTATAATTTGTAGTATATGAGAATATACAGTTTAAAGTAGAATATTGTTTAAATTGTAGATTTTGGAAACCATTAATATGCAACACAACAAAACATGGAAGACAAAGATTAAAAGTTGAGCCCCAATTTAAGTACAGACCATCTTTAACCATTCAGATGCCAATACAGGATGGTTTTGCTAATAAAATTCATAGAACCAATTCACAAAGGATAAGATAAGTAAAGCCGTACAGCTCTTAAAATATCATAAAAACGTTCAATAAGCTCATAAGTGTGCAATACATGTATATTCATCATGAAAGTAAATCTATGTTAGTGTTTTGTGTGTTATTCAAATATTAACATTCTCTAAAAAGTATAATTTCGCTGTACCGATAAAGAAGGCATTCTTTGTACTTTAATGAGTTAGAATATCCTGAAAGAAATAATATGAAGGTCACTGTGTCTTTTAACAAAAAAAAAAAAAAAAAAAAAAAAAAAAAATGCCACCACATACAATGGGTGTGTTACATCTGTCTTCCTTGTTAGTATGATGCGAGTTGCAATTGTTTCATGATGGTAAGGATTTAATATTTTACTCTAAAAATACAATCTAAAATCATCAATATAATGTAAGACACCAATAATTGACATTCTCATTTCCAATAATGCTATTCCAACAAAGCTTTTAAGATACACTTTCAAAAGCAGTTCATATACTATTACTCAAATAAAATTAAAAAGTATACAAATTTCATTTAAATTATGCAATACAATATGCGTTATTACATAAAACAATATGATAGTTGATATTTTTCCCATCGGGAGTTAGTAATATTTATTGAATTTAAAAAGTTAAAAACTTACCATAGTAAAATATATTTAATGTTTTTTTTTAATTCACTCTATTATAAAGTGAAAAAAAAAACTACACTTTTCTTAAAAAAAAGTGATTTTATTTGAACTCAATCCGTATCTAAATGTGAAGAATGATTTGCGAAATTTTACTTTAGCATGAGTTATGAAATATACTAATGTCAACTTTTTACCAGACTACCACAATGATCCCTGAGAATGACCAGTTATTGTAACTTCGATTTCATAAACATACATTCAAAATTTTAAGTTGCTTTCAAATAGACATTCTTACAAATATAATGCAATTCTGGAGAATCAGTAATCGTACATGCATTCGGGTAATTCTTTTTAATGTTCTAAAACGAAAAGTAGTAAACTTCTCAAGATTGACAATATTTAGATTTAAAAATGGAAAATACTAATCAACATTTCTTATTTTTTTTTTACTGACAGATTCATATAATGTAAGTAAAAAACAACCATTTAACAGCCCTGACTATGTGTTATATTTACTCATTTAGGAAAAAAAAGTGACATAAAATTTACAAAAACATAAAAGAAAATAGTACAAGAATTTACCTTATTTCCTTTTTACAATTATACAATATTTTTCTACAGAATTTTAGATCAATTTCAATTTCGTAAACAAATTAGTTATGTGTTTATCCAAAAATTAAACTTAATTGTGACATTTGAAACTTAAACTATATTTGAGGGGGGAGGGTTTTTTTTCTTTCTGCGTGTTTTTTAAAATTTGAGACTATATTTGTAATTAATCAAATAAAAATGGAAATGAAATATATATATATATATATATATATATATATATATATATATATATATATATATATATATATATATATATATATATATAATGGAAGTAAATATGACTATTTTTAATAATGCGAAAATATAATAGTTTAATATGAAAGTAATAACATAATTATGAATTCCTTTTCTTTTACTAAGAATTGAGTCAAATTGAAAAGGTTAAGTTTCAGGGTAATAATGACAATTCCATTTGGTTAGTCATGTAATAAGAATACAGGATTTTGCTTCTCACTGTATATCATAAAAATATTTTGGTCAACAAGATACATATGTTGATTTAATCAATAAATTTATGAAAAATAATCAATTGAATTATACACGCTATATTTTAAAGAAAATGTATTAGATTTGTGAATTATGTTCATTTTAAATGTTTCGTAGAATGGTAATTCAAGGTTTAATTGCAAAAATAAATAATTAATTATTATTGTGTATCATTTTTAATATATACATCAAATGTATTAAAAAAATTTCGTAGACAATAATATATTTATGCATTTAAATTTTAAATATTATTAAAAAATAAAATCAAAATTTTCATTGCCACATAAATATTTTATTAATTTTAAGGGAAATATAAACTTTGAAAATGCTTAATACTTTAATTATAAAAAATATGCTTGTTGACAACAAGGTCCCAATAGAAATATATTGGTTTATTATCTTTTTATATTATATGTTTCCCTTTGATATTTTTTATATATGTCATTAGTTAAAGTTTTTTAATTTGTATTATTTTATCGAGACATTTTATTTTTTCATCATGTCATAAAATTCTATGTAAATAATGAGTTTCTAGCATATTCCTTACATAAGAACTTTTTGCTTTAAAAGCAATTTATTATCCTCTCCTTGGTCTTCCCGTTACAAGATGCTAGGAGATATTTCACTGTTCTACAACCAAACAAGAAATTATTTCTCCCGTGCAAGTCATTTGATATCACCTTGTTCCTCACGAGCTATGAGCTTTGATGCAATCTCAAAAGAATGGGATGGATGGCGAAATTCTTCTCCATTTTACGTCTGAGTGTCAAGACAACTAGAAAAGCGCTAGTAAAGTCGTAAGTGGGCTACATTTGCCAAGAGATATGAGCCTCAATTTAGCTTGAAAATGAATCGAGGACAGCGACGATGATCGCAGTAAAGAACTGGCAAGACAAGTTGATGGATCCGGCTCTAGAAACCTCCTCCTCTTCCTCACTTTCCGGAAGGAATTTAATTGGCCCGCATCTGACACAATTTGAAAAGTGACTTAGCCTGACGGAACAAATTGGGTGGACATCCCCCCTTTAAATGCTTTACTATCCTTTTTTCGTTTCCCTTTCAAAAGATATCTCGATTTGCGAAGGTTGCTATTTATACTCAATGACAGCAGCTTGTGTTAAGAACTTTATTTTACTCCATGAAACGGAAGTATTTAAGAGTAGTGGAGGTAATTATTGAGCTCATATCACCTGAGTTGAATTTCATAATGTGCAGCACATAAAGGTGTGGAAATAAAGATACATTAGCAAGACAAATAGATGAGAGTTCTCTTATTTTATCTAAAAATGCTGTTGTATGAGTGCAAATCTAATAAGAACTGAGTAAAATGTTAGAATAAATACATTTTATTTACTGAACATTTAGGTCTAAAACTGCGTTTAAATACACATTAAGGCATGGGCAAATCTAAGGAGTTTTTGAGCTCAAAAATTTAATTCAAGATTTTATTGAAAACACAAAATACCTCCAAATTAGTTATGCGTGTTTTCCAATTTATGTTGTAACATATGTGAACTTTCTATACTGATGAAAGATAAATATGTAAAGAAAATTAAAACAGTAAATTAATCCTAACGTTTAACTACAGATGCTTAAGTCACACTAGGGAATCAATATATTTACAAATATTTGAATGAAGGATATTTTTTCTAATATTTATTTGAATTTTTGGAGAACAACCACTGTCATGAACTATAATATATTAGAAGTTAAAATGCACCACTAATTGAAATATTTTACGAGATATAGATCTCTCGCTCTCTCTAAAATATTTATCCATGTTACAAAAGTTTGAAAAATTATAAATTGTTTTCGTAAAATAAATTTTCCGAGTAATTTAGAAGTAAGTAATTCATTCCCTGTAATCCTTCAAAAACTAAGTGCTATAAAATTTATTGTTGATAATATTATTTAAATTTAAAAATTAAGTTCTCTCTCTCTCTCCTTTTTTACTCCAAGCTCCTATAAGCTATATAAAGTTATTAGATTATTGCATGATTAGACTAAAATTTAATTAATTATGATAAATAAGAATTTACACTTTCCGTATTTTATACTTAAAAAAAGAAAATTTTGTAGCTGTTGAAAGGAATTACATAGAAAAATTAATGAGTTACTAAAGTCATATTCATTATATCATGTTTTTCTTATGTAATTCGTTAAATGCTCAAAAAAAAAAACTAACATTCTTCCAATACTTATTGATAAATGAACTGTTAATTATTTAAAAATTAATATATAATATTAATAAATGTTGGGAAATACAAGTAAATGTAGTGTAAGAAATGTATATATGATTAGTCTTATCTTATTAAATTTTTTTATTGCGAGATGAAACAAAAATATTAATACGTGTATAAAAATACACGACATAAATAATAAAATTTAATATCATTTATCAATGTAATTTTTAAGATGAAAGAATTACACTTCGAAGTGTATCATATTTCTATACTAAAAGAATCTTACTAAATATGACGATTAATCATAGAAAAATTTTTATTAATTTGAAGAGTTGTATTTTTAGTTTAAAAATAGTACCTAACAAATATTTAATTAATTTAAATATTTTTTAACTTGTGTAGGTGTTGGACATATTTTTCGGTCCTGATATGGTAATAAACCTTATAAGAAGAAATAATAGATTTAAAGGAAGTTATTCAAAATTTATGAAAGTTTATAAGTAAGTAAGTTTTAAAGTTATGAGTAAGATTAAAGTTAACTTGTGTAGGTGTTGGACATATTTTTCGGTCCTGATATGGTAATAAACCTTATAAGAAGAAGTAATAGATTTAAAGGAAGTTATTCAAAATTTATGAAAGTTTATATGTAAGTAAGTTTTAAAGTTATGAGTAAGATTAAAGCTATAAAAGAATACAGGAAATTTAAGATCTTATTAATCTGATGATCAATTCTTTTCTTAAATTTCAGTTACCGACATCATAAATTAACTATCGTAATACTATTTCATCAAAAAATCAATGCTAATTAGTAGCACAAGTTAAAATTTGAATGAGTTCTTTCTATCAGATTCAAAGTGATTGATTAAGCAAACTGAAAGGCGTTTTAAATTATTTTGGATCACAAAGATGAGGAAATTAGAGGTATTCTACACGACAAAACAGAATACAGAACGCTATTATCAGAACATTATTACACAGTTTGAGTTTCATCGTTCTTAACTATCCACCATCTTGGTCACATTCTTGTGTCTAATATGACGCTTTGACAAAGATATGGAGAGTCCGAACTAGGGTTATGATGACTCTTACAGCTTACCACTTATGTCTGTGCTTTGCCAAGTCTAATTAAAGTGGCATCGGATTCAATTAACTTGGAACTGTGACAATGTGCATATAATCTTAAGTCCCGAGTTCCAAAGCTGCAGCAGTCCTTGCCCACAAACAATGTCTACAATAAGGAATTACGATCTGAGGTGCATCCTTTGATTTCTCTCCTATGAATCACTTTTAGGACGCTATGAAAAAAATTAGACTAAGCAACTGGAAATAATAACGTTCTTCAATTTCAGCCAGGACACAATTTGAATCAAAATGCTACTGGATACAAGTGGGTAATTTCATTAGCCCATTCCAAGATAGGAAATAACTGTTACTGCCAATGAATGAAAATGTAATCCAACTTTTTAATGACTTCATTGATTTGTAAAAGACTAACATTGTGATAAATCATTTATTTGTTCTGAAATATTAGTTGATTTTTAAATAAATATCATAGGCATATTTTCTTTTGCAATAAAATAATTCTTTTATAGATATGTCATTCATTTGGATATAGAGCATATTGATTATATAGAATACTTATATACATAAGTTATATAATATTTTTGATCCTCATGTATTTAATAAAAATATAGAAGCTTAAGCTTATTATTCTTACATCTTAATATCAACAAATATGCTTTCTCTCTATTAATGGGAAATAAAATCTATACTTCCCGTTTAGTTAAGGTGCTGTAAAATGAAGATATGAAAAAAAAATCTTTCAAACTACAAAATTACAAGGAGTAGCTTAAAATCTTAAAAACTATTTTATATGAATACTAATAATTAAAAAAGAAAGTAAAACTGTAAATAAATTCTTCTCTGTTCATATACTTGAATTTATGAAAATTGCTCAAAATATTTTCAAAATGAAATTAATCTAGTAAAATTATTTTTAAATAAGAAATATAAATTCTTCAATATTCACAATTTACCAAAATAATCTTAGTCATAAAAGTTTAAAAATAATCTTATTTTTTTATCTTTTGCTTAAATAAAGTGAGGAAAGGTGGTCACACATATCAAGCACTTTTTTTCTGTCTTTGAAATGAGTTTGCGAGTTCTTTTTTTGTATAGTACAGTTTTTAAGGTAGAATAAAAAAATTCATTAATTCTGGTTAATATCTTTTGGAGGCATTTTTCAATACCAATTTGTTGCTCTTAGGGTTTCAAAAATTCCATTAGTATGGGAGAGAAAATATTTTGTTAATTAAAACTCTGAGCAGATTCTTACAGTTATTTATTGAAAATTACATTAAATAGTTGTTATTTGGTATAAAAACATATTTTAGAATTTTATATTCTCTTTTTAGCAATAAGATTTTTAAAGAATCATTTTAATCAATAGTCGTGAATAAGGAACTATATTATTTCAGTTGTGATACGATTCATTCTTCATCAAATGAAGAATACCTGTTTGAATTTTTCAGATGTTTTATATTCTCTTTCAGGAAATTTTAACTTCCAAGATCAGTAAATTATAAAATCTAAGCAATTTTTTGAATTTCCAAATATTATAAAAAGTAATGCATAAAACTGGGCTTTTGGAAGCAGTATCAGCCCTTTCAAAAACATTGTAATTTGAAGTGAATGACTTTCGAAAAAAAAAGACAAAAATATATTCTCTAAATCCTTCAATCTAGTACTTCAAAGTTAAATCACGAAAAATGGACTATTTCTGATTAATTGATTGATTTGGTTTTATGGCGTAAGGTCCGAACATAGAAATGCTTCGTTAAGAAATATTTCTGAAATTTATATGTTAACAAGTTAGATATTTTGTGTATTATAAAGTTAAACTTTAATGAGTAGAGAATATGTTTTAATTTGAATTAAGAAAGAATTTAAATTTGTAATTGATTTTTTTGACTTAGAAAATATGAAATTGTCTTGGAAATAATGGGTATAAGTAATTAATTTAAAAAAAAAAAAGAATTTAGTTTTATGTAAAAAAAATTACGTGTGCATATAATAGTTTGGTTTTCATAATATATATATATATATATATCAATGTGATATATTTATAATCAGTTTTTATTTTTTCCAAATGGTATGCTTCCTTTTTTGTATACGAACATAACTATTTAACATTATAAATTAAAAAAAAAGTCTCAAAGAAATTTCCAGTGACTCTACATTGAAAATCTACTCTTATGTATATTTATGAATTTTAATTTATAGGAACTGAAGATACAGAATAGGATATTAATGCTTACAGATTTATCAGTGATAGTAAGAGTTTATAAAAAAATACATCTTAAACCATAAATGCACACATATCAAGCACTTTTTTTCTATCTTTGAAATGAGTTTGCGAGTTCTTTTTTTGTATAGTACAGTTTCTAACGTAGAATAAAAAAATTCAATTTATTTAGAATTACTTTTTTTGTAAGTACAATTTATTTAGAAAACTTATAAATAAATTGTAAGTTTATTTTCCTGCGCGTTTGCATTGAATTCTATTAATCCTACATAAGCTACTTACAGTCTATTATTGGATAACATTTCTTCTATTTTAAATGTAAGCATTCACTCCAAAAATAAAACATAAAATTTCTATTCTACATTTTCACTTCCTAAAAAATTTCATAGATTTAAGCTAAAAGTTTAAAACAACAAACTTTTATGTAAAGTCAATAAGAAGAGTTTTAAATTTCTTTTTAGAAACAAAATAATGCATATCATAAGCTCACAACTCATATGTAACAACAAAATACTACTTTTTAAATTATGAAGAGAAATATAAGCATTAACTACATCAATAAATAATAATGAAAATTATAAATATATGCATACATACATATATATATATATATATATATATATATATATATATATATATATATATATATATATATATATATATATATATATATATATATATATATGTATATATATTGAGTTTAAAATTATTACACCTCAAAAAATACAAAAATAAACTTTTCATGTAATGATTTATCATGCATAATATTTCTTACTCATACTGAAAGCTATATTTCATTTCAGTGAGGAAAAAATAATGGTAAACTGAAAAAAAAAATAGATAGAATTACAGTTTATGTAAATATTAAAATTTCTGCATATCTATTAAAAATTACTAAAGCACCTTTGGAAATAAGTGTTGATTAATTATTTGTATTGTATATTACTATTACTGCATATATTATTTAAAAAATTACTTAATGTAACCAGTTATGATGAAATAAATATTACTTAAAAGTACTACATTGAATCAATAATAGTTTACCTAGAAACATTTTATAATGGCAGCATAAAATGTAATTAATTTATGCGAAGCGAATTTCAGTAGACAGTGTATGATTGCTAATTCAATTAATATTAGGAAATTTTGACAGAACCTCTTTCCTTACTCTCAAATGATAGATTAAAATTCGTTGAGTTCGCGACACATTAAAATTTGCTTAGTGTCTAATACATTTTCATTCGATCGACACATATTAAATATTTTTTTCTTAATTTCCTGTAAATAATATGCTAATATTTAAACTACGGTTTATGTTAATTTTTAACATCTTGTGAAAATATTACTATTAAAAGTGTTTTAAATTCTTAATTCAAGATAATATATCTGCATATCAAAAGAGTATTGTTATTTTCGATATTTATATAATACTTTGTAAAATTAGTTATTATTTCTGCAGTATTGTAGGTAATTAATTTCATAATTTAGCATATATATATATATATATATATATATATGTGTGTGTGTGTGTGTGTACATATATATATATATATACATATATGTATATACATATATATGTACACACACACACATATATATATATTCATATATATATTTATATATGTTTGCTTTTATATATATATATATATGTATATATATATATCTATATATATATATATATATATATATATATTTGTTTTTGAATGTTATTTAATGTACATCATTAATTTGCATGTATGCATGTGTCTTTATAAATCTACCAAATATTACATTATTGATTAATAAACGCAATTAATAACTAATTGCATGCCAGCTACAATGCATATATTTTCTATTTTTCCTTTAATTATTTACGTGTTTAGACTACTATAGAAAATTAATTTATGAAATTTTATATCAAATGCAGCCCTAAAATTTAAATATGTGTAAATATAATTTGAAAAATAATTATTTAAAAAAGAACTAAATATTAAAGAGATTTTTACAAGATTAGGAGAACATACTTTTAAAAACAAATATTTTGACTGGTTATGCTTGATAAATTTCTGCCGAATTATTGGAGAATTGGTCTTATATTCATCGTATCCAGATATTCTATTCATAACAGCAGAAATGCAGATCTATTTTCTTTTTTTCTAAGCAAAACATGATATTCATACATGGATGGAAAAAGTAATATGATATTTTTCTACTTCCTTTCGAAACACCGTTTCTAAGAAGTTGTAGCAAAGAAGAAAAGAAAGGGCAAAAATAATAGAACATCATTGAAAGAGAATTGTCTCCAGAGCAATTACAAGCCGAGTTTATTTTGACATAAATATGGTTCTGTATCGTCCGGACTTCAGGACGTCGTTATTTATATGCAAAGTCCTCTGATTCTTTGCACTCACATGGTTACAAAATTTTATGTACTTGGTTTTCCACTGTGTTTGAAAGTAACAGAAAAAATAGAACCCTTATTTCACTTGTCTAATGATGTCAAATTGTCATATGGTTACGAGTAGATAGGGAATTAGACAGTAACCCTTCCTTTTTTTATCCATAATCTGCTTCAATTAAGCATAGTGATTGTTCCAGGTACCGAAATACTTAGATAGAATGGTAAAGAAAGTATTATACCTTTAGGGAAGAACCTAGATTTTTCATAAAAATTAGGACTGTAGAATATAAAAGCCATGAAATTAATATATGAAGAATGGGATGAGAAAATTCTTAAAATATAAATTTATTGCAACCACATTCGTTATAATTAATATTGATAGTTGTATTTTAATGAAGCTTTTTTGAAAGTAAAGTTAATTAAATTTAATAAAATTTATCTGAGGTATTAATTAAATTAAATAATTGAGTTTGTTAAAATAATTCCTCCTGTGACATGAAATTTCAATACTCAAATTTATGTTTTTTCTGTGTATTTATTTTACTTTATATTTTTCTTGGTGTAAGTAACAAATTATAATAAATTTGCTTTCACGATGTCAGTGTTGTGTGGGGGTACTCTTTATTTGAAGAATAGCATGTTATTCATACTTAAAAACACAGCCTAAGCATAATCTAGAAATTCATCAAGTACTATGTGTATGAATAAATTGAAATATTTTTATTTCAATTAATTTGCATTATAATTCATGCAATATTGCATAATTGTTTAATCCTTTGATATAAGGACCAAACTTTTCCTAGTATTTGTTTTTTCAAAGATATTTTACCAATATTATTTTTTAAATTAATAATGTTTACATTTTTTTTCTTTAAACACTACATTTAAAAAGCATTTAATAAGTTTTAACCACAAATCTTGAAAAAATACGGATAACTTTTTTGGATGGTAATATAAAATATCATTTCATTTTTCACCAGTATAATTGTACCGCTAAAATAAATTTAATAACATAAAATTCTTCTGAGTTAGGTATTTTTTAGAACAGATAGTATTTATTCTTGTGAATTAAAAGGAAATTTGTGTATGTACTATAGTAAATGATTCGATATATTGTTACAAAATATACAACAATGAATAAATTGATTTCATTTTTATAACTATTATATTTTGTTACAATTTTTGCAATTTCGTCAAAATCCTCATAATTTACTTCTACGTTTTATTTATTTCCATTTTTACAGTTTAAGATGTTAATGATTTGAATTTCATTTTAGAAAGATAAGTTTTAAATTTATTTCCAGCATTTTTGCATTCATACCGATGGCAAAATATTAAGAGGAAACAAATTTTAATTCATGTTCTCACTTACTTTCTTAATAAAAAATACAAATATACATATCATATGCATTTCATTTCTTTATAGTATAGTACAGAAATTTGAAATACCGATATATTTTACAATGTATTCTTGAAGATTCTCAAACATTAATTAAATGTTAATTGAAAATCATGAAACAAATTCAGTTATTTGATAGGTACCTTAATTATATTTTATTAAACGCTTTAGACTATTCTATTCAAGCAATGAAGTATTTCTTGCATTTTAAAATTCCTTGCATTTATAATAATTGTAATTTGGTAAATATAGTGAGCAAATTTACTATATCATTTTAGAAATATTGAAATCAATATTAATTCTACAGATACGATAATTCTTGAAACAATTGCGCCATAAAAAACCATCCAACCAACCAACTTGAAAAAATTTCTAAAAGCAATTAATATAGTTTAAATTTTCATTATTTGAACTACCCTCTTCATAAAAGCACTACACATATTAAAAATGATAAGATTCATCAATATTCTAATATGCTATTAATGTTCACAGTAAATAATGTTAGATTTAAAGAGATTCAAGATTATATTTCCTACTAAAGCTAGCTTTAAAAAAATAGTTTTCTCAAGAAATAAGGATTTTTTTCTGTCAATGTACCAAGATAAAACTATGTTTCTTTCTACTGGCTATGCATTTATGAGGTCTTGTATAGGTGGATTACATTTTAGTGGAGATATCCTTTAGAATCTAAATAATTCATGAAACAATTGATTTCTCATTAATTATAAATCGACACAAGAGTATAGAAAAAACGCTAAGTAAGGAAAAGGAATATTTTATCTTCAAAGATTTACTTTTTCTAATTCCATTTTTTTGACATGAAATTGAAGAAAAGGGGGTTTTTGCTTTATGTCATGATCCATGAATAATTACTGTAATTTATAAAAAATATTTATAGGTTTTTAATTGTCATACAAAAACATTTTCATAAATTGTTTCATAAAATTGATTTTAACTATGACAAATAATATTAAGCATATTGTTTGTTTCCAAACTAATTTAAATATTTCAAAATAATATGCAGAGTTAAATTTAATTAGGAAAAAGTATGAATTAGCTGATGCACTTTTATTGACTCTCAATATGGAATAAAATCCTATTTTTGAAATGCAATTTAATAATCTGGTGTTAAAAAAAAAAAAAAAAAAAAAAAAAAAAAAAAAAAACATTAAAGGAAAGAAAAATAAATCTTATAGTATCTTATACAACACTGAGAATCTGTATTCTAACACCAATTATACAACACTGAGAATCTTACAGGACAGTCATGCCAATTTTTAGTTGTTAGGAAATCCTAGAAGGCTTCCTTTCTTTAATATTCAAATTTACGTAAAGCTTTAATTTTTTTTCATTAAAAAGCACAAATGAAAGTATTCGTTCTGTTATCTTAGCTTGAAAATATTGTAATTTTAATTTACTTGGTTCTTAGCGTTTCTGTTTCAGATATTCTGAATTATATTGTGTTTCAATTTGGATTTACGTATTTAGATATAATTTTAAAAACATAAACTTATCAATATTAATTAAAATCTGCAATAAAATTTTATTTGAAGTACTAATATATATTTCAAATTGCATTCATGAATGTTCTCAAACATTAATTATAAATGCTAATTGAAAATCATTAAGTAAATTCAGTTATTTGATATGTGCTTTAATTATATTTTATTAAAATTTTCAGAGAACCCTACACTGGCAATGAAATACTTCTTGGGATTTAAATTACTTGCAATTATATCAATTGTAACTCGTTAAAAATAGTGAGCAAATATACTATATTTATCAAATTAGAAATGTTGAAATCAATTTTAATTCTACAGAAATGATAATTTTTGAAAAATTTCGTTATAATTTGTAACTTGTTATAATGCTTTAAAAATAATTACAAAGCATGTAAATTAATATAACACACTTAACTAATAAAAATTATTGGACTAGAATACATTTAGCTAACACCAATTATACAACACTGAGATACTTCATACTTTACTTGACATTTAAACAATCTTACAAATAATAAATGGGAATGCAGACATTAATATCAGTATTCCTTTAAAAGCATTTTTTTTTAGTTTGGCTGTTGATCACATATTTTTGGTTAAAATAAACGGTTAACATTATCCAGCGCGCCAAAGACTAATTTTATGGAAAGTGAGAGCAAAAAAATTAAAAATCTGCTTCGGAAAACAGAGAAATGCGTGACGCTTTCAGCTGTTACACACATAAACATCTCTTTTTCTTCCTGCTATAAAACAGAAGCAGCTCCATAAATCTTATGACTCCAGTTCACAGCTGTATAGTTCACTGCTTTAAAAACGTTTTGAACTGGTGTAGCTCTTCATCGCTTGGAGACTTTGAATACATTTTATCTTTTTACGGCACTTAGAAGCACTTGATTAGCTCTCTGTTATGTTCAGTGATCCGATTAATGCAGTTTGAGGTTCAATTGTCGTTCTCTTTTTTTTTTTTTAGTGTCTTACTTTTATCTATCATTTTCTATTTCGAACTAAAATCGTAACAATATATTTTCTTCGCCTTAAATTCTAAATCCTTTTAATTCATGCACCAGTTTTTTTTTAGCATAAATGTATTTACTCCGTTCAAAAAGGTGCTAAAAATTCTTTTAAATATTTAGCTGACGAAACATGCTGCACCGTGAAGAAAAGACACTTCAGTATATTTTTTTTGTTTTATAAAATGTGTTTTTCAAAACTATTTAAAACAATGCAGATAGCAATTTTGAAGCTTTTACAAACACAGAAAATTTAATTTAAAAATAAGCAATGCATTCACAAGGTAAGATAAATTGCTTATTTCTTATGCATATTTACGTGTGGGTGTTACACAAACCTCAAAAAAATTTAGGTTCTATTTAAATTTAAGCTAAACATATGCGAATGAAATGCAGCAGAATTTTTTTTTATTGAGACATCAAATACTCCGTTAATAAATCAAAAATTGTCCATACTAAATAACGAAAATTAAACCACATGAAATATTTTAGTTCTAAGGTAGGTGACAATATTTGAGACTCCTTTAAATGGGAAATTGCATCGTATGCAAATGAAATCTAAGAAAAAAGAAAAATCGTGTTAGTTTGTAAATCAAGCAAATTTCTTTCGGCTGAATAAATGAACTTTTAGTATGACATAGTTTTATCTATAACTTAGTTGCCAAAATGACAAATAATTCATGCACAAAATTATTTATGCCTACATGTATTTAAACTAAAATAGTTTACAGGTTTTGTTTTAGCAAAACTTTGATACAAGATGATAAATATAAAAATATTGCAAAATTTAATATTACAGAAACTTGAGAAAAATATATACAGTTTTTAAATAAGAAGTTTAAGGCAATATTCACTTATATCTTGGAGGAAAATTTGAAAGTCTATATTCATTATTTAAATTTATTACGGAATAAATTCATGTAAGACATTTCCTTATTTTTTCAACAATTTCAGTATTCATTTTTTTGGAGTTAGATTTTCCTCATATATTTGGTTACATACTTTTGCATTGTAAAAAAAAATACCTCGTTATTCTTATGCTACCACTGGGAAAATATAAGATATATTTTTATTCACACATGATATATTTTCCCTTGTGATTTTTTTGAAATGATTTTTAGAGAGAGCTGGAAAAACAACCATTAATATTCAACGTTATTTTTCATGTAACAAATTTATTTTTCATTTTTGAAAGCTCTGCATTAATGCGTCTTAAATAATGCTGACAAATTAGCTTTCATGGTAATATTTCACCCTGAATTTGTTATCTGTTTTTGACATGTTTATGCAAATTCGCAAGATAACCGCAGAAATATACAGTGGTCTATGAAAGTTTGAAAAATGTACGTTCATTTAAAATAGAAATTGATTATTAATGTTTTAAAAGATTTCTGCTAATAATGTGATATACATGATAACTAAAACATATTTAGAGGCAATGTTTGCTAACACACATTGTCCCAAGATGTAATTTTCATATGCATGAGATCTTTCAGATCTTCAAAGTTTTCATATTTTTGATTAATAGCATTGATGAAATAATTTCATAATTGTAAATTGCCATGAATTTTATAATATTAAGTTTAAACAAACTAGGGAACTATCACAAATGTTTTCTCTTTTCTTTAAACAATAATAAATTTTTTTACCGAAGTTTAAATTTTCATTGCATTAATAAATCATTTTAGAATTTTTCAAGAATAATTTACAAAATATTCTCATTATTGTACTTAAGCGAATGTATAAGTGTAATAATATTATACTACAGTCAACAGAAAATGAGTGATTTGAGACAAATAATAAATGCTCATAAAAAAGAATAATATAATTTAACAATGGAATAAACTTAATTATGTAATTTAAAATTCCTCTTTTTCAAAGACAATAATGAATTTCATGGTTTCTCTTTTAAATACTTTATTGATTTTATTGAAATTTTAAAGTTTAAATAAAATTATTGGTATAACAATAGAATATCATTAGTTGACAAAAACACTTAATGTTGTATAATAAATATAATCAATCTTAAAGCAATAATTTTGTCATACTTATTGAATTTTTTTTTATTTTTTTTAATATGGAATTAATTTCAGAATTAGAAAATGTTCTTTTCAAATAATGAATATTTCTTATCAAAATTTATTTCAAAAATTTATAATTTCATTAAGTTAAAAAATCTCAATAAATGCATTTTAATTTAGTTTTTAAATGATTATTCATTTAAAGAGATTAATTCTTAAAAAGAAAATTAAAAAAATTATCGTTTAATCAGCATTTTGAAAATTGGAGTCAAGGAAATATATTTCCAAGAAATAATTTATTTTATCTCAAGAGTTTTACGATTTTATTTAATCAGTTGTGAAAAAGTCGACTTTATGGTTAATAATTGATTGTGAAGTCTTTCACATCAATGACCTCGAAAGGAATACTTAAATTAAAAAAAAAATCATTTCTAACATGGAACAATTGTTAATGCGGGTGTGATATTTTTTTATATCCACGGCTAAATATTTTAACTTACAAATTTAGAAAAAAAATTAAATTACGTAAAAATTTGAAGTTGATTACTGAGAAATATTTTATTTTTAAATATATTAAACATATTATTTTAAATCAAACTTTCTAATTTAAATATTGCACACAGTTTCTCTGTCAAAATTTAAATCAACTAAATATATATATATATATATATATATATATATATATATATATATATATATATATATATATATATATATATATATATATATATATATATATATATATATATATATATATATAAACATTTTATTTTTAAAAAAAATTAATCTTGTATCTTGATTAATCTAAATTAACTTATATATAAAATAAAGAATGTTTCAGATTTTACTATATTGAAATATTTCTATATTTAAAATACTGCAAAAATGCATTGAATTTTTCTTCATAAACCTATTTGTTATATTTTGATCAATAGTAAGATCGAAATTATGATAATTATGGTGAGATATTCATTTGTTAATTGTTTTTGAGTCATGTCTAGCTTTTTTGGAGCATGCTTTTGCGCCAACAAACACACACACAACACACACACACACACACACAACACACACACACACACACACACATATATGTATACATATATAGATAGATATATAAATTTTCTCTCATTCTAAAAAATTTCCATACATATAAATGTTTAGAAAGAAATTATATTCAAATAATTCCTATTCAAATATATTCAAAAACATCATGTCATTCATTCAGTTCATTCAAGTTTGGAAATATAGATTTGATTATCTTGATAATCATTAGAAGGAAAAAAGTGATAACAGAAAATATCATTTCAATTAAACTTATAAAAATAAAAATGGGTGATCACTAAAGAAAAAATATTAGCAAACAAAATATAAGGTAAACACAAGAAATTTCATGCTTTTATCACGTTGTCACTGAATGAAAAGAGGATAAGTATGCCAATTAGTGTATGGCGTGTTGGAGACACTGGTTAATCGAAAGTAGGAATATCAGTCATTATAAAAGCAAATCCACTGCGCACATTCATCAGTCGTAACTCGCGCAGTAGTGAAATGAAATGGAAGTATTGAAGGTGTAGTTCGCTTTACAACTCCAAAACATTAGAGGATAGTGATGTGAATGAAAGTACGCCAAGCCATTGGTTTCACAAATTCTGATCAGGAAAGTTTTCCTTCTGTGATCCCCGCAACATTATGCAATGTGTTTGGAGAACTAGTTGTCAACTGGTTCATTATGAGTTACTGTCAAAGGTCCAAATGGTAACTGCGGGCTTCTAAACGCAGCAACTGTAACGTGTGTAACGGAAGGAGACAGTACTAATTAATCATAAGTGTTTATTCCTGTTGGGTGATAACATGAGGCAGCATGTCACACGGGTTGTCAGGAATAAGATACAGGGAGGAGATTTGTGTCATTTTCCTTACTCACCTGACCTTGAACCATCAGTTTACCACTTCTTCCATTCCCTGGACTATCAATTTCATGGAAAATTATTTACCAATGTAGCAAAATTGTACCAAGGATTCACGGACTTCTTTGCATCCGAAATCGCTGAGTTTTACCGCAAGGGGATTGCACAACTCGAAACACGTCTGCAGAAATTGCTGAGTGCCGATGGTGATTACTTTGAAGACTAACTATTGGTGCATGCGCGTCAACTGTGCTTGAGTTCAGCGTTCAAACAGCAGATGGTTCTTGTATGCCAAGCAATAAAGATGTGAGTTAATAACTCTGGTAAAATGACACAGACAATATTCTATTAAAATTTCTGCATTAATGTTTAATTGTTTTTATTTGTGTCATTTGTTAAATAAATGTTGTTGTTGTTGCCTATAAGAGCTTCCATCTTCTCTTTTATTAATAACTCACCAAGAGAGTTGATTTATTAAGTTCATAGTGATTTAAGTTAGTGTACCAATGGTTATGTGGAATTTCTTCTTCTCAATTTGCAGCTTTATTTAGAACACACACACACTTCGCAAATAATTCCTTCTCTTTCATGGTTAACAGATTTTTTCTTATATTCAAGCTCAAACAAATAGTTTGATTCAAACAGCATGGATATCCTGTTAATTTCCTAATTATTGTAATATTTTACATATTCCTGAAGCTTTTTTATGATATCCTGTTGTATATATGTATAAAATTAAAATATACCTACAGAAAAATATTTCAAAAATGAAAGAATTTTTCTTTAAACCAATTCAGTTATACGGCATTGTATTCAAACAGGTTTTAAATTATTCCAACATGCAAATAATTTATATAACATAAAAAAATTATAATTTCACTCATATTTTTGCATTATCTCTGTTATATTTATTCTATTGTAAATATAATATATAAAATATTATCATTTTTATGAAAACTATGAAGTATTTAATATGAAAAATGTGACTTACCACAAATAGGGAGTCTTCGTCGGAATGGTAATTTCTTAAGAACAGATATTATGTATACTTCAGGAAATGTATTCTATACCTAAAAATAAATTATATATGTTCATTATAATGCATTTATCATATTTTTTTTGTATCGATTTTTTCCAAGTAAATTTGAGCTGTTATATTTACAGCTTTCAAATTATAACTTCAAATTTAGTAAAATTCTATTAAATACCATAATGATATTTTTGTAAAATGATTAAAATGTTTATCCTGAAATTAGTTTCTTTAAAAATGTTACACAGTAGTAACTATTTTAAAATTTAAAAATTAATTGTATAATAATGATATATATATATATATATATATATATATATATATATGATGAGAAAAATATTTAAAATTAAGAATTTTATAAAAATAGTTTAAAAAAATCAGATTTCTAATTTATCATTTAAAATTATTTTCCAGCTATAATGCATACTGAAAGGGAAAATAATAGGAAATGTATTAATTGAATTCAGAGTTTTAGTCAAAAGAATTTATTTTTTATTTTTCAATGTAAAGATGGAAAAAGTATTCATTCTATAAAACAAAGTTTAGATGATCTTAAAACTTGGATTGAGCGAATTATTTAACAAAAAGTTCTCGATGCAGTTTCTGTTATACATAATGTTTCCAGTATTTTTGCCAATTTTCTTTTAATATTTAAAAAGTACTTTTAGCAATTACGAAAAAGACGGCAAAGAAAGTAGCAATGATTCCGCGAAAATTCTAAAATGTTTAGTTGTTTGTCTCTGGTGCAATAAAGATTCTAAATTGTGCTATTACGAAACCCGCCCTTGAGCTCTTACTTTACCAGAGCGTGATATTTATCTTTGCATGTAAACTTTCCATAACTTTAGAGCACAAAATGTAGAAGTTTCTGACCTAAATCCCTATTGCCGTTTAAAGATAAAACTTGCGTGATTTTTTGACAATTTCTTTGCCGCTCGAGGGCATAACTGATATTGGCGTAGGCTTATAGTTATTTACATCAAAAGCCTCTACTTTCTTCAACTCCCGGGACGGTGTTGTAAAGAAAGGGGAAAAAACTGCTCGCTTCGCTCTATCTATCACTTTTGTCACAACATCAATTTTATACTCCACTGCAGCATGATCCACAAAAATCAACATTATCAAGCATTAGTTTTCTTTTTTATAGATATTCTAACAAAAATGCTTTTTGAGCTATTTCTACTGAATTAAGAAAAAAAGAAGTGAGAAATGTTACTTATGTGGAAGTTTAATATAAGGGTATATTTTGTTTACTTAATTTTCAAACTATGTTGTGCAAATTTAGTCTGAATATTCAGAAATCATTAGAGTGATTTCATGAACTGCTACTATAAGGATAAAAATTATTTGATAATGACTTTAGTTTAATGGTCCTTGAAAACAAAATCGTATAAAATTTATTGTTAAAGAAATACAATATGCAATAATAAAATATGTCTGCTATATAGGATTCAGCTTGTCGGATTACAACGATCCTGCTGTTTATTGTATTAAAGAACTTATTTTTATTTTTATTATTAAGTAATGAAAATTTAAATTAATATTATGAGAGTTCTATTGACTCTTATATAATGTATATTACTATGGAATTGAATAGAGCAAATTTCGATGTAATTTTTGTTCTTAAATTATTCAACGCACCCTGACTTACAGTTTCTAAGCAAACTCAATTAACATATTATTATCTAAGTATAGATTCCAATTTATTATCAACATTTCTAAATTTTATTCCTTATTTTGTAGTTTCGCTAGTTTGCTTTTAGTTTTATACAATTACATGTATTTTAGAAAATAATCATCATAGCCTAATTTTAAAAATAATTTAAATATTCTTTAAGTCATTTCTTTTGTAAATGAAAATTTTGTTCTTCATGTAAATTTTGAGCAATTAGATATCATTTTCTTCTTTTCCTATTCTTAAATTAATTACATCTCTATTCAAAAATAATTATGTTATGGATATGGACAGAAAATAGTTATGCTGCATTAAGCGTCTAACCTAAATTCACCTTTCATTGCAAATTAAAGTCGTGTGTACTTTTATTTGTGCATCTTTCTGTCATTAAAAAGACATACACATTCAATTCACATCTGTAACCAGATGATATTGAAACTAATCCTGTTTAGGGAAATTTTGACGCAGATTATGTATTTTAAATAGAGTCGGCATTTTCTTCCTGTAGAAATTCTGATTCATTTTCTCAAAAATAGATATTTATGTAAGGTGTCAACATATTTATTTGAAATTTGAGCAAGGAAGAAAAATATTTAAGCTCTCTTCATTATTTTTTATGAATATGCATTTACTTACAAATTCCATTACCTTTCAAGAAACTTCATTCCCTGCACTGGTAAATAAAAACAAACTTTTTTGTCATTATAATCATATTGGCATAGTTTTACTGTTAAATATTTTATTTAATCACTTATTAAAACAATAAAAGTAGATTTTTTAAAAAAAACTCATATAGAAAACATTTTTCGTTTTATTTCTCCGATAAATAACTAAGTAATTTAGAATCAAAATTGTTTGGTTGTTTTTAACATGACATTGTTTATCATTCAAATTTAAACTTTTGTGTCAAATCATTTTCTTATTAATGATTTTGTCAGATGATTAGAAAAAAATATGCAATAAGTTAAACAATGCAATTATGCAGAAACAGCAATTATTTCATAATTATGTAATTTTAAACTGTGGAATAAGTTCATTATAAGGCATTGAAAAATAAAATCATAGAATTTTTAATATTTTCTTTTTCACTTAGCTAAATACGTTTAGTCAGTCGTGTATAAATCTGTCAATTACATGAGATTAAATTATTCGCCTTATTCTTCTGAGCCCTTAAGTTCATGCTTTTTATGACACCTTTTTACGGTCTTTTGGAATTCCCTTTCATTTATTTCGTTCTTGGCTTATTTTTTTGTAAGTACAGAAGAACATGAGCTTAAAATGTAAACCAGGATACCTTGAGCATTATATTTCTTGTATATGGCAGCTTCCTAATCCACAAAGCTGCTTTTACAGAAACCTTCTTATCAATCCTTTACGCTCTAAAATGCTTGCCAAACAACTTCTAAACTAAATTAATTACATAGGATTAAAGAGAAAAAATAAGAGATTTTACGCTTGATTCATCCCGGGTGGCATTGTGGATAAATGTACTTTAGAACCACTGAAGTAAAAACATTTAATCACCTGAGTCAGTATCTGTGGATACAACAGACATTGTACTTGAAGTAAAAAATGTTGGAAGAATAAAACTGCATTCTTTTTGATCAACGTCAAAGCTTGTTATTTTTACGTAAAAAGGCACATCATTTACAATGCGCTTGAAAATATTTATACTGAATCTAATCAAACGGAAAATATGTCACAAAATGTTTCAAGTCTTTCGCATTTTCCATTTTTAGCACAATTTTTTTTAATAAATTTTAGCAATTACTTTAAAAATAATAAATAAGCATGGACGAAGCAAAATATTGCTTACTATAACACACATACCCATCCATAAAGTGGTTTTAGATAAATTATATACATGCTATATTTTATTTATTACATTAAATCTCTTTCAACTTTATTTCAAGTATATATATATATATATATATATATATATATATATATATATATATATATATATATATATATATATATATAGTTACTGTATACATGTAGGAGTAAACAGATAGATTTGAACAGATTTTATAGATATGTAACTAGGCACATTTTAAATTCAAAGAACTGACACACTTTAAAGGATTTCTTCAAATATTTGTATATCCTAAATAAATTCAATTATTTATTAAAAACGTTAGTTTGTGGTAGAAATAGATTTTATTTAGTAATTCAATAGTATTTTAAGAAAATTTAAAGGCAATAATAATTATGTTTTAACAAATTGCAGAAACCACAACATATTTAATGTAAATAAGGAAATAGAAAAAAAAAATCTTCAATATTAATATAGTAAGTTTTGCTTGAAACAATGTTTCCCATTATTTTTTTTGTCTTGTGCCAGTTAGGCTGACAATATAGGGTGTGCTGCTCCACTTTTTCATCCAGAAACATATTTTGTGTGGAGTCCGACTGCTTCAGCACACACATGCCATAGGGACCAGTTTATAAGGGAAGCAACCATTCACACCTCATTCATACACAGATAGGACAAAGACAGAATAGATGAAGAGAGAAAGTACAACCATGCCCGAACCGGGATTCAAACCCAAGACCTCCCTATCCGCGGTCACGCACTCTGATCACTAGATAGGGCGGTTGGCTTTTTCCCATTATTAAAAAAAATATTTAAAGCACTTTGACAAGTATAATACGAAACACTTAACTTTGTTTAAAATAATTTAATTTATTGATTGTTAATAAAGTTAGCTAAGCTCTTCGTGACAGTTGATTTCCTGTGACATTGTACCATTCTATTCTGATAAATTGTATTTTGTCGGCAATTCCCTGGAACAACATTTCAGCAATATATTTAGTGTTACAGATGACTATTGTTGACTCCCCTGACTTTAATTCCATCGAGTATTATTCAGCTTATCCAGAAAGGATATCGCATCCCATCAGATGTCACCCCAGGACCCAGGGGATGTGACTAATTCTTTCTGAAGGTGTTTAATCTATTTCGCATTGTGAATGGATTGGGTCATATCTTTCGGATACAATTGGACTTTTATTTATATCAGTTTCTGTAGTAGCGAATGGCATCTTTGATTTAGTTTCGAAATGCAGTATAAGCATTTCTAAAATTAGTATCGCTTTAAAAATAGAGTTAACAGCACATAAACATTATTGCATATGAAAAAGAAATCTTGTAATAACTCTAAAAATTGCACAAGACTTATTGTAATTTATAGCAAAAATATAATTCATCTTCCATTCTAATTTTATATTAAATTTTATGAATAAATTTATAATGTACATTTAAACAAAAATGTGTTCCAAGCTGTTTAAGAATTCATGTCTTTTAACTGTGTTATTAAAAGAAACAAGCAACACCATTCTTTACAAATTTATTTAATAAATTATATAATATTTACGATCCTATTGAATTTTGTAAATATAAAATTATTTGTGTAACTTTTTCTTAGGAGCATAGTTTAAGTTACGCAAAATAACAAAACCAAAATTATTTATTGCTTTATTTAAGTAATTTGATACGCATTGGGGCAACCAAACGGTCAAAGACTTCGAAGGCATTTCAGAATTCATAGTTCCCTTCTGGGTTGATTTTTCACATCTAGTGAGCCATATTAAAGTGGTACAATGAAAGTAATCCTGAAAACTCTCAAGCACCCATTCTGATAGATCGTTGTTCAAAACGCGATTGGGAGTGCACCCGAGGCATTATGCTCCGATGAGTGATATCCTAGCACTAGGCCACGGTTAAAGTTACCTAAGTAATACGGAAACATTTCACGTATCAACATTTAGTTACATTTAGGAGATTTTGCTTAAATATTGCTTAAAATAAAAAGGAAATATTAAGCCATCTGAAATACACACAGTTACTTATCGAAAAATATTTATCAACAGTTGAATCCCATTGATGTTACACATTTTTTAAACCTTTTTTCAGTTCTTATAATCAGCGATAACAAAATAATATAAAGTTAAAACACCTAATCTAAATATTTTTGTAATACTTCATTTTAAATACAGGCTAAATCATAATATTAAGATTTATAATAAGCAATTCGTATATTGACGAAAACTCCTTTGAAGAATAAATTTCAGGAAAAGTTAATTTGCATAATATGTATAATTGCGAGATTTTTTTATATAGTTATGAAAATAAGCTATAAGGGATATTTTGTGTAAAGTATGTTCTCGAGAACATACACACATTTTGTTTAAAATTATTTATTACACCATTCATAAAAATTTTTTAATGTCTTTAATATATATTTACTCACACAAATTATGATAATTATACAAAATTTGGCAGACCATTTAAGCAACAATAAACAATAGATTTAATTGTTTTGTTGGCAGATAAGAGAGAAATAACTTATTTCTCCAATTGTAATATAAAAATTTAGATAATTTACTGGTATGAAAGCAAATCAGAAGCAAGCGTTAAGTGAAAAATTATCAGAAAGGAATCAATTTTATGCAGCTGGTCTTTTGAAATGGGTTGGCGTTTTAGAAACACTAGCTTCTCCATTCATGAACGAGCAAGGCGAAAATGAAATCATTTTTGTGGAAAATCTGCTCTCGGATCCACCCCCTCAACCAAGGGAAATAAAGAGTAAATAATTTCTGAAGAAGATAGACTGCCTCTATACTTCATCCATAATTCATAATTTGAGTATGATCTTCCACCGATTCGATTGCTCGGCTATTAGACTTCAACTTGGTTTCGACTTCGTGCGGTAGCTTTGAATACGGCAATGCAAATCAAGTTCCTCCAAGCTTTAAAAGTCAGAGTCGTCAAAAAACTTAATAAATTGTGCTCTTACGGTTGCGAGTAAAAATGGGCATACTCTGGCATATTCCCTCTGCCTCAGACATGGTTTACAAATAAAACAAATTACAACTTCAAAATATTCCCCTAATAACCAAAGAAGACTCTTAAGCAGCTATAAAAGAGATTTATGCGTAATCTCAGTGTTTAGAGGGTATATTGTATTTTTAACGACCTCGGGAAACGAAGATCGTTTTTACCTTCCAACGCACAATTGCATATGGGCAAATAAGCCTGGGTTTCCTCACTGCCCCATTAGGTTTCATATTTTAGAATCGCAAATAAAAATTCTTTATAAAAGTGTAATATATTATGGATCAGAGAAATAAGACAAAGACTATGTCATCAATGAACTAGAATTTCAACATGTTTATAATCTCAAAGAGAATTGATAATGTTTATTTATTAGCATAGATAATTTTTCTTTACTTTATAAATGCAATGTATATGCTCAATATGAGGGGCTACTAAGTAGATTATATATATATATATATATATATATATATATATATATATATATATATATATATATATATATATATATATATATATATATATATATATATATATATATATATATATATATATATATATATATATATATACATATATATATATATATATATATATATATATATATATATATATATATATATATATATATATATATATATAAATTCTTAAAGGCAAATGATTCCCAAGAGGTAGATACACACTGCATCTACATACGGCTAAAATAAGTAAAATCTTAAATTAAAATGTTTTACGTAAAGGTGTATCAGCATTTTCACTTTCATTAAATGGTTCATTGGAAGTGAAGATATTGATGTGAGCTTCTGCGAAGAAAAACTATGGAAAATATTGAATTCATGAATAGTTTTAAATCTATAAATAATTTTTTTATTGTGAATCTGTGTATGTATTAAACTTATGGTACACTTACACAGCACATTTACACTAAAACGCAGAAAATGGTAAAATATAACTTTCTTTTAATGTATAAACTATGAAAATTGATAAGGGAAAGTATTTTTAAAAAGTTGTTTCAAATACGGGAATTATTTTACAAAGTTAAAAAAAATCATTCAAACATGTCGTGGTTTCTTATTTTGCAAATAGCATTTTTCCGTATTCTAAACTGTTTCTGTGAGTGTATATGAAACATAATAATGAATAAAACATTTATAAGAATATAATTATTTCCCCGTTTAAGCAATTATTTTGATATTTCTCTAAAACTGACCATATATTTATATATAATACCATTCTTCAGTTTGGAGAAAATGATACACATTCATAACATTCTGTTTTTCAAAAGGTATATTATTAATTTTAAGTTATTTTGATTTCTCTGTGATAGCGGCATTTTTATATGACAAAATACATAAAAACTTATCCCACTCTTTCTGTTATTATCTTGCTCAATTCTCAACTGAAAATACTCACTAATAGACATCTTTGGATCAAAATTATCTGTAATTTTCATTACACATATTATTATTTTTAATAAGTCATTTTTTAATATTATTAAAACAATAAAAAATCATCAAATTGCCAATTTTATAATTTATGTAGAATATATGTAATAACTGCTTTCTACAATGCTATAGAAAATAAAAGTTCATTTTTAAATCTACCATTCTTTTTTTTTTACAAAAAAATAGAGGATTCCAAGAAATCGCTGAGCATTCGGACTTTATTTCTGCTCTTTCAAAAATAATGCTTTTGTCTCCTTGTCTTGTCAACCTCCAACGGAAGACATTCTAAATCTAACACGAAACAAGAATTTTGACCCTTAGCTGTTTGGAAAAGCAATGTATAGGCCACTGAAAAACCAGCAAACATAAGATAATGCGACGCTTTTATTACACAAGAACTTCGCTGACGTGGCTGCATCCGTTGGAATGTGTCTCAACTGTCAGTGATTTGAAACGGGAAAATAAAATCGATTGGGATTACTTCAATGCCTACGGGAGAAATTAAAAAAGAAAATCATTGCAACCAAAGCTATGAAGGATTTTTATTTCTCTTCAAATAAATACTTTTATTTTGAATATGCAGATATGTGTAGCATATTAAATAAAAGTATTTCCAAATCAAGATTACATGATACACAAATTCTGAATATTGACAATCATACAATTTTTATGCATATATGTACATTAGGCACATACCTACATTTGTGTGTGTATAAGTACACATTATACAAAAAATTCTCGTAAATCCTAATAAAATAGAGTTCAGAGAAAGTTATGATAAAATTCTAATTTAAAATTAAATTCAAAATTATTAATAATTGGATCTTTTGAAAGACGAAACTCAGTTTATTTATGTCTTATATTAAGATAATAATCAAAATAGATTCACAATTTGTTCTTCTTTAGAATAACTGGCATTTTCTACAAAGAGGGTGATAATTGTATTTTTTCTTATTGACCAATGTGTTTTCTCAAAGTACTATAATTTTTTAAATGTATTCAATTGGAAAACGAAACAATGTGTAAATAACAATATTAAATATTAAAAAAAATAATGCAATCAAGAAGCAAGCTGAATACAAGATACTTGTTTAAAATTTCAGATTCAGGTATCATGAACTTAATATTTAATTAAATTTTTTTTTTCATTCCTTTACATTTGTAAAAAATTTGAATGAAAGAAAGTATTAAAGATATCGAACATTTTACATGCTTAAATATAGCATTTCCTTAAAATTAACGATTATAGTGCATAATGTAATTTTCCTTCTTAAAATATCTTCATTTCTAGCAATTGAAAAACATTTTAATAGTATTTGACTCATGTTCTCGTTAAGATTTTTTGATGAAATGTAAAACTTCTAACCAGTAAAAGACAAATATAGAGCGAAAATGATTCAACAGAACTTTGGTAGGGCTAATAATAAATATTTGTCATAGAAAATCTCAGCATTTGTCCCTATTGATTATTTTTCACATATTACAAACAAGGTCACGAATTTCCAGATGAGATTTGATTAGAAGACTGAGATGAAATAATAGAGATATTCGCCAGACGTGAAGAAATTGTGGGAGTACTTCTCGGTATTAAATCGGTATGAAAGGAAGCAGACACCCAATACATAAGTAACTTATTGGATATAAACGCCCAAACTCCAACTAATGTATATATGTGATAGGAAGCATTTGTCAAAAATAACATATTAAATAGTTTGCAAGTAATCTTTACAAAAAGCTGTTTCAGATTTAGTGTTTTCTTTAAATAAATATTTTTACCTGCTTCTTGAAGTACAATTCGTTCTTTGGAAGAATTTTTATTATATATATCGTAAACAACTAGGAAAACCATTCTGACTTGTGGTATGCTTTCCTTTCATAAGTGTAAAAAAAATTTTAAGAACGTTTTAAGTTTTAAATGAATTTTATATAAATGACTACAAGATATTTTATTTTTTGGTGTCCTTTTGAATAATTAATTTAAGATGTATGTTTGGATGTGACACATCTGCATTTGAATATTCCGTAAATGTAATGACTGTTTTTTTTAAGTGAAGGTTTTTTATATGAATCTCCTTGGACTTCAGAAAAAGCACATCTACCATAAAGTTAAGTGTTACTTTCCCCCTCTGCCTGAGCGAATAATTCTTCCAATGTAATTTAGACAAATCGTATTTTTTCATTCAAAATGGAAATCATTGAATTGGAAAAGTTTTTTTTCCTGTCTCTCCTAAGCAGCCTTTTGAAAACAAGCAATAAATGGCCTGGGCTAGAGGAATATTTGCGACCGCGTTCCATACGCAAGTCGTAAAAGCATGAGAAGAAGCCATAAAATTACACTTGAGATACGGAACATTAAAACTGCCATAAACTCCTTCCCTAGCTCGTTTGATCGTGTTTCCTTGTTTGGGAAGTCTTAGCTCTAATTCCAAGAAGCCGGCTGAAAACTGGTCTTTCAACATTACTTTAGTGACGCATTAAAAATTGTCAACTAGGAGATTTGAGGCATTACTAACAAGTACTTAAAGTGAAACAAAAGAGGATTTACATCGGCATAAACGTCAACAATGTAGCTACCGGAATGTCTCAACTTGTTAGGATAAATGAATCGATAATAACGTCAAGAATACGTCTTTGTTTTCGCTCTTCCAATGACTTGTTTTACCGAGCTGCTTAATCCCCGATTGGAGAAAGGTTCGTCCAATCATTAGAGGTAGAAAGATCTAAAGTCGCGTTATTCCAACATTACATAAAGATATCATTCTGTCTGTAATCCTTTTGTATGAATGTTGCATATTTTAAGACTTGCGTGTAAATATACAATTGTGTATTTTAAGCGACACTCCATTGACAGTCAAATTCGATAAACAACTCACACAAAGTTGCTAATAATTTTGGATATCTTGATATATTTTATAGCAATTTATTTAAAATATTTAAGCAGTTGACAAATTGAAACTTAGCTTCACAAAATATCGGTAAAACCAATAATTTTATATATACCTTAGTGTTACATTGTAATAATATTAAGATAAATAGTTTCTTGATTTGGTTTCAAATCGTATGCTAATAATTTTAGGTTAAATTACATAACATTATTTATAAAACTATAGTATTATACATTTAAGATATTGCTATTTTAATTTTTGCAAACATTAAACAGTAAAATATATTTAAAATGTTCTTTGAAAATAAATTCATAAGCAAATTTGACTCCATCTGCTAATTGTAGAATGCTCGCCTAAATTGAAACTTTATAGATTTCCAGAATGCTATTGCAACTGTTATAATGTTAAGTATTGAACAATTTATCATTCTAACATAAGCAAATATTGAATGAATTTTTAGAGTGCTTCGCTAAAAGGGAAGTTTAGTTATATATATATATATATATATATATATATATATATATATATATATATATATATATATATATATATATATATATATATATATATATATATATATATATAACTACATTTTGTAAGTTGATTTCGATACTACTAAACTTCCCTTTTAGCGAAGCACTCTAAAAATTCATAAAGATAATTTGAATTTTTATTTTTTAATTCAATGGAAATATTTTTTATGTATTGTATCATTCAATATTTGCTTATGTTAGAATGATAAATTGTTCAATACTTAACATTATTACAGTTGCAATAGCATACTGGAAAATTATAAACTTTCAATTTAGGCGAGCATTCTTCAATTAGCAGATGGAGTCAAATTTGCTTATGGATTTATAATAGCTTATTGCTTATGGATTTATACATGCAATCTTTTTTTTAAAGAAACGCTTACATTGCAGTTACAGGAGTAGATAGCATTGGTTTAATTGGAATATTGAATATTAGACAAACTGCTTTTAAAAAGAGAGAGACTAATTGTGCTTCTTCATTCGTAAATATCGAAATGGGTGCTTAGGAATTCTTTGTCACATTTATTTTCCTCTTGTGACACTTAAATTCTTTCATTGCCTTAAAGCGCTCTTCCAAGGAGTCTCCAGATCTGAATTTATCAATAGATCATCCAATACATGTCATCAAAATAACTTGCTATAATGACAGATGTATGTCAAAGCTTCCTGCAGGATAAATAGTAAAATCCGATAATTTTTTATTTATTATTTTTATGGGTGCCTAATAATTTTATTATTGTCTCTTTGGTTTCGTAATAATTCAGATGTCTATGTAAGAAATTGATGTTGTAATTTGAAGTGCGTGGAACAGTAAGTGTTGTAATTTTTTTAATGTTTTTCAATAATGAATATTATAAAAATATTTGTTAGCCTATGACTGTTTTCAAACAGTCAGTGTAGACTGTAGACTGTTAAAATGGGATTAATACATTCTGAACCAGATTTATTTTTTTAACTTTTAATTTAAAATTATGTGAATTCATTTTATATGCTTGTAAATATTGAAGATACTTTTTTTTCATAATCTATGAAAAAAAAAACTATTCTTGAATTTTTTTTTTTTTAAACTGGATAAAATAAAGTGTAAAATAATGTCTAAAATATATATCTGAAAATATATTTAATGCTAAGATATTGATATATTTTATTGCTAAGTAATTCATTTAAAACCGGAAAGAATAACTTATTATGTGTGTATTCATGTGTATGTGTTGATTTATGTTGACTTATGTGTACATGTGTAGATTCATATTTTATCATAAAATCATTCATCAGAGATCATTTTATCAGTGAAATTTATAAAGTGACTAGCAAATTTCACGAATATTTTTTACTCTCTTATGTATTTTCCTTTCCTTATTTTCCGTATTTTAAGGTATTATATATTTATTTGCACAGCAAGAGACTTTTTATTATTTGGTGCAGTGCAATAAATAGCATATCTAACATACCTAGCACATTACTGAGATCTATTAAAATGTAGATAATAGCTATAAATATTTATCAGCATTATATATATATATATATATATATATATATATATATATATATATATATATATATATATATATATATATATATATATATATATATATATATATATATATATATATATATATACATATATATATATATATATATATATATATATATATATATATATATATATATATATATATATATATATATATATATATATATATATATATTTTAAATTCTTAATTCACATTAACTGGAAATAAGAAACGTTGTTCTGAAGAATTGTGAGTTATTTCGTATATATTAATAAGAAAGCAACAGATGTATTCAGAATTTCAAAGAAATATATTATCAGATTTCTTCATTTTTTTTCCATTTTTATGCTAAAAAGCCATTTCCATGTGCTTTTATTCTTAAACCACAATCGACCTCATCGTTATTCACAGTCACATACATTTACATACATTCTCCGGTACTACCTTTTCCCGCAAAGATAGGTGAAAAGAAAAGAAGGAAAAGTACAGTTAAGAGAGTGTGTGTGTGAACACCCTCTTCATTTTCTTTTCGGAAAGTAATATATCGGGTTATTTTTTTTCTTCTACCTCACTTTCATCCGTCGTTCTAAGTCGTACAGTAGTGATTCGGGATGTGTAGCTTCCTTTCGGATGTTTAACCTGGGCTTTTCACCATTCTTTTATTCTAATGCACGGAGTGAAAAGATGCTCCAAAATGTTTTTTGGCCCAATGCCAGGTAAATGCCTCTTCTTAGAGCACTCAAAACAGCTGAGATGGCTTAGAGAATAACCATGACAAGACAAAAGAAAATGTTTTTTTTTAAGGTTAAAACATATTTTTTTTCTCTTCTTCTCACTTGCATTGAATTGCTTGTGCGTGAATTTCAGCCCATCCTTCAGTGCTTTGAATGTATTTAACTCCGCGTTTACAAGAGCTTAGAGTTGTACTCCGAAGCAAGTACTCTTAGTTCTTAAGTATTGAATAATTTAATACATGAGCTATATATATATATATATATATATATATATATATATATATATATATATATATATATATATATATATATATATATATATATATATATATATATATATATATATATATATATATATATATATAAAGGTGTAATTTAAATTTATACTTCAAAAGTCAAGCGAATAAATTCATTGCCTTGGTATTATTTTTTAATTCTCTAAATATTTTTGAAAAGTGTCGTTTCAATTAATATCAGTAAGTGCATCATTAAATTCACTTCTCCATAAAATGTTTTTCCTAATTATGGCAGCCTTTTCAAACTTGTTTCATAATACAATTAAATATTTAAAGCATGCTTGTAAGTGTAGAAGTGGAATTTAACTTATATTCATTAAATGTATGATAAAAAATGGCAAATGATAAACTTAGGAAAATAAAAAACCTAAGAGAGATGTGTTTTCACAATACAATATTTTACCTTTTGCTCAGTTTTGCTATTTCTTCTGCAGTATTAATTATCAGTAATTATTTTATTATATGAAGAGGTAAGAAAATAACTTATAAAATAATTATACTAATGAATTCACGTAGTATCATGAGCCATAATTTTAATTTTTTACTAATCAATATCAGTTTACAGAATCAAGTTTAAAATCTAACTTTACTATTCCTTTTAAATCAAATTTAAATTTAATTTAATTTTTTAATTAGTTTGATTTTTCCAATTTTCAAAATAACATATAAAGAGTTTTTAAGTTTTATTTAAATAAAGTAATAAATGCCTAAAAATAGCTTAAGTTTTGCTTATAATAATATAAAATCAAGTTAGGACATACATTTCAACTTATAATAAAATATAACCCTTCAGAATAAATGGAAGTTACTAATATCAAGAAGTAAATTTCTTTTACTTCTTTATAGTGGAATAATTGCATATAAGTTATTTTTGACTTGTATGTTATTTTTAACAGATGATCCTGTAGACAAAGTCATCTCATTAGTTTTTGCGAAAGATTCATAAAAGTTGCACACAATTGTTTTGAAATGTTTCTTAAATTTTTATTAAGTAAATTTATGAAAATCAAAGAAAACTTTACGATGTTTCAAGTATTTGTGGCCTTAAAGAAGCTACCATTTCACAGGTTACATGTTCGTGAATTCAAAAATTTATCAAATTCAATTATATGATAAATAAAAAAAATTAAGAAAAAATACTCATATTGGTATTGATCATGTTATATATTTAACTTTATTAGGGAATTTTGAGATACATGCAGTAATTTTAATTAAATTGGACTGAAGAAATAAGTTGTCCCTCATGTAAAACAACAAGAAACTCCTTAACTCAAAGTTAGGTATGTGAGTCGATCCCAAAAACTTTCGAGTTGAATTTTTTGCTGAACATTCAACCATCAACTTCACTTTAGTCGTTAGAGAAAGTAGTTAATTTATTTACAAATACCAGACTTCAATTACAAAGTCGGTTATGTTTGAGATTTATAATATAAAACCCAGATTTTTTTCATAGTTTTATACTAATAACCATAAATATATCTATAGTAAAGCAGATTGATTTTTTTGTGTCCTTATGAATTTCCAACGTAATGTGGTTAAAAATAATAAATTTTCTGACAAGAAAAATTATGAAAAATGATGTAAAATTTTTATTATATTAGATTCAATCTAATAGAAATTGATGTTCGGAAGAAATATTTTCAGTTACAGATGCCTTCCAACAGAAATATCTGTGTATGTAGTAAATAACATAAAATACAAATTTTAGACAATATTAATAAAATTGGTTTTACTACGCGTTTTATTAATACTCACTTAATTATATCAATAAAATAGCAGTTGTAAATAAAATTAAAGCAGATTTAAACATGCATTATTTATTACTTTTTCTCATTTTCTTAAAGCTGTATGATAAATTGGAAATACGTCTCTGTGAATTTTACATAAAATGAACTTTATCAAAAAATAAATAAATAAAGTTCACTTTAAAATGCACGAGACATTTCCAAATTAGATTAAGAACGCATTACAACTTTTTGAATAAACTCACAGAGTAGTTTCTATAGCATCTTACTTTTCTTTTTCCACATAAGTAAAAAGTTTCCTATATTACATTTACAGAATTTCTTCTTTAAAAAAGCAATCTTTTCCTCTGACAAACCCACGCTTTTGATTCAGTGTTATCGTCTCCTCTGACTACAACTTTAACGCTCCTTTTGTGAGAGTGTAACCTGGGGCAATGTTTCATAGCTAAACACATTGTGTTTATGTGGAGAATATCTCCCCATTGGCAGAGACAGGAAATTCTGGAATCAATAACCCCTTAAGGCAGGGTGGTCATGAATTAGTGAAGACATCTTTGACCACGTTTGATCCCATTTTTGAAAATGTGTAATGGATTAATTTATTTTTCAAAAAAACTTACTTTGTCTCTTTTTGCTCTTATGAAATATACGTAAATCCTGCCACTGCGAAAACAGTTCACGTAATTTATGTATTTAATATGTCAATTTCATCGTTATATTTTTGAATGAGTTTAAAATCATAAAATGTTAGTTACTGAACGTATATAATTTAAGGAAAAAATGGTAAGCATTAACAAAAATTAGAAAAAAAATGCATAATTTTAAACTATTACTTTTTAAGTTATTTTTATTGGCCTCAGTAATTGTTTTGTTAATTTTCACTTTTAAAAGTTATTAAAATGTATTGGATAATATAATCACTATCATATTACATTTTTAAAATATTATATGCTCTTTCAAATTACATAATTTACTAATATAAGTTCTCTCAATTACCACGCTATGTAAAAATTTATTTTAAAAAGTTTAAAAATAAATATTCGATTAATTTTTAATAGTGAGGGAAAATATTTTCTAACAGTCTGTTTCAGTAAATGATAACGTTTATTCAATTGTATTCAATTATTTTAAATTTTGTTTTTAAAACAATTATTTTAATATTACAATAACATAAATTATAAATTATGAATCATTTTACACATATATAAAATCACACACAGCTGTTATTTAATTTTATATATGAATATGTGTGCTTGTATGCGTGGGTTTCAATAAGGTAGTAAAATTTTGCATGCTATTTTTTTGCATAAAAAGTGTTCTATTAATATTGAATATAATGTTTTATTGAAATATCGCATACATTTTAAATTCTGAAAATAATTTTAACTGCATTACATGTACTTATATGAGTTATATGCAATGAAAAAATTAAGGATATTTTAATTTCATTACGTAATACATTATATAAACATCCCAAAATATTTGAGTTTACGCAAAACTATAGATAAAATATTTCGTTTTAATAATGTTAAATGAATCATCTGGTTTGTTAAATTTTTCTCGTGCTCTAAAATGGCGAATCTTGGTATTACACCTGACCTCCTGAGTCTAAATATTTGGCTTTTGGTACTATAGATTCTACTGTAGGGAGGTGATGATGACCAAGAGATATTGATAGGACGAACAATAGATGACTCCAAGCCCCAAATTTTCCGATAAACAGTAATGACTATGGCACTGACTCACGGGTGTGTTTAGTGACTGGAAGTTCACTTCTGATTGGAATCACCAGAATGCCCAGTTCTGAAGGTGAGGGTGGGGAACCATTGAACCATGTACTGCCACCCGACCTTTACACAGGACAACGGAGTCGATGTTCAAAGAGCAGTATGCTAGACAAATATCTCTTAAATACTTCTTTGAGGTCAAAAAAATAATCAAAATACATAACATCTTTTACCAAACTGGTATATTAGTAATGTCCTATAACACTATAACAACAGTATATTAAATTTCTAAATCCAATATAATTTTTTATATTATCTTAAAATTAATTACACACCTTGTATTGAATTATTTTAGATACATTTTTTCATTATAGTTCCCAGAAGTTCACATGAAACGTTAATAAAGCCTAATTAGATTTGTGTCACTTTATTCTCCGAAGTTATTAAATTTAAGAAAGTCACGAAGTTACTTTATATCACTTATAAAATTTCTAAATTTTTGTCATTTATAAATTGCAAATAATGATTTCTGGTCAGTTTTTTATAATAAAGTTTTCGATTAAAGGAATTTTGGTCTATAGCAAATATTATATAGTAAAGAATCTCATTGTTTGATTAGTACCCAAAATAGCAGCAGAATTAATTTTTTAAATTTTAACGAGAAACGTCACTTTAAAAATGAAAAAAAGAAATTGTTTATTTTTCAGATTCCTGAACTTATAAATGGGAATATGGTGTGTACTTCATTTAAAAATACTATGTACTATAACAATCTGTATGAGAAATCATTTTAAAATTTGTCAAATAATAATTTAAAGTAAATGACAAAAATTAACAAGAAATATCTTTGTAAAACTGTATAATATTTTAAAAATGCTATAAAATCTAACATCAGTTAAAACAGACTTTATAAATTTTACAAAAAATTAGCGTTTGATTCATTTTAACGATAGTAAAGGAATTAATAAATCTTAAAAAATCACATATTCATTCTCTATAGGTAAATACTTGCATTAAATTTATTTACTGTCCAATTTATACTCCTAGGCAAAAATATATTGATAGGTAAAAATATTTATAAATATTCACAAGTAAATTATTAAAAGAAACTAATTTTTCAGTTTCTCTTATAAAATATGATTACATATATTATTATTTGTAAATAAAATTGATAATCATAAATAGTTGATGTAAATATAATAACTTAAAATACAATAATAAACATGAGAATTATTCAGAAATATTGAAATTATTTTCTAATAATCGATCGTTACAAGTGATCACTAGTGTTCAAAAAAAGTGACGATAATATAATAATTGTAATTAAATTTAAAAATATGGTTTTTCTAATTGTGATATCGTATATTGAAAATTAAATGATTTAAACATAGCATATGTTTTTTTTATTTATTTATTTTTATTTATTTATTTTTTTTTTTTAATGAAAGCACTTTTTCGAGCTTCATTTATTTCTATATGAGTCTCAATTTAATCAAATAAATTATATATATATATATATATATATATATATATATATATATATATATATATATATATATATATATAACGGAATTCTTAATCATTTCCTTTTTCTCAACTAGTTAAACTTAAGAAAATCATTCCAGCTTAACATGATGTTCTTGCAAACATAGAAATTTCATTTTATTGCTTTCTGCAAATTACGAAAAATGCAAACTTAACTTATCATTTTCTTATATTGAAGTGGTTTTGATTAAATTAGCTATATATTGTGTTAGGTCCACCGGAATTGATTGATCGATAACGATATTGTTAAAACCATGTTAGAGCAAGATATTTTTCTGACAACATTGGAGATCGTGAAAAGCTGAGTTCAGCTCAGCAAACTATTTCGGACTATATTTGGAAGATAGGATTGTTGTGGAAATATTAAAAATGGGGTTCCAAATGAATTACATCAGAAGAATTTTGCAGATCTAGTCATCATATGCTTATCGCTGCTTCTTTGGAACAGTATCGGGTCTTTCTTGAACCAGATGATAGCTAGGCATGAAAAATAGATTATCTGCGAAAATATCATAAAGAAGAAGGTACATTTTGCAGAAAATCTAGCCTTTCTAACTCTAAAATAAATTTGACTCAGATTAAGAGAATGTTGTGTAATTGATGGGTTTTTTGAGGACTTATGTATTATGAGCAATAAAAATTGAACCCAAAACTCAATTCAGAAAAATATTGCCAGCAACTGGATAATTTAAAGGAGCAGTCTAAAAAAAGAATCAGGCAATGTTCCAAAATAGAACAGTCAAAGAAAGAGAACAAGAATAGAAATAATTAAAAAATTTCAGAACTTGACTAGGAAATTCTAGCCCATACATCATATTATCAGGACTTATCACTCTCCAACTAACTATCACTTGTTTTTATCCTATCAGACTTTTTTGAAGGGCAAAATTTTAAAAAACGAAGAAAATATCAATCAAGTTTAAAAACAATTTTTTCGCATGAAAAGATTAAATATTTTTTTAAAAAAAAAAAAAAAAATGTTTTATACAAATTGCTTTTAGGCTGGCAAGAAATCATTAACAATATTGGAAATTACATTATTTAATTAAGTTTACTAATGTTACGAAAAACTTGCATTTCTTTTTATTCTAAAAATAGACATAACTTTCCGGTAGACCTAATAGAAATCTTAGTATGTAAAATATAAAGTTAAGCAATTTAATTGGAATTTAGTCATTCCATTTTTCAGAAATAATTGAAGAATCCTTAAAGTGAATAATATAGACTATATAATTTTGAAAGTGTATAGTGAATATTAATTCCCATCAGAAAGTTTAATTCACATCTAAGAAATTATTGCAGTTTTTAGAAGTTAAACTTTATATTTGATATTTTTTCATTATGCATTTTTTCTATATTATAAAAAAAAATATCAAAAAATAATGTTTGTACATACATGAAAACGCAAATTTTTTCAACAGTAACAAAACAATACGTGGAGGTATTTTATGAACTTAGGAATTTAAAATCTCTTTCGTAAACCAGGTCTTTTTTAACACTGTCATGTGACATCAAAACCTGCAGCAGCTTCTTGTACCTTGTCACAGGCCACCTGAAATGTCTTACATTTTCTAAAGGTGAGAAATCCTTACCTGTTTATCCAAAATGCCAGTAACACCAGGAATCCCTTCTGCTAAACCTATCTTGGAAAATGTTCTGGTCTCCTTTGGGAAGAAATTTTCTCTTCCTGTCTACATTTTTTTTTAAGATTAGCTTATTCATAGATATGGTCTGAAATCGTCACATTGTGTTGGAGGTAAGTAACAACAACAATAATAAACAAAATCTCTTATGAGAGAATCAATATGATTTACTCAATTTGAGAACATATCAATTATACTTATCTGTTTAGAATGAACTCGTGTGCTAAAAATTTATATATATAAATATCCATATTCAGCTTCTTTCACTTGACACATTAATAACATTTATGCTGACATTAATACTGAATTCATTTTCTATAAGTCATTCTATAAATTTCAATATTAGTGCACGATTATACATTTCTTAGACTTTAAATTGTTTAAAAACATGAACTAAAAATGAACCAAATTAATACCTCATCAACTACTGTAAATTAGAGACTTTATAGTGGTTTCCTAAGCATTTAAAAACTAAAAAGTTTTGTTACATTTTTGAGTTATAAGATGCATGCAAGGAAGGATGACTGGTCATTCCTTGTCAAACATGTGCGAAAGTGTGCCTTCTGAAGGAGGCAGTGGAAAGGTCTGGAAATGGTGTCTAATAATATACTAAATGTCTTCGATTGGTGTGAGATCTAGTAAGCACGATGGCTTGATTATTTTCCAAGCAGCAATAACGGTACGAATATTGCCCCCTCCGACGGTTCCTCATATCTTATCCTACGCGCCCTGGAGAGCTGCGCATTTCACATCATTCGCAAAACTCATTAAGGAATGTCTACTCTGAAATTTGTATAATTTTGCGGCCATTTCTTCTTGGTGTCAGATTTTTAATGTCAGTCAGTATATATTAAGTATATCGAAAAAAAATTTACTGTAATTTTAATAATATTTAATTATTATTTTAATGATGACATTAAATAATGATTTTTAATAGCATATCGCATTAAAAACTTAATTCAGGTATTTATTACAAGTTGTTCACCTGAATTGAAAGAATTTTAAAAATATTGTGTCAATTGCCATAATGAGGTAAAAGTAGCAAATAAGGTAACTGACATAGACAAAAATTACTTGATGAGGAAATCTATTTCATCAGAAGTTTCTTCATACTGACATATCATGAGGTTAAGGTTATCAGGTCAATTGTTGACTTTATTACATGGCTGTAGTTCAGAATTGCAAAAGCTGTAGAGAGAATTACAAGAGCTACTTGGCTGTAGCTCAGAATTACTACCTTACATTAGTTATTCATTCACTAAAAACATAATACTGGAGTCGTGTGTCACAGTAACCTAAACTAACAAACTTTAGTACTTAGTTCCATAAGCATTTCTTCGAAATCTCCAGAGAACATTGCAAATACATTTAGAAATATTGATTCAATAATAATCGCTAAAATTATTTGAGTGATTATTTGTGTAATTTAATCACTGTGATCATCCGTTTTAAAGCTAACCCAAGTGTTAAATTACCAAGTATAAGGTGTTAAAATTATGCATTCTTTTTATAATAATAACTAAAATGTGTTTGACAAATGATTTTTAATATTTTTATATGAAAACAGTTTACACATACGATGCTTTCAGAGTCAATTTTATGTGTTTATTTATTGATGTCTCGAGAGGATGACTGCGAAAGAGTATATTCCTTATTCTAATATAAAAACTCATAGCTGTGTAAAATTTGAGCTTGCGAAAGAAGGACTCATACATTGGAAACAAATTTTATCGTCAGAAGATTTCATATTTTCTCCCTAAAATTTAAACTTAAACACATAACTTCCTTCACCCAGAAAATATTTTTTTTTTTAATTTTCTTTATAAAAGATGCATCATCAATCTCAATTTATTTCTTTTAGTGAATAGAGACAAGTGCATAAAATACCTGATGAGACAGAGTGCTTTGTAAACTCTTTCTATTCATGTTGTAAATAAGTTATATATGTCATTTTCTCCCTCACCCTCTTTTGGATTTATTTTTACACAAAATGAAGCTCATGGAACAAACTAAATAGAAAGTAAATATTATAGTTCACAAAATAAGCTAAAGAGAATATAAACTTCATAGTTCACGTACAGCATTGATTTTTCCATTTAATATTCTCTAGAAGCAAACTAATTGGTTGTTCGTTGGTTTTATTATGAAAGGAAAAGACCATTAAATACTATAATCAAAAGTTAATCTCTTATATAAAATAAATTTACTTTATACGAATCATTTAGGATATAGAAAATTACCTTAGAATATTATCGGGGACTTTTAATTTTATGGAATATTTTCCCCATGGTTAATTTAGAATCTATGAATGCACTGATAAATGTTTTTTTTTTCAATTTTACTGTTTTCTTATGAGAATACTGATTCTTGAATGATTGATTCTTGCATAACAGTTTATCATAAAATAATTCAATTAGCTTAATGTTCATTGTTAGATAGTATCTGTATCTAGTAAGTTTTGAAGTACTTTTAGTAAAGGTATTTGTGAATGCATGAACTAATATTCCTAAATAAATAAATAAATGAGTATTTTTCATCTAAAATTATACGTACATATATTACTTCCTTTTTTTTATACAATGAATCAAAGAATATTTTTGTTATTTCATAAATCTAACTGCATCTTTTTATACATTATTTATTTACAGTAAAATTGTTTACAAAATATACAGTGCATTTTTGGTCCTATTTTACCTTGTTAGTTTCTCTGTATACATTTAAATGCTACAAATTCGTATAGTAGTAATATATGTTTCGTGTACAGTTCAATAGTGTTATAAAAAATAACGCATATAGAATAAATATTGAAAATAGTTTTACTTTTAAACAACTAATGTTTTGCTACTGAATAAGTTTAGGATTGTGTTTTGAAAGAATACTTTCACTATTATTTCAGGTATCAATTGAAATAATATTGCAAATATTTTTTACACAATATCTGAAGATCTCAAATCAATATACGAGCACAATTTTTGAACGTCATTCGAAAGAGCTTTCATACTAATCATTTATTTCGTGGAATTTTGGGTTACAAATTAAGTTTGTATAAAATGACAAAATTGAAAAGTGCACCATATCATTATAATGTGAGAAGTTAACAAAATTCTCCTCATTTACATTCCCTGAAATGTTATCACAGACGCCAGCGGTCCAGCAAGCGCCAAATTTATGAGAAATCTCTACTCCCACAAGAAGCCTTCTACAAAAGACTGATACAAAAGGCTCCGTCCAGTATACAGCAGCGACTGTGGGTTAAGCCCCCTCCGAACATTTACGCTTTCCATCCTGCAGTTTATCTTTAGTCTCTTTTCTGCTAGACCGCTGCGAGCCTTCGAGCTGGATCCTCTGGTTTTGATAAATCTAGACCGGAACTGCTCTAGCTGTAGCGCCATTATTCACTTTCTATTCAAGCTTAGATATCTCGTTAAATACACGGGACAGCAGCATTTGCGACTTATGGTCAGATGATGTAGTTGGTGCTTTTTTTCTTTTTTGCCAGTGACAGTCGTTTTTCTCCTCTCGTTTAAATTCTATTTTTGAAAATTGTAAAACATGCAGTGTTTGATAATACATCATCATACAGTCTAACAATGCACTCATTTAACGATACCCAATAACTAATAATACTTAATTATTATACCATGAACTTCTCTCATAAATTATTATTTCATTAAGTGAATTAAACATCAATCAAAAATGTTCAAAATGTAATTTACTTAACAACGTTTTACTGTAGGTATTTTATTTGACTTTTTCAAAGATTTAAGACTTAAGCAATACAATGAGATATTAAAACTAGTCAGTGATAAAAATCTTATATATATAGTGATATATATATATATATATATATATATATATATATATATATATATATATATATATATATATATATATAATTTATTTTAAATGTAGACCACAGATTTTTCATTGCTTAAAAGACTTTTAAAATATTTCTTATTTCGAAAAATGACGTAATTGACATTATTATTAAAATTACTAAATAATTCTATTTGATAATTAGATTAATATTTATCAGTTAGCATGAATGTATTTCATTTAAACTATATAACTTAAAGAAAACTATTTTTTCAAGAAGTTGTCGATACAAAAATAAAGGATATTTTTATATTTAAGTTCATTAAAATCTTTCAATACACATGGAAAAAAACTAGATATAGAAAATAAATTTAATAAATATAATTTTAACAAAAAACAATTATTCATTAACTGATGAATATGATTGATTTGAAATCAAATAATACTTAAGGCGGAAGAAAAATAACTTTGATAAAAATGTTCAATAGTGCTAAATTTAAAATTATGCGCTTGTTGAAATAAGTATAAATTACTTTAAATGAATTATTTAAATATAACCATAGTATAAGCGGCAATTTCACTTACAATATTTTCATAAAAATATATTTTTTATAAGGAAAACATTATTCAAATCCATTTTTTGCCATTTGTAGTTTCTTATAAAACCACAAATAAAAAACCAATTGATATTGCAAATTGCCAGATTTAAACCATAAAGTTATTCAGTAAAGGATAATTGCGTTGCTAAAAAGGAAATTGAATCAAGTATTCTAGATCTGAGAATTCTTTTTCTGCATGTTTTCCTCCTTCTTTTTGAAAGAGAATACTATGATCGCGATCCAACCAGCTAATTAAGCACAACAATGAGCTGTGAAGGTGAAAAAGAATCCTTATCGCTATCATCATTGGAGAACAACAAAGAACTCCAACAAAGTATTGAGAACACTTTAGCGATGTGGTGAATTCTTCAAGATAGTAAGTGATGAGAACTAACATTTTGAATGAATAAGAATCAAATAAGTTTCTTTATTCTTGTCAGGGAGAAAAAGTAATAAATGAGATTGTCAAAACTAAGAATTTACTAGTATTTGCTTTCCAAGAGTTTTTGTAATTGAAAGCAATTGATTTGTCCAGAGGTACAAAGAACTAAGAAAACAACAGATAGGGTAAAATAATTATTCTTTCTCAATCCCATACTGTTAACAAATATGATTCTGAAGCTTAAGATTTACTTATTTTCTTATGATTTACTTTTATATTTATGCGATATGTTTTAATTTTCAAATATAATTTTAAATTTTCAACGATAATAGAAAATAAAAATCAGTTTCCATGCAAAAGTATGCAAGCGAATAAAAGCAGGAAATAATTTCATGTCTTAATTTATGAGACTATATGTTAATTGATTTAAATAAATGTTGATGTACGAGACTATTTTATTAAAATATTAAATATGTATACTTGTGAAAATACAGTATATTATTATATTTATTGAAAAATGCTATGAAATATGAAGCCAAAATAATTATCAATCCCTTAAATTATAATGAACGGAAACGAATAGAAGAAATTCCAGTATAACATAAAGTTATATTTCTAAAGAAAGAAAAAAAACCTAAAATAAGGAAATTGCTTTTTACTAATTACTTAAAACAAAAGATTTGAGTGAATTTAATAACAAATGGAAACGCTGCTGATTAGTTATGCTGAAAATTATGTGCAAATATAGTTGATCATATTTCAGGTGGGAAAATATCCTACATGCAATTACATTGCAAAAATAAAAATTAATATTTTAGAGACTCATATTTTAGGAGCATTGGGAAAACTATTATCACATTCAGTACGACAAACACCTTATTAAGTTCTATAGAACTAACATACCGATGAGTCGTGCTTTCAAAATAATTTTGAGATAAATATCATTGAATTAAAGCGAAAATAATGTATTCATTCATATCTTGTAATTAAAATACATTAAAATAGCTTACTCTCCAAATACAAATAATATGTTTCAAATGAAGGATTAAAAGTGAATAGAGTATATCAATAATTTTTCAGTAACCTTAAAATGCCTATTAGTAAGATATTTGATTCAGTCAATAAAGAGATATGCATCACATCCTAAAGTAGTGTTTAATGTGGACATGGAATTGTAATATAAATTAATTTCCTATCTCTTATACTTTAATGGTTACGTTCATTCAGATGACAAATAAATATTTTCTTCATCTTAGAAATAAGGCATTAAATGTCATCATGTTATTTGTAAGTTGTTATTCATGTTAAGAATATCTAAGACACAATATAAATAAATAAAAAAGTGAGGTTTATTGCTTCTGTATATGCGATGAACACTTTTTTACATATATTCTATGCATAACAAGAGAATGTTATGATCCATAAACCTTCTTTCCTGATCTACATTTTACTTTTTATATGTAAGACATACACCAAGCTTGATATGGTAAATTCTGTATGGAGCAACTACAACTTCACTGGCGTTCCTTTATTTCAAGAAAGCATACGGAAGTAAATATATGCGATCACTGCCCATGGCATTCAGAGTTCCATGCAATTCAAGCAAGGCAGACGAGATTCATTGAATAGGTCTGCCTTTTCAATACTTCTTTTTGTAAAAAATACAATACTTTTCACATATCAGTTGATGACAAAAAGGCCTTTGAAAAACTCCCAGCGACATCTGGTGCAGGAATTATAAACGCACGGTTTGATCAGGGTTTGGTAAACTGCATTAGAGGGATTCCACATTAGAATTGGTAATAACTAGAAAAAACATGACAAATACTGGACTATCGAAAACATCTTGGATTTCCAGCTGTTTGCGAGTAAAAGAGTCTTACATGTCCAATGATTCAGGACAAAGGATATTGATCTTGAAAGCCCGCAGTTACCATAGTTTGTTTTTTCTTCTTTCCTCGGGATAGGGGTAAAAGCTTTATTTTATTTCAGCTACTTCTTTTTATTTTGCTTTCACCCTGTCTACTTGACATTTCCTTCCAATTTTAAATTTTTGGTCGAGTACTCTTTTTAGTTATTGCTTGTTGAAGCTTTTGTGTTAGACATTTTATTAAAAAAGACCCCAGATTCTTTAGTTCAGAAACATTAAAAAAAAGTCCAAAAATGATCCATGACGGAAGCATATCTTTTATTATCAACCTTATAATTTGACAAACATTAATCTAAATCATATTTTTATGATATTGCAAAAGTTTGAGTTGTTCATCCTATTTATAAAGGAAGACATTATTTCATTATAGACGAAGCTTACTCATGAATGCACTATGCTAATATTTATTTAATTGGTGCATTATATATTACTTAATATTTTAAATGTAATTTCCTAGCTACTACTAAATTTTAGTTTTGAGAAAACTCTCTGAAACATTTTATTCTATATAAGAATGAAAAAAAAAATTCTAACGAAAACATTTTCCTTACAGGTGAAATTTTAGACAAATATTAAATTACACATTAACTGTATGTTAGCGGTGTTGTGAATAAGAAATAATTAAGTTCTAAAATGTTTGAGTACTTTTTATGAACTATTCATATGCTATATAAGCTATAAATTAAATATTACATTGTTTTACGACTTTATTTTCTCGAATATGCTTAAATATAGTTTGAGTGTGAAATATCAATTTTCAAATGTTATCTGCCATTTGCTATGGAAAATAATTGAAAGAATTTAATAACGTTTTAATGTTTTAAGCTTAAATATTATAAACTACATATTATTTTAATATGACTTTATCATTTTTTATGTAACAGATCAAATAAAAGAAAGCGTTTTCAGTGAAATAAAAATTAAAATATAAAGATATAAATTAATATTTAAAAGAAAAAGAAATTAATCAGATAAATGTTAAAATAGAAAAAAATGTATTAGTTTAACCCACAAAAAATCACCCCTGAAAGACTTCTAATAGATATTACAATTCTTAACATAAGTGTACGAATAAAATTTGTAAATCTGTATTTCAGAACATTTAACATACTGTAAGCATTTAAATAAATATTTTCAAAAAGAATGCCAAATTGAAATATCTATTTTTGATGCTTAAATCATGTTATTAAGCTATAAAAGGGTACTTCTGACTTATGTCAGATGCAAACTCTATAAATTTTATTAATGATAAATACAGTTATTGTGGTTAATTGAACATTTAATTATGGAGTACTTCTTACTTTCGATTATTTTCCTGTGTATAATTTTAATTGCTTTAATTTCGAAGAGCACTTTAAAAGAAGTAATCTTAAGAAATTTTTAAGAAAATACATTTGTATAAATTTAAATTTTAAGAAATAATGAAATTAAAAGTAATTTTTTGAACAATCATGGGATTAATTTTTGATGGATTTATAAATATTTGTGACAGAGCTCAATCGATACTTCAAGTAATGTTGAAAATTAAATTAACAAGCAGAAACAGTTTCGACAAAAATTACTAATGCTGTATAAATTAAATTAGCTTTATAATTAAATTCTCAGCGTTCCCAAAGGATTAGAGAATTAATTTATCTACTTCCATCCATACATTCCTGCATCTTTTCAAAAAATAAAAAGAAAAGGATAAATTTTCCATGAAAAGAGTAAAAGTGCTCTAAAAACTTCTATATTTATATTTTTCTTTATTTTCAAATTAAACGAGTCTGGAGATGGATATTTTGCTTGTACTCCTTGAATTTAATTGAAATTTGAATTATTTTTATTTGTTTATTTCATTTTCTTAAATTTAATAGCTGATTGAATTTTATTGGATGTATAAATTTTAAAGAGATGATATTTTTTTTATACTTTTAAATGTGGCTAAAGTATGTTTGAATAAAAGTAAACTCTCTCTCTCTGAATTTGTGAAACATTAGTTGTTGTTGTGTTGTTACTAATGGCATTTGGACAAGCCAAGCCCGCTATCCTTGGCTATGCGAGTGTAAGTCAGTACGATGCATCTTTCGTTTAATCAGAGCACTACAAAGGTGAAAGTACTTATTTGACCTTCAAATCATGCGATAGATGGCACCACCAGAGGATCCACTCCCTCAATTTTGTCATGGATCTGAAGTGGAGGAAATTATCTAAAGACCTTTGCATCCATGGTAACAACTCAACGGCCGACCACAGGACTTAGGATTCCACAGATTTTAAGAGCATTAACGTGTATACCATGCATTTGGCGGATGTTTGGCAGCATTGGGATTGAAGTCCCAACCTTCCGGACGGAAGGCCGATGCCCTAACCACTAGGCTACCACCGCACATGAAACATAAGAAAAAATTACTTAAAAAAAATTACTGCAAAGCAGCAGAAACAATCTATTGAAATGCTATGAAAATCATAGTAACAATATTTTGTGAACATGTGATATGAACCATTATTTGAATTTAAATTTATATCTTGGTTGGGAAATTTGCAATTTTAGTTAATTGAAGAAGACCATAGGAGTATCATGCTCCTATATCTGCAAACTTAAATCTTAAATTTAAAAGTAAGATATTCTTACAATTTGCTAAATTTAAGGAGAAGACGTATATAAAATATTATGATATTAAATTAATGAAGTACGTTAGTTTTGATTAACAAACAAGTGCAAGAAATGTGTAAATATAAAAAAAAGTATTAAAAAAAAAGATATTTACTTTCAATGTGATGAGTCAGAGTAGAGCTATTCTAGATAGTCTATAACTTACATTACTTTTCCCAATCTTTAGTGGATAGGATTGATATTGCGGCAGGGGGATTCTCGTCAGGGGAACTATTATGGGAAGATGGACTTTTAGATAACAGAAACAGGAAATGTAAAAAGGCAGTCTTTTGTCCTAGTATTATCTTTTCCCACAGATTGTAAATAAATATCTCATGTGGGAGTTTACCTGTTTTTGGCGTTGATAAATCATATACATTTGCATTTGGGAATTTAATACCATCCAAATCAAAATTAAATAGTTGACCTATCAATGAGTCATTCTGAAGTCAATCTTAATTAATATACAGAGAAATTAAATGTAAACTATTTTTAAAAGAAATGGTCCATTTTATGAAATATATGATGCCAAAGAGAGAGCGGAAACATACAAGTTAAAGATTTAGAACAAATAATTTTGAATAAAAAATTCTAATAGGAGCATTTATGGTAATAAGAGGAATTGTCCTAATAATTTGTTTCTTCATTTATTAATGTGTTTTTTCATATAAATTTATTAAGTCGTGACATATGTTTTCAATTAAGTATTGTCTATGCTTCAGGTAAATTTTGATAACAAGGTTTGTAAAACTCACTTTTACGAATGAAAGAAGTCTGAATTGTATTCTAAAATATACACATGGAAAATTTTGTAGACAACATACGTGGTTCTCTGAAGTTGAACAATATCTGTACAGATTGCTGTTTTGCAACAGCACATTTCCCTATACCTAGGCCGGATTTTAGCTCTGCTGGTTAAACATTATAGATTGCGGAAGGTAACATATTATCTATTTATATTTTTTGGTAGAACCTCAAAATGATATTGATTTTTGCAAGAAAGCTAATTATTTTATTCATTACTTTTGCTTAATTTTATTTACATATGGTTAAATTAATTTAGTTTTGAAAACTGATCAGGCCCTGAATTGTCAAGCCTTAAATTCACATGATTTCCTCAATTACATTTTAAATCCTATATATACTTTACGATTTATTAAAATGTATCTTATAAGTATTATAAGAAGCAACTGAAATTTGTCATTTCACAAATTTTTTTAACAAAATATATCATTTCGTGTCTTTCATGAAAGTTCTGGCATTTTTCTTTCAAAATTAAAATCAGTTAAATATTATTACGAATCCATGTAAAAATATGTTTTGCTTAAAATATAATTTAAGACATTTTAACAAAATTTAATAATTTTTTAAAAGATGTTTGATTGTGATTTAGAATTATATGTTAGATTTTATAAATTTTTTTTTTCGCTAACATAAACACAAATACTTCATAAATGTAATTCTTTAAATAATTACTAATACATAATACGTTATTTCTTCTCAAATAGTGGATATTTTAGACAAGAATACTGTGGGCAGACTAATTTCAATTTCATAATCTATGTGAAAATACATTTCCTTTTCTAATTCATCATACTTTCAAGAACCATTAAAATCATTATCTTTATTATCATTATCTTTATCAATTTAAAAATACATTAATTAACGTTTTCCAACTTTATTCATGTATAAACTTCAAACAAATACTTATTAAACCTTCTAAATTCTTCCTGATTCGTAATTTCAAACATAATCGTATTCGCTCTACTTCCCATGGGTAATTAATTAATTTTAATGGCTACTGAAATGCGTACGCTTGGTACACTCTATTACTCACATTAATGAATTAGGTAACTTAAAAACCAAATATTAGTGCACTGAAGCTCAAGCCAACTAAACTCTGAATGCGTGTAGAACCTTTCTTTTTCATATGCCTTATATACCTTTATTCATAGACGTCTTTGACCACAAAAGAGTCAAGAAGGGATTAGCTGTGCAATAAAAAATCACATTTCTGAGCCCTTTGAATAGTAAAATAGGATATAACACTATTCCTTTATTTTTGGGGCACAATCTTGCACCCAAATGTGCCGTATTTCTACTATCTACATCCTTTATGATACCACAAAGACAATTCACGAAAGTTAGTGTATCGTAAAATGACGCCAGCTGATGTATATACGCTGCAAAACGTTAGCTAGTAACTGAATACATTTTACTGTCGATTGATTGATGCTGAAAGCTCTTTTTTATCTCCAGTTTCACTAGAAAATGAAAATGTCTTTTACTCTCAATAAAAAGTAAACTAATTACTAAAGACGTACTTAAGGGATGCAGTTCTATTTGTGAATGAGTGAACCAAGCAAGAGCATAAAATTTTTTTCTTCTTTTCTTGAGTGAAATAAATTGTGATTAATGCGCTCAATAACTCAGATAATTTCAGTGAACTATTTTCTATTAAATTATGAAATAAAATATTAATTCAGTAATGTTACAATGCCACTAAACAACGTAATATTTGATGCTTACATAATAAACAAAAAGTTTATTTTTGAAAATTAAAAGTAATCTAAATATTCCTCAAGAAATAGCACTTTGCTAAAATTATGTTATATCCATGAAAATATTATCAATAAAGAACACTTCATTTAAACAGGAAATTTAAAGTAATTTGATTTATTCCATCAATCTTCTCAAATGTTAAATTATGAATTTAATGTCTTCTTAAAATTGCAATTCAGTACTTGACAGAGTTAAGAAAAATTATACATACTGTTATTTATAGAAAATATTCATATTTTTATGTATTAAAAATTAATTAATTATGTAAATTAATTTGAAATTTAGTTCATACAATAATATTATTCCCATTATGCTCTTATCGCATTTATTACATTTTAATCAACATATATCTATTTTATTATATAATTTTACATATGTTAAAAATTGTATGGAAAAATGTGAAACTCTATATCACTGCACATACAACTTTGCTATTTTTATCAATTTATTTCTAAATATATATATATATATATATATATATATATATATATATATATATATATATATATATATATATATAAAATAAAATAAATTATCCACTCGGGAGAAAGTCTTAACTTTTCTGTAGAGGTATTCTAACTAATTATTTTGTAAGGATAGAGTTTTTTCGCGAATTCGAAATTAAGATACAGACTTAAGGAATAGCTAAATTTCAAGTAAAGGTTGAGCAATCATTAACTATAATAGGATTTCTTTTCTTGACACCCTAAATCTGGAAACCCTATTTAATTACGACGAACATTGTGGGTGAAACCCCTAGGGATTGAATACCTTTTTTTTTTTTGGCTAACATTTTCCTACTAGCGCGCTCCCTACCAGACAAAGTAGCTTGAGAAAAAGGAAAAGTAAACAACAAAAAGCACACCCTCTCTTTAGGGACTTAGAGAGGGTGACAGCTGAGATAATGAATGTAGTCGCGCATGCGTGGTTTTGTGAGGGTCAGCCGGCGTGGACAAAGAACCAAGGGATCTAGAGAAAGATGCGGGTTCATTTCAGAATTGGCATCAGTTAGCCACAGTTATATACCTAAGGATTTCCTTTATATTTCCCCTTCTATAAGCTTTATACCTTCTTCTCTTTCCTAAAAGTAGTATTTTTCTTAGATAGATACATAGAAAGAGGGACACTATTTATTCTCGAAGATACTTTAATAACTAAAAGAGAATTTTCCGTAAGGAGCCATTCTTCAATAAACTCGAAAGATGTTTCGGATGCTTGAACTCTAGGTGAAAGTAAACATTCTGGCTTTTTGGGGAGTTCCCGATTTTCTCTTTCCTATGTCTTGTTATTTGACTTATTTAATATTTTGCTGTTGTAGAATGGGAAACATAATTCTTTTAGTAGAAAAATGTATCTAGTATTGTATGTTTTTCTAAAGTTTCATTTGAATAAATTTATATAAATAAACAAGTAAAATGCTGTTCTTAAAGAAAGGTTTATGGATTTAATTCATTATATTTTATTGTATTATTGTAGAATTTAATATGATAAAAGAATACGTTTGTTAGTAACATGCATAACAAGAAAAACTAAAGAAGGTCTTTGTCAATTATACAAAACATTTCTTTGAATTGTTATTTATTAAATATATCTTTAATACTATAAAATGGTTGTGATATTTTCTGCATTATGTTTGTAGTTTGTAAAAGATTTGTTAAAATATCAGAAAATTACAGATAAGTTAAATTAAAATTTATGTCTATTTATATGTATTAATATAAATCAATATGTATATTTCATCATCTTTTAAAATATTCCATATGTATCTTTCAAAAATGTTATGCAATTTAAATAGACTATGCTTGTCTTAGAAGATAATTTTTCATTGTTTAATATAATGTTGTTTATGTATTTAACATATAGCTATAATTCTTGATTTTAATGTTTATTTAAGGTTTGAATTCACAAAATTTGTTCATATGATTCCTCAAATACTTCAGTATCTCGACATACTTTATAGATTGTCTTACAATATAAAATTAAATCATTATTCGAATAAAATTAGTTTGAACATCAATTAGGCTAATAAGCATATAAATCGCAGTATTACTTTTAAAATACTGCTTTTAAATTTTATGATAAATACAGTGAAAGCGATAGATTTACAAAAGCGTGGAGCATATTTGGTCAATCTAAGAAAAAATGATTTTTCGATAGATAATTTCCTTTTCTCAATAAAGAATTGAAAATTCTTGAAATGGTATTTATAAAAGCAAGATAAATTTATCTGCTTTTATAATTGTCATTTTTATATCATGTGAATTGCTAGTAGAAAATGACTAAATATTTCAATCTGCTTTCTAAGATCTATTCAGTAATTGATAATGTGTTTCTAGATTAGGTTATCAAGAATTTCTAATTTTATTTGTTAACATAATTGGATACGATTGGGGAAAAATAAAATAAATTTTTATATCTTAAAATGTTGATAATTGAATATCAAAATCTGAAATTATCTTTGCAAATATTATCCTAATATATATAATAGTAATTTCTGTTTATTCACACACACTGGTCTTATCTGTTTTGAAAAGTAAATAACGGTTAAAAAGTAGTTTCAACATGAAAGGCAATTTCATGTTCAATAATCTCAGACTGCATTTTTAAATTAAAATTTTCCAATATATATATATATATATATATATATATATATATATATATATACATATATATATATATATATATATATATATATATATATATATATATATATATATATATATATATATATATATATATATATATATATATATATATATATATATATATATATATGTATATATATATATATATATATATATATATATATATATATATATATATATATATATATATATATATATATATATATATATATATATATATATATATATATATATATATATATATATATATATATATATATATATATATATATATATATATATATATATATATATATATTATAAAAAGTACGAATTTTCTTAAAAATAAGAGTATTCTTACTCTGTATTCTTATTTGACCAAAGGTCTTTCAAGAAATGCGATGTTCATAAGTTTTTCTTTAAACATTTTTCTATAATAGTTTTATATAATTTTTTTAATATTTTTCAAAAAATTTTATAAAATGACAAACGAATAACATTGTATAATGAAACTAAAATTAATATTCAAAGTTGCAAATTTTATGATGATTTAGATCAGGGAGCAATTTACAAAAAAATTAATAAAAACAAATAAGTGTTATTGCATTTTAAAGTTAATCCATATAAATTCAAGCGCGCAAGGCATTTAATAATATACATTCTATTTACAATAACTGATAGTCATCAATCTTTTAGAGAATGCATTTTTAGAAGTGCCGATTTAGGTATTTCCCATTGATGTGGGAAACATGGTGGTCACAGTAAAATGTGTTGTATTAATAAGACAGAGTAATTTTGCAGTAATGATTCAGATCATTAATTTTCCTGCCCATGCTACTGAACATAAAATAGCTTTCTGACCCCCCGTTATTAACCGAATTTAATTCATCTCCATTTCTAGCAAGAAACTTCAAGGAATATTTCATTTCTATTTCTGGAAAAATTTAATTGAAAATTTAAAATGAATTTCGAATTAGTTACTTGTGGGAGAAGATAATTCAGAAATAAATTTGTAATATATATTATCAGTTTTTAAAGAAAAAATAAAAAAAATTATGAACTATTTTTGTTGGTTTAATTATTTTAAAAATAGATAAAATTAGAAAGAAATAGCTTTAATATATTTATTTTTATGTTTTCATTTTTATAAGCGAATCCTACTTTTTCTTCTAATATTAAGCTTGGATGACATTAATAAATTAATTTCTTTAAATAACACATTAAAATATACATTACAAAAAATTATGAAATAAACTAATCCATTTAAGTATTTCCTGAAAAGGAATTCTGTGCGCAAGAAAAGTTTTGACACATTATAACAATTTTAGTAAAGTTATATATATTTATAAGCATTTAAACAGTTAAAATCTTTTCATTTTAACTTTGCATTGATGAGCTCTTTCTTTATATCTCTTTCACGAATGTTTATTTTTATTATTTTTATTAATAAACTGCTATGTTTTCTTTTAACATTAAAATACAGAGAGATTACTAAATTAAACTACTCAAATGGTACTTTAAAGATATACATTGCAGGAAATTATGATCTAAATTAATCTATCGAAGCTTGCTTTGTAGTGGTTTTTGTTCCTATTTTGTAAACAGAAAAATGTTCAAAACTCAATTATATTTTTTAATAATGTTATTTAGAAACATCTAAATAGAGAGAAAGGCTATTCAAATTTATTTTCATTTTCATTAATGAGTTTCTTCTTTGTGTCTTTTCACGAGCTTACTTTCCGTTGCAGTTTTCACAAAATAAAACCTCTCTCTTAGCATTTCACTCAATATCACCAAAAAATTTGAAAAAAAAATATATATTTTGAAGTAAGTCTACCGATAATGCGAACAGATGAATACTTTCCCCTTTGAGAGCTGATGAGATCACATCAAGCAGTGGATTGGAATCATTCCAAAAAGCTAATATGCTCTTGATAGGCTTTGGGACAATAAAAAATGATAAACACAACTCTTTTAAGGGTTTGGATGCTACTAAAATGATGTTTTCGATTGTGTGTAGCAAAAATAAAATTAGAAAGCAATATCTAATTTATAAAAATATCCTCTCACTCAGGATATTTTTTTTTACCATGATAAAAGGGATTTATTGCAAGACAGGATTTATATGAAAGCATTTTTTCATTCATCATAGATTCTAGATTGATAGTGATTAAATAGACAGATTTAAGCAATCAAAAATTAATAATGATTGAAATTAAAATTGACTTTTAAATCGTTTTATTTTCTAAGATGATTAAAGCTGAATTTTGATACAGAATTTAAAAAATAACAATAGAGTTTGGTGAAGGAATTTCTATTTAATATATTTATTAAATAAGAATTCCTTTATAATTCCTCTATGATATAAATCGTTAAACCATTTCTTAAAATTAAGAAGTAATTTGTAGTAAACATCTTTGAGTTAATATATTACATATATTACTTTAAATTTAAAATATAATTTTAATTATATTATTAGCCTAATAATGAACTATGTGATCGTTATGCCATGTTTATGAAAATACTTTAGAAAATATAATATCTATGTAGATCATTTTCGACATCTTTATATACTTTATAAAATTAAATGAATTCCGTTGCTCTTAGTGTAAAATTAAATACTGAATAATGGTGAATTTTGAAAAATAAAAGCTAACTTAGAAATTTAAAACATAAATAAGTTTCATAAAATGACTTAAGAATAGATGTGTGCTACAGAAAATAAAATACATCATTTCTATAAATTTTATCTCTTATGAAAGAGATAACTCATTCGTACTTCTTTTATAAATTGTTCCACACTTAATATTTTAATTCATTAGATATTTATAAATATACATGTATTACCAATGTATTTTATCATGATTGCTCTCGTCTAAGGAAAACATATTTCATCTTAAAGAGAATAATAGCATTCTGAGAAACTTTTTTATGGTCACGATAACGCACAATAACTGAAATAGAAGTTAAATTTCCAAGCACTTGACATTTTGAGGGAAAAAATTTTAAAACATGTACTTAAGCATTTACTACTCTAACTCACGTTAGTAATCGGGCATTTTTTCCCAACTATGTGATATCGCATAAACCATTTTCTTGTAAAGTAATTCGAACTGTTACAAAGGTGAGAAGAAAATGTTTTATTGGTTGAAAGCAGTTTTAGAAATTATTGAGCGGACTGTATTCTAAGATTACAAATAAGGACGTGCCTCACTTAAAGATAATGGAAGTGATGAAAATACGAGAGAAAGTTACTTTCTATTTTGTTGCAGAATCATGAATTTTACATTCCTGAAATCCACTCGACGCATCATTTAGATCTGCGTCCCGCAGGAAATTTCTCTTTTCTATTCTTTAGTTAGACCCATTTTCCTTTTCTAGGTAAGAGTAATTACCATTCTGATAAGTCTTTGGTCACTGGAGGTTCAGAAGGACTTGAAAATCGATTTTGGAGCTTTCTTTTCTCACTTGTTTAAAAATATTTTCAAGCAATAAAATAATTTTCACCAAACCCAAATGTTGCTTTAAAAATAAACAGAAACAAACATCATAATCTTCAGGGAAATAATGAATTAAAATAAAATATGCACTAATGCAATCTCATTTTGAATATTAATTCGTATTTGCTTGTTTACTTTTTAATGTTGTAAAAAATTACAATATGAGAGATATTCATGCATTCTTATTATCTGATTTTTGAAAGAAGTAAAAATATAGTAAACGATTTCTTAATTAATCACAAGATAAGAGAGTACTGGATAAAATGTATTATGCCAGTATTTCTACAAGCAATCATAAAACCTATCAGAAACATCTTTTCTTAAAAATATGTTACAATGATTGGTAGTTATGAATAGGAAGAAAAGTTATTACAGAGTTAAATATGTGAAAAAAATCCCTTTCCATTACTTTTCATTGTATTATATATATATATATATATATATATATATATATATATATATATATATATATATATATATATATATATATATATATATATATATATATTCCATTTTGAGCTTTGTACTTTTAAGTTTTAATTTTCTTGCATTTTTCTAAAATTTAAAATACGCCAAAATTAAATATAATTAGCTATTAAATATATATATAAATGCATGTATATTAACACGAGAAAATACCAGTGCGTCCAGTCTTCAGTTTCAAACTTCATTTAAGTAAAACACTTGTGTAAACATAGACGCGAAATTAACTATTCATTTGAAGATATGATATTTTATGCTTAAAGTTGTTTTGTTATGCTCTTTGATGTTTTATCATATCTAAGATACTCGTATATTTCACTAATTTGCGAACAGAGTAAGGATATTACCATTTATGAAGTAGACTTGTTAAGCATATTAATAATGCTGACATTTTTAATACAATGAAAAGTAATGAAAAGTGATTTTTTTTCACATATTTAACTCTCTAATAACTTCTCTTCCTATTCATAACTACCACGCATTGTAACATATTTTTAAGAAAAGATGTTTCTGATAGGTTTTATGATGCTTGTAGAATTACTGGCATAATGCATTTTATCCAGTGCCGTCTTATCTTGTGATTTATTAAGGAAACGTTACTATATTTTTATTTCTTTCAGAAATCAGATAATATGAATACATGAATATCTCTCATATTGTAATTTTTTACGAAATTAAAAAAGTAAACAAGCAAATACGAAATAATATTCAAAATGAGATTGCATTAGTAGATATTTTATTTTAATTCATTATTTCCCTGAAGATTATGATGTTTGTTTCTGTTTATTTTTAAAGCAACATTTTGGTTTGGTGAAAATTATTGCTTAAAAATATTAAGTAGAAACTCAAAATCAGGAATGAATATATGTATATATATATATATATATATATATATATGTGTGTGTGTGTGTGTGTGTATATATATATATATATATATATATATATATATATATATATATATATATATATATATATATATATTCCATTTTGAGCTTTTTACTTTCAAGTTTTAATTTTCTTGCATTTTTCTGAAATTTAAAATAAGCCAAAATTAAATATAATTAGCTATCAAAATATCTTATTATTTTTAAAATAATCTTAATCTTATTTAAAAAAAATCATAGTAATTAAAATTGGATCTTTTGAAAAATGTTCATTTTCAAAGCAATAAAATGCATATTTTATGTTTTAAATTTCGTTAAGGTCAAATATAAAATAAAATGCATATTTTGTAAATATCGATACTTCCTGAAGTACAAAATTTCCTTGAAAAATGAAATATGTTTCTCGTGACCAGATGTAACACAAAGGAACCAAGGAAAGTTTCAATTTCAAGCAAATACTTTGAATACAATAGTTTACAAACGTATCGTAAGAAAACAAATCTATGGCAAGACAAATTTTTCTTCTACAAATCCAAGGGAGTCTTCCACTTTTTCGAATGAATCTTTCCTATCAACCCTTGAGGCCATAGGGAGAGATTTTGGTCAGTAAGAATACCCACTAAATTTGAACAAGAGGATACGAAATATCCTGTTTTGCAAAATATCCCTTGAATGGGAGAGTCTGATTACTTTTTCGACATGGCATTTTGAAAGAATACACACAAAATTCTTTCTACTGTTTTGTATAAAATAGATAGTACATTTCAAATTTTATAGCTGAGATACTTGTAGAAAAGCTACTGTAAAAAACAACCATGACTATATAATCAATTTAATTTCAAATTGTAAATAACAATCAACTATTATTTAGGCAATTTATAGTTTTTCAAAGTAATTTGCATATAAAACGCGTAATTGTAGCCTGGGTGAAATCAAATTTACATATTTAATATTTTTCATCTCATAAAAGATCATATCTTATGACATCATCTCATAGCTTAAGACATGTGTTTTGAAAAATGAACTAATGCATAAATAAAATAAGTAGAATTCTAACAAATTAACATCACTTTAAATGATTATGACGCAATTATTTTATGTGGTGTAGAATCTAGCATAAATTGTATTAATTGCTATGCATATATAACAATGATGTGTTGCAGTCTAGTAATTTTCTTTAACTCATGACTTCATACATGATAAAAAATCATCATTTAGTATATAATTTTCAAAAATAATTTTTTAAATTGTGATAAATAGTCATTCTATTACAATTAAGATACCACTGATCACAATATAATTTTATATAACCTACATTAACATAATATAACATTGTCATTTAACAATAAGCTAATTTAATTGAATGACAATAAAAATGTAGTAGCACAATTTAATATTAGTAGAATATTACTCGTAATTAAATAAAATTTTAATCATAAAAAAAATTGTTGCAAAATATATTATCGAAAATAAACGTTTGTGAAAGAAACGTATTATGTAAAAACTAAAAATATATTAAAAACTTTAGTGAAAGTATTTTGAAAAATCTGAAATTCTCATTATAAGAAATATTAAATTTATGAAGAAAGTAGCAAACATAGAAAGAGAATGATTATCATTGTTAAAAATTAAATATCTCAACTTAAAATGAAAAATCTAAGAACCTTTAAAAAAATCTCATTCTAAATAATTCAGTCAAATAAAAAGTAAAACCTTCTGTTGATTTATTCCAATTTCTTCCTCGATTTACTTTATTAATTATTTCCACTTCTCTATTTGAAGATTTTTTTTCTTTTGCAATCAATTTCTTGGGAATTTATTCTAAAATATATCTTTCTTTATTTATATTGATATTTTTTCTTTCGTTATTTTATGTAATCATATTCCTCTGCTCCTTTTATCTAAGAACATTCCTTCCTTAAAGATTTCCATTGCAGTTACTCTTTCGATTAATATGGGTATGCAAATTTATGATTCATTTCACCCAAAGTAACTTGAATTGTGCACCAGCTGTAATCTGACATAGAATATGATTTTCCGAAAATTAATTTTCCATGGAAAATAAAAAAGAATGCTGTTGCTCTAAATTATGTAACAATGAATGCGTAAGAATTCTTTCTTTCCGTGGACAATATTATTTAATCGTGAAAGATATATTAGAAATGAAAAACTTTCATTGTTTAAAAATTCGTAAAACCTAAAATTTATTAATACAATGATTCAGGAAGTTGTTTTTTTAAATTTAATCTCGATTAGGAAATCGTAATGGCTTTATGGTATTATTTGGTAATGGATTTAATCTATCTAAATAAAAGAAAGTTATTAGGGAATATGGGTATTACACATAAAATACATGTCTTGATAAAAGTGTATCTTACATTAAGCATTAAAATTAAATTTCTATAATCGTGCGGGAATAAATATGTTCATAATATTTGATATCATCTTTTATTTATTTTAAAAATTAATAAATTTAACATTTATATTCAAATGTGCAAATCTTGTCTGAGATGTTATTAAATTATTTTTTAAAATGACTTGATAAACTATTGTACAGAAACGTATTAGTGAAAAAAAAGTTTATATACATTTTATTATAAAAACATATAAACAATCTTTGATGAAGTATGCGAAGAAAAACAGTACAATATGAAGATACTTTCATTCAACAAACGCAAATGATGCAACTACTAAACGTGCGATAAAATAATATCTCAAATACAATATTATTATTCATTTTTAAGAATATACAAAAATTTCTTAAAATAATATTCTAGAAAAGGGGGAAGTTTATAGATTTACTAAAACTGAAATAGAGTTAAATGAAGTGCACAGTACTCTAGAAGTTACGCACAAAATTTATAGTACAGAGTATTCTATAATTTCAAAGAGATAAATTGGTTTTATTTATAGGAGAATTTGTGAGAAACCATCCATCAGAAAAGCGTGTTTATGAATATTTATATCCTCTATACTGACTTATCAGTTGTTAATGTGTCTGAGTTCACCGTCAGGAAGATATTTTTAATTTCCGTCTGTCAAGGAAATAAACATTTTTATCGGTTTTCTTCCTGTTACCTAAGGAAAAGTATTTTTTATACTATTCCACAAAAAAACTAAAAATATGACAGATTGTATTCACTGACAAATACAAATATACTTATGTATGTATATTTGCATACTTAATATATCTAACATACTCATGTCTGATGTATTATTTAATCAAATTAAATTGCTTTTTTAGAATATATATATATATATATATATATATATATATATATATATATATATATATATATATATATATATATATATATATATATATATATATATATATATATATATATATATATATATATATATATATATATATATATATATATATATATATATATATATATATATATATATATATATATATATATATATATATATATATATATATATATATATATATATATATATATATATATATATATATATATGTAGATAGATAGATAGAGATTTAACGTTTAGTTCTAAAATACAATATTACAGTTAATAATTCGTAAAATAAAATTTTTCTGTCTAAAATATAATCTTCATTTTACGAATTCTAAAATAAATTACCTTGAAAATAATAAAGAAAAATATTCAGATTCGTTCCCAAATTTCTTTTTTACCTAATTCAAATTTTACAGCTGAAAACTTCATAAAATAAAAGATTCAGAAATAATTATACAATACTCTCTAAAAGCTGATTATAATTTTTTAGATAAGGACATCCTTATGACCGGATGCCATTTCTTAGATAGATAGATATCTCAGGAATCAATAAAACTTTCATAGCCAGCCGCCTTATTATTGATGACTTCTTTTCCCTTTTATCCAGCTTTATTGGTTAAACAATCATAGTAATCCTTCCCTGTTTTGATATCTAAACTCCTTGATCTGCTCTTGTTATGCTGCAAAAGAACCAACTGGGCATGAACATTCGAAGGTTTTGAAAATCGTTTGGAGAAGAAAATGTAAACCCTTTTAAATCACACCATTTCAGACTAAAATGTGGGTTATGGTTTGATTTATAAAACTTCTTTTATCTAGAACATATAATGTATTTTAAGAAGTCATTGTTTTAATGTTTCATTTTCTATTGAATCCATTATCAGCACTGACGAAATTTCAGTTAAATTCTTAAAATCCCAAAATATTTAAACAAAATTGTAATTATAATTCAAGATTTTTAAAAATATTCAAAAGAATTTTACTCAGAATAGGATTATTTATAGACATATTCTGATGATTTTCCTCGGAAATGCATTAAAAGTTAATTTTTCTTTATCACTTCATAATGTAACGTTTCTGTATAAATATGCTTACAATTTTCTTACTACTTCTCTAAAAGGTACGTCTATAAATTAATGCTTATTAAGAGTACATTTTTTTAAATTTAAAACACCATCACACTAATTGTAAATATAATTAAAATATATTTAATTAGAGTGATTTTCAATTATTAGAAATGTTTTATATTGAAAATAATCTCATATTCATGGTCCCTTCATTTTAGTTTTAAGACAAGAAGTATTTTTTTGTATGTCACATTCAGAAGACATTTTTACAACAGAATATATTTACATCGACTAAACTGTTTTGAGACAAAATAAAAGTTTAAAGCTCTTTTGCAGCTCTACGATTATTTGTCATCATTTTTTTTTTATTTTCATTTTTCATTGAAACAGAGCTCTACAGCCCTTTCTCCCAAGCTTTATTTTCCCATTTCTTTATTTTTTTATATTTACTCTACGATATTATTTCAACTCTATACTCGTTCAACTTACAATTGGTTAGATCTAAATATATGTACATGGGAAGCAAAATAATCAAATTTAAAATCTGAAATAAAATTACGTCTAAGCATTTAACAGGCACGACAAATTTCAGTAGTTCTACTTGACAAGAGTCAATTTTGCATGCATTCATTCTCCAGAAAATAACATTCAGTGCGAGATTTTATGTAAACATTATCTTTAACCACATAGTGAACATAACATATTGAAGCTCAAGATTCGGAGTTAAAATTATAAATCTTACTGAAATTCAAAACACCATGTCTTGCACTCATTAAAAGTCAGAATGTCCTAATTATTAAATTTTTTACGGCGGGATAGTAAATCACATAAAAATAAAATATTATTTAATTCTCCTGATGTTCAGAATACATTATTAGTGTTTAATTGATCTAATATCCATTAACAATTATTAAAAATTAATTTTTATTTAATAAGGATAAAAATCTGACAAATTGTTAAAAGATTGTCTTATTTTTAGTTTAACCATAATTTCTACATACTTAAATTGAGTATATGTTATGATAATATTGAGTATATATTATGGTAATTAACTATATATTATAAAAAAAATATTGGCATAAAATTACGCACTGCATTCATCTATTTTTAATTAGCAGTGTTATATATTTAATTCGATAGGAAATTTTCAAACAAATTAAAACTTCCTGAAAGAAACCCAGTCGAAACATCCATTAAATCATATTAATACATGTAGTGCATACACATAGACACTTAAAATTCAATTAATGTATTTGTTTTCATTAATTGGTTATAAGATTGTTTAACAAATACAAGAGAGTTAAAAAAAATATTCTTTTTGTTATAATTTTAGCAAATTCATCAATGAGGTTTTATAAGTTTATTTTGGATTCTACTGCTATTGACAGTATTAAAGTACAGTCAATGAATTCTTTATAGTTAATGAAAAACCAGTTAGTTATACCTAATAAAAATTAGTTAGTTAAATTTTCAATGAAATTTCAATTTATTACAATTAATAGTTATTTCAGAAGCATGTGTGAACTGTAGTTTAACTAAATATATTAATATTAATAAAATCAAGTTTGAAAAATTTAATTAACAAAAGATGATACCCATGGAATACATATAAATTTTATTGATGAAAAATTTAGATATTTAAAATATGAAATTAGAGAGATTCGAAAGTTGTTCTTCTACTTTTAGCAGGAAAGCGCATGTTGGAAACGTTATCAGTCTTTATATTTCACATAATATAACCAAAAGAAGTAAAGATAACCTTTCTGAGTGCTCTAGAAAAATGTGTGGAGGAAATAATGTTAGGGTGAGAAAAATGCTTCTTTGTCAGTTCCTTATTCAGACTTTCGACAAAGAAAAAGTTAATAATAGCACTTCTGTTTATCTATGGTAGAGCTACAAATGACTCTGTCAATAGAGGAGCAAAGTGTGGGCACTTCTTATTGATTGGGATTGCTTCAAGATAAGACATACTGGTCAAATATTAAAAGAAGTCCTGTGTTTGTAATCTATAAGAACAACGAGATAGACGCTGAAAGGAAAATGAACTCGTGTATTTGCCAAAAAATGGGTACAGTACTCAGTATTATTCTTGTTCGATATTAAATGCTATATATAAATTTTCTTTCTTGTATTTGTCCGCTATGTTCTACAAAGGAATATTTGACTCAGTTGTCAGTAACCTCAATGAAGTTATTAGCTTCTTCTTATTATGTATATTGCTTAGGACATAGATATATTCAAAAAAGTAGTGTTTATAAACAAATGTTAAGTTTTGTGTTGGAACATTTTTTGAAGTAAATAAATAGAGATAATTATATGACGGTTTCTTAAAGTGAAACTAGAGTAAAAAATACCCTGTTTGAACACTTCCTAAATCAATGAAACATGAAAGATGACCATAATAAGTTCATTTTTAGTTTTACAAATGTATGTTTTTTCCAATAATTCCAATTATTAGACTGTCATATTCTATTTAAAATTTTAAAAAGTGTTGAATGATAAATGCTAGATAATTTTCTCACTCAGATAAAAAAAATGAAGTTGACTACTGAATCATATTTTCCACCCAATATCATGTGACATATATGTAGTACTAACAGCTCTCTCTCTCTCTCTCTCTCTCTAATGAGTAAATTTAATACTATTATATCTATAAAACAAACCCTTTCTCCTTATTATGTAATAAAAAAAAACTTTACACTTATTTCCATCTAAAATGAATTCACATTTGGTACTTTATAAAACAAATATCTTGTTACTAAAATAAATAAGGATATTTTATAATAGGAGAAATATAAACTGGCATGAAAATATTCATTTTAATATGGACATAAAATTCATTCTTATGAATTCATTATAATAAGTAAAACTTTATTATATTAGTTTTATCAATATTTCTTCTAATTTTAATTTTCAATATCAAGTGATATAAAAGTTTAAATTTTAAATGATTTCACAAACGTACAAATTATAAATCAGAAAATTTAATTTTGTTTAAAATTAGAGAAGCATATATATGACAACATAGTGAGAAGCATGTATATCACAACACTTCAATTAAAAAGCAATGCAATAATAAGCAAACAAAAAATAAGTATGTGCATTTTATTAGAATCCTAAAAGACTTTATATTAGTGTTTTCTAAAATCAATTATTTATTCAAATATGGTTGTAAGTCTTGATCATCTTTTATCTGACAGATGTTAGACGCCCAGAAAATAAGTTATATATATTGTCACACGTTTCTTGGAAATCAAGATGTTTTTATTTTATAAATTTAGACATAAATTTATAAGCAATAATCGGTTAAAATATATGTCATTTCTGAAATAAATATATCATCTTGGTGTTCATATGGATAAAATGTGTTTCAAAAAATTTTTTTTCACAAATTATTTATGGATATAATCAAGAGTATTTATTAAAAATTCAAATAAAAAAGCTATAATGTTCCTCATTAATTAAGAAAACGTTAACTGTCGTTCATTTTTAAAGCTTAGGTTGGAAAAATCAAATATTTTTTGTAATATATCATTTATTTTTTTAATACACTTGTATTAATATATATTTGATATAATAAGCAAAAACTTTCATATTGAAAGTGATTCTAAAATCTATAATGTTTTGTATGTTTTCAAATTTAAACATTAATTATTGAAAAAAATAACTTTGAAAAAAAATACTAGCTTATATAACATTAAACCCATGAAAGTTAAATTTAATACGCTAATTCATAAAATATCTGACTTAAAAGGATTTTAGTTTGCAAGAAACAGCAGTTTTGCTCAGATTTAAAAGTATGTAATAATCATTCCTTTACTCTAAAACTGCTGTTTAAGTTCCAGCTTTGTGGTTGGTTACGCCAATCATCTCCCAAAGTTACAATGGCGCTCTAACACAAAGGTTAGATGGCGAAATCATCTGAATTACTCCCACATTCGTATCTGCTCAAAGTTTCGATTTCTGCTGAGTTTCTCTTTCTCGAAGGGGCTCAAATCTTACGAAATTTCGAGAAACTAATTGAAGCATTCGCGCATAATGACAAAGTCTGCGTGTGCTTAAGGTTTCATTATCGTTCTTCCCTTAGAATGGCGGCAAGTTGTAAAGAACGGAAAGTTATGACATATTTTATCTCGCCGCTAAACTATGCTTACCTATATTACTGAAATATCAAAAGTGGTAACTACTAAGCTTGATTTTTTTAAAATTTGTGTTCAGAAATATTTACTGTAGTGGATGACAAAAATTGGTAACATTTTGTAATAAGAATGCTGTTTTAAAGATTACGAATTATTAAAAGTGTCGGTCATTTATAAATATCTTCATCTGTACGATTAACCGAAGTAGGGAAATTATTATTGGTAAGGAATGAAAAGAATAGTGGTAATGCATGTTAGATGACTCACATTATTTTTAGGATAATAAGTTTTTTTAAGGTAAAATTAACTCTAAATTATGACTCTCTGCATTCAGATTCTTTTGAATAGATGAGTAAGTGTTATGAATTTAGCTACATCTTACAGAATAAAAATGTTGAATGTTGGTTCCTTAAATCATGTTAAAAATGAAAAAAGAAAAAAAAATTCTTTGGAATAGTCCTCGAATTAGAATAAATAATAATCTGTTCATGTGTTTGAAATTAGTACTAATGTATGAAATTAGCTCAGAAAAATTAGTACTGGAAAACACAATGAGTGAAAAAGCGAAAATAAAATAATGAAACCCATTTGAAATGATTGATCTTTTATTCATTCTTTCTTTTATCTTATTTTTACCCCATTGAAATAACTTTTCATCATTATTTTCTGGTATAAATATAATACGAATAAAGTTTTTTTTTTTTTTTTTTTTTTTTTTTTTTTTTAAATAATTATAGCTTAAAATGGGGATTTAGATTTCTATACACGAAAGAAAATAACAAATGTCAAAATACCCCCCAAAACCATTGCATCTGTGGTTTAAAGTTCTTAAAATTCTAGAAAACGACGAAATAGAAATAAAAATTGATTATTTAATTTAGTATATATCAAATTTAAAATATATATCAATTGATCAGTTCAAATGAACAATTAAATCTATGTTTTTGATCTTGATCAAAATTTGTATAAAGAACAGTAAATTTTAAGATATCCAACCTCTGATTCATATCTATTACTAAACAAATAAAACTCAGATATTGTTCATCTCCTATGTTTTACTGACATACTGAAGTTATTGTTATTTCCCAGAATAGAGTAAGGGACTCTATAATATTTTAAGTCACTGAATTAATTTTACTAATCAAAAAGGGCCAAAAAGTAATGTGTATTGAAACATAATATTTTTTTTTAAAAATACATAGAATCAAAATTTAAATATGGTAAAAACTCATATCTTTCAGTTATAATTGGCGGAAACTTGAAAAATAAGGGTAATGACTTTTTACAGTTCTATGCAATAACTGAAATACTATACTCCAATTTTGAAAAACAAATTGTTTGCAAATTCATTTTTTAAATTCTTGGAGGAAGAGTGAAATATTTGCAAAAATAACGTCCTGATTTTCATTTTTTCATTAGTAGAATATAAATGGAATTTATAGTATTAAAGCGTAATTTAGAAATATTCTCTCTTTAATAAATGAATTCATTTCAGTTTCCTGATGTTTATTAATATAATGCTTTATACATGAAATTGCTATAAACTTCAACTGACATTTGATACAGATATTTGGAATATCTTGATAATGGTTACATTTAAGTTGTGTACTTTTATTGGTGAACAACAATTGAGTTGTGTACATTTTTGGAAAAATAATCATAAATCGGAAAAAAACGATGTAGTTAAAGACACGCCACAGCTGTTTGTAGTATTTGTGCAGCAGATATCAATGTCCTTGAAATCATCGCCCTTCACAAACGAGGAACCAATCCGAAGTTGTTATTCCATTAGGAAATAACCCTTAAATTATTATATACATGCACTAACCAGTGAGTTGGAAACATTCGAGATTCCATAAAATGCCTACTAGACATAAACTGTAAAAGTACTTTACGACATGAGTTACATGGCAATTGAAGCCTAGCAAAAGTAAGGTAAATATACGTTTCACAATGAAAAAAAATGAAATGGAAAAAAAAGATAGCTATTTCAACAATTGGGAAAGGGCTTATTGTAGGAGACCATTTTACAGGCATCTAAAATGACAAGAAAACTAATCTATATAGGTTCGATATCAAATGCTTTCAAAGGTTAGAAACATAAACCACATTTTTTGCATAGATTGTATAAATATGTTCAGAGCAGGGTTTTCGGAATGCGTGATAGGAGTCATCTCTAATAACCTTTACAAAAATCATGAAATCTAGCTTCGTTCAAATGACATACAAGACCTTTTCTCATAAATTGTAGACGGAACAACGAGCAGATAATTATTTTTAAGGGATAGGAATATGTAGCAGAATGTCTGTGAGAATCTCATTCCTTTCTATTTGAAATACACAAATTCGCTAGCAGTGATGTTAAAAAAGAACACAATCAACATCTGAGTAACAAAAAGGGTAATGTGGTTGAATTAATCAGATTATATTTTTTGCAATAGTGGAAAATCTTGAATTATTGATGGACAAAAAGGCTTCATGATGAGAACCCATGAATCCATCTTGTCTTACATTGTGCAAAGACCTGGTAGAATAATAAAATGGTGCATGTTCTGATGGCATGGAATAAAAGCCCAAGTATTCTTTGAAGGTAAAAAACAGTCATAAGATTCCTAAATGTACTGGCAAGTCGAGTGCATGTTGCAGTGCATTTTTACTTTGATTGAGACGGATACTTTATGGATGATAATGAAAATATACATCTTGACGAAAGTTTTTAAAATTGTTACACTAAATATCAATCTAATTTTCAATATCTTCTTCATCTACCACAGAACTTGTATCTTAGCTCCTTTGAAAATGATATAAAGAGTCTTTCGACAACGCTCTCTTTTCTTTCTAGTTCACAAGATCTATAAAGCTACACAGACAATGTTTGGTATTCTGTGGCCATAAAGACACTTCAGAAGAATTTAAAACCAATGCATAAATGAATATGAGATGTTATTCGTACAAAAGAGAATCCAATAAAGTATTTAATTTTTAATTTATTGGCTAGTAATTTTTATCAAATGTTGCTTAAAATGTATCTTTAAGACACGCAGAATACTCCATTTATCTAAGGTTTGTTTCCTTGCAAAATATTATCTAAAAAGACAAATTCTAATTTTCCCCTTATCGTACTTTTCTTCATTTATTTTGTTATTAGAATATCTTTCTGTAAACACATCACTTAGTATTATACATAGTTGGAACACTATTTTCATGCAAAATTTCATGATCGTGATACTGTTGAAGGATAAATTTGATACGTCTCTCATCTAGATGCAGCAGATGTTGTCTCAACACTGCAGTAAGCATTGTTACAGAAATCGTTTTTTTCTATCGGTAGTCTGCACCACCGCCTAGCTTTCTTTCTCAGTAAAATCATGTATTATTTCAGCAATTGAGAATTGTCTCCTACATAACTTCATTAGTTAATACAAGGATTAAAAATAATAAATCGCTGAAGTTATGACTGCCGAAGATTCAAATGGACACAAAACAAATATAGCTCCTTTTGAACATCTGAAACATATGTAACTATTGACAACTTTGAAGAGACATAATTATATATCTGTTTGTTGCAGGGCACATTAATGCTTTATATTTATTTATATATCTAAAATATCTATACATACATGTTCCATAAAACAAGTTCATAACTATTGTTATTTGAACATGCTAATGAGTTAGGTTCATTAAGGTTTTTAAAATATATAATATGGTGTAGAAAGAAGTTATCATTATATCATACTTATTAATTATAAAGTATTTCTTAACATTTTAGTTGAAAAAGTTTAATGTGGTATTTGAAACAATTATAACCATCTTGTTGTAAATTATTAAAATATTTATTTGGTAGAATCAAAGTTAATTGATTATAAACATTTTTCATTTTCAATTTGAACTCCTATAAATTTCCCAACTTCTGTTAAAGATAAATATGATGACGCTTCAAAAAAGAATATCGAAAAGTTCATATTTTTAACTGTATAGGAAGAAGGACGAACAATTTATAAGACAAAAAGCAGTATAAATTTTCTTCAGACATTTTTCAAATTAAATCTGGGGTCTCAAACAATCTAGAACTTTACCAACAAACTTTAATTTTAAATCTCGGTGACAATAAATTTGAAAAAGTTGAATGTTATATGAAACTTTTCCAACAAAAAGTGTTTTAATCAAATCCTTCAAGAGTTACTTTCTTATTTGCATTTTGAGTGTTAAAAAAGATTAAATAGTAGAAATGTAACAAAATTTCCGATTCTGATTTTAAGCATTTTGCTTTGAAAAGCATGGATAATTTAAACTGACATTTTGTGTCAAGTTTAAATTTAGTTGTATGTTCAGTATAGTTAATAATTTCAAAATTATTATAACATATGTAAAATATTTTAATAATTTTGATTTTTAGAAATTTTAGCGTGTTGAAGTTACCTTGTTAAAATGAATTTTAAAAACTTAAAAGAATATAATTATCTTTATCATTCATAAATTTTCGGTGTATTGGAATAAAAAGCAAATTTCCTTAGAAATGATGATCGTTTATTTTTTATTTACAATTATATTTTCAAATTTTATACAAGTATTCATTGACACGGTTAAACGTTAACATATATTTAAAATAATTTAGTATACACGTATGTCAATTTACAGCAAAAAAAATCTCATTTTAGATTTAATTAAAACTAATATTAGCATAATTTCAGAAGCGTTTTTTAATATAAAAATTTTCTTTTTTATTTATTCTTATACATGTTTTAAAAACATATTTACAATAACTATTATAGTTTTTTTTTACATTTTGGCTTCAAAAAGCAAGTTTCTTCTTGTAATAAATAATATTTAATAAATTGTCGACAACAAGGGAACACACACATAGTAACAGAACTGTTATATTAAAAACTTCCTAACACAAAAAGAAGTGTATAAAAAATAATATCTTTTTAAAGGGAGATTTTAAATAATGCTTCCATTTTTTTAATTAATGAAAAATGTAAAAAATTGTGATCTCCAAATTGCTTTGAAAACTTATTGCTTAGAAGGGAAGGTTCGTCATCAGCCTAAGGCCAGAGAAACTTTGATGATAAAGCTGTGATTATTTAACACGCTCACAATAAATCGCGTTCAGCCTTTCCATTGAGTATAATAAAGCAGAGAAAAAAGAAGAAAGATGATTTTTCTCAAAAATCGCTGCAGGTCAGGAACTAGAGAATTAAGAAGAAAGAATTTATAGCTAAGAGCGATGAAAAGTAAATTGAATTGAGAAAAAAAAACTATTAAAGGAGTCCGTCTTTAGTAATTAGTGAAGAAATGACTGATTCTAGAAGGATATTTAGAGTGTTAAAACTATTGAAATTTCTTTCTGCAAATTTGTTTTTTAATCTTGAATTATAAAAACAAATATTTAGTTTATTGCTTTGTTACGTGGAGGTCTGTTTTGCAGTATGATAGAAAAATTTTTAAAAAAAATATATATTCTCATAACAATAAATGTTTTTTTTTTGTAAATTTTATTGCATATGATACATATGTGCATGAAACAAATATTAAAAAATGTAATTTCATAAAATGCCATTCATTCTAAACTCTCATAATTGTGTTTTGTTCATAATGTTTCGAAAGAATATGCTATAATTCTTTAAAAATAATAATAGTATATACTTTCGGAAATCATACATCATCCTAAAATGCAAATGGATATTTTCTAAAACTCTAAATAAATTCTAAAACTCTATACCAAACAATCTATTTCTTTTTTTATACATTGACATATTTACATGATTTTTTTTTATTATCAAATCGACTAATATTTGTATAATATTCGTAATGAAATATAAAATGAACTGGATAAAAAATAATAAAAGTAATAAAAAAAGTGTGTTATAAGTTTTTTGATCAGAACATAACAAAAAAAAATCTTGAAAAATAATATGGCATTTATAAAAACAAATGCATGCATTCATATACAAATACTTTTAATGTACTTAAGTATTGAAAATGCTAATTTGTGAAATCATGCCATACCTACAAAAACTAATAAAACATTTCAATATTTCTATATACATTTTATGATATGTGAATAAATGTAATAAGTGATAAATGTTAAATGTAATAAGTGATAATTTCAGTAAAATAAAATCTAAACGAAGAGAAATTTATAAAATAATAAAATTTTAAGAGTTATTGCATTCAAATGCAGCAAAATTCATAATTTGATGCCATCAATGGGAAAAAAATGCAATGTACTGTTTACTTTTTTCTTTTTTTTTTTTTTAAGTACTGTTGTGATATTCCCAGAAATGTACATTTTTGATTATATGAAATGAATAATTATTTTAAGAAATCATTTAATCAACGAAGTTATGAATAAGAATTTACAAGAATAAATGTTAAATTGTCTTCTGCAAAATAAATCCATCAATTGTATTCCATTCATTCATTAATTTTTAATAATTATTTTTAATGAATTTATTTTGTCCTTAAATGACAAAGATATGTTTTCTTTTAATAAATATTCACAAAATCTCATTTTGGCCCATTGAATATTATTATAAACAAATATGAAATTTTAATTATTTCGATTCTGACTATTTTCTTCAGTTTCTGTTCAGTTGTTAAGTAAAACAAGTTATACCCAATAATTGATATTTTTATAAAAAAGTAATAGTTCTTTCAAATAACAAAGTTATTTTTTTAGCTAGACAAGAGAGTTTCTTGGAATTTAAGTGCATTTAATGATAAATCATTATTATATTCTCAAAAGTGACGCACATTTCTCATGCACATCTCTAGTTATATACAAATTTTAATTAGTGATTTGAGTACAGATAAAAAATCATTAATAAAATCATTGAGAATTATCTTTAAACTAAATATATGAAATATATCTAATTTTATAAAACTTAAAATCAATATTAGCATTTTAAGTTGAAAAATTATAATCTTAATCAAGATTGAGGTCTCCATTTTATATTAAATACTTTGTAAGAATTGTAAGCATTGCCGTTTTACCATGACTTCAGCAGAAACTAACATTTTACCGTTAAAAACAGTAAGAAAAACATAATTTTAGATGAAGTAAAATTCAGCATGAATTTTTGGTACATTGCAAACAGAAGTTCTGAAATTCAATTTTTGGAAATTCTTGTTGTTCAGATTATTGCTAAATGGGTGATTTTTTTAAAAAAGAAAAGTAATAAAATAATTCCAAATCGGTGCAGAATGCTGGCTATATAAAAAGTAATTTTTTGAATGTACTCAATTTTAGTAAATGCTTCGTAGTAAATATTTCCATATTTCGAATGTTTACATATTTTTTATTTCTAAAAAATGAAAAAAAAACTGGCATTTCCTTAAAACTTCCCCTATCTTCCTGTTGTTTCCCATGGAATCCATTTCTTTTGAAAATACTACTACAATTCTAAAGACTGTCGTATTCTCTGTTTCAATTTCATTTTAATTTAGTGTACAATGTTTCTTCTTTCTGATGCCTTAGTATTCTATTTTAAAGGAATGTACTATTTCCAGAAATGTTCAGTCATAAACGTACAAATATTTGTGTTCTCTCTCTCTCTCTCTTTTTTTCTTTCCTATTCATTTTATTTCGTATTCTTCGAAAGTTACTTTGTTTGTATTCCCCTTTCTGTTTCGATTTTCTCGATTTCCTACTTTTCTTCTACCCTGATGTATTCAATTTTTCATATTTTTTTGTATCCCACCGATTTTTTTTCTCTATTTATTTTATCCATTATTGTTGCTTTCCCCTTCATACTTTTTTCGTCACCGTTTTTAAATTATTTTTTTTTCCTCTGTTTTGTTTTAAGAAGAGGATGTTGTTTTTCTTTGACACGCTATGCTTTGTCGAGAAGAGAGCCTGCACCGACGAGTGTCTTGATTTTCTTTTCGTACTATAGAAGAAGAAGGAACCCGACGAGAGAAACTCTGGAATATGAGGAGAGAATTGTTAGGCTGCCGGAACGGTCTACTGAGCACTCCATCCGAAACTTAGCGGATGTTCATTTTACGGCTTCTAAGTTTTATTTTTTCTTTCAAATGCTTTGTTGTTTTCGTCTTCTTACTATGGGTTGGATTGCGGCCAGAGAAGATATAGGGATCTAAGTCCAGTGGTCACAAAACAACCACATTTGAGCCAGAATTTCTCTTTATCTTTCAATCTTTGTATATTTAAAGTGTATTATTTCATCATGAGACAGTTCAAAAAATAATTCTTCTAAACTTATATGCATTCCAAACAGATATTCTCATGAAGTAGGATTTTTTATCAGAAAGAAAAGATCTAAATATATCTTTCAAAATGATAAAAGAAAAACATCATATTTTAATCTAGTTCAGATGAGGGTTCTTTTCTCTATTTTGTAATTTGTCTATATCGTTCACATTCTTATCTAAGCATTGCTAAAGAAAATCTACGTAGAATGTATTTTAGTTTGATTAAAATTTTTTATTTTGTTCCCTCGATTTCGTTTTAAAATAATTCAATACACATGGACATTTCAAATCACAAAAAATATGGACAACCCAACTGTTATCCCAGTCCAGTTTAGATTTCAATGTGGTCGTAAGAGACAAATAGTTCTCCCAAAAATTAATAATATAATGATTTTTTTTTTGTTTTAGGAAATAGTAAGTAAATTAAAACATGTAAAATATATAAGAAAGTGAAAAAAAACATTATGTTATGAGAGTTATTACTTAAGAAGCGTGACATTTTAATTTATTTCGTACTCAAAATATTACAATTAACTCAAATTAAATTTATAATGTAGTGTCTATTTTCAAATGAAATATTTATTCCAAAAATGAACAGCAAATATTTCGAGCACTAATTAGAAATGCATGTTCACATAACTCTTTATATAATAATGTCTTTTTATACAATGAAATTAATATCATTTTATGTTTCCTTATTCACATTTGTGTAATCAAATAAATTTAAAAAGTACTCAATTTGATATCTATAAATTTACATTTATATTTTTCTGAAAATCATGTAAATTCCTCTACACAGATAAAATGAATTAAATAACCATGAAATGTTCAAGAATGTATCGTTAACTGCTAATAAAAAATTATTTAAAAAATTATGAATTTGTGTGTGTGAAAATTATATATATATATATATATAATACATATATATATATATATATATAATACATATATATGTGTATGTGTGTGGGGGAGTGCATATATATATATATATATATATATATATAAAAAATATATATGTATATGTGCGTGTGGGAGCGCATATATATATTGATATAGATATACAATGATTGATATTTTTATCTGTAACAATTTTGTAAAATTAAGTATTAACAAAATTCTATGGTATATACTGTCTTGTCAGGTATATGTCAGAGTCTTTCTTATTTATAATATTTTAGCATGCCTATTTATTATAGTGTAAATAAAAAAAAACTATTAAGATACTATATTACTTTGCTATTAGTATGCTTTTGCGTAGTTATTCAATCTCTGTAATCTTCAATAATATATTTTTTCAGCATTTTTCTCTTTTAGTAAAGTTTACTCATTGAATCCATATATTGTTAATAGAAATTTAAAATAACTTTAAAATTTTAGTGAAATATAAATGATTGTTTCATTAAGACATATAATTTTTAAAATATTTAGAACATCATAAGCTTTTTTATACATAATAAATTGAATCTTTCTTGTTCTAAAAACCTGATATTTTCAATTACCACTGATTACTCATTTATTATAAGATTTTTTAAATTCTAGTAGGCATGCACAAGATTTTATTCCAGTGATTTTCATGAATAATTTATTATCAACAAGAATACTTGAGAAGGAGTATATTTGAATTTATTTCATGGACAAATGAATGCAAATAAAAAAATAATTTAATATTGCTTTGGATTGGGAAGAAAAACAATTAATGTTTACCAAAAAGAAATTGAAAAGACTGGAAAGGAAAAACAAAATAAATTTGATACATCAAAAGCTTAGAATTTATTACGTTTTATTTTGAAATTTTTGAAACAGTATCCCGTAATGCATTCATTCCAGAATATCTTCCGAAACAAGATGACTATAAATAATAAAAAAAAATGTTTTCACTCGCTACTTAATACTTATGAGATACCATATGAAATAAAAATATAAAAAAACAATGTAAAAGACATATTTCACAAAAATATCAAGCTTTAAAATCCAGTAAAGTAAACGGATTCAAAAATAAAATGCATCTCAGGATTAAAAAGAATTCTTTAAATTCCCCCTATGAAAAAAAGAAAAATTCGTCGTTCTCTTTCTCTACTTTAATTTAAAGTAAAAGCTCGGGATAACTTTTCTGTCGAGAATGAAGAATTTTACTTTTTGTTTCCTTATTTTTATTTCTCTGTTTTGATTTGGGCTGTGGTGTCTTGAAATCGATAGGGTGGGGAGTGTTACTTATTCTCAAGAAAAAGAAATGCTTTCCTTTTCTAATACAAAGTGTCACGTCACCGACTTAGCATATTGGGTGGGTACCAATCTTGATAATATATTATGGAAGAAAGAAAATACAGAAAGATGGGATAACCTATGTTTTTGAAAGGGGATTCATCTGTTTTTTGATAGAGTTTCGATTTTTGAAGGAGGATGTGACCTAGAGGCTGGGATGATAACGATATTTAGATGGAAAGCTAAATATTCAACTCAATGACAATATTGATTTTTATTGAATTCACTCATGTGGACCTGCTATCTGATGAAGATTCTTTCTGATTAAGTCAAAGTATATTAGTGAGAATATATTTTGATGAGAAAGTAGGACATGTTCGCTTAAGCATTAAAACTCATTCTTTAAAATCTAAACCTTGTTAGCGACAAGTAAATGAAGGAATACATTAGAATAGTCATTTTTTAAAATTTAATTGTAAAATGACTTAAACTTCTAAAGTTATTTTTTTCTTTGAAAAAAAATCATTAAAAAAATATTAAACAAAAAAGAAAATGTTTCCCCATATCATTAATTTTTTTTTAAAAAGTAGAAGAACGTTTTTAACGCTTCATAATTTTAACATTTTTGAATAATTTAAGAATAAAAATGTATCCCCTTTAGAAATTAATGCGAAAATATTTTAATCTGTACACATCTGTAAAAAATAAAAAATAAAATTTGAAAGTTAAAAAAAACTTTTAAATATAAGTTTGCTTTTTTTTATAAAAAAAATTACAAGCTATTGTACAAAATGAAAAAAAGAAATCCAAATCAATTTTCTGTGAAAGCTTGTTTAAATTATGTTAATCAGAAAGTGTGTTGATCATTAAAATTAGCATGCTTTACAAAATTCAATTTTATATAAATTAAATGAAAACTAATGTTCATGTAATACCATTCCCTAAACAAACTAACATAACATGTATTTTCGCGAATGTGTGTGTGTGTGTGTGTGTTTTATTTTTTATTAATTTATATATTCCATGAAATTAACATTTTAAACACATAGGAATAAATTCAAATTGTCACGACATAAATAAGTTTTTCCTTCTAGCATATCACTTTTTAAATTAAGAAAAAATCTGACTGACAAATGAAATCGCAATTTAATTTTATGAGAAACTTTTATTCAAAAATAATATGCATTGATTTCAATTTAATTACCAGAAATAGTTAAGTATTATGAAAATTGCAAGGGACTTCGGATCTTAAGGATTCAGTTTTGATCCTAGGTACGGCTGAACAACAGAATATGTGTGTTATGCTTCTGCCTTCAGTATGCACGTTTGTCTTGTTGGGTGCTCGGGAGTTTTCAGCGTTTTCTCCCTTGTGGCACTTGGAGTTCAAAGGGCAGATTAGGTGATAGATATGAAAATATCATTTAACAGCCTTCTGCCATTAGGCTATTCACTATGTTGTGTCAAAATGTTATATCATATATATTATTATTTTATTTTAAACAACATCGGATACAACATAATTTTGTTTTTTTTAAATTTTTATGTCCGTAAATACATATAAACAGTTTTATAATTATAGAAAATAAAATTTGCCTCATTTCAGTTATATGATTTAATCACATGCTCTCTCTGTCTTGTTTTTATTAACTAATTTATAAAATACTAGAAAAACCATTCACAAAATAATACACTTGAATTTTTGTTATAATTGTGTCATATAAGATATTATTTTCATCTATGAAACCTGAAAATAGGCCTGATGGTACTCCACTGTTATTTAATAAATTGATTCAACATATTAACTTTAAAGAACCTTTTTTTATGTCAATGAAATATTACAATAAATTATGACTTGAAATTATCTTAAAGCATTCCTTTTCCCGAAACAAAATAAATAATTATAGTCTTATGTAACTGTAACTGCGTTTCACATTACACGATCCTTTTCTTACACGTTTTATCGGAAAATAAAGTTTCAATTTCATTTTTGTATTTTGTGAAAGTTGTTGGCTGTTTTAGAAAGGGTGAAAAAACATTCAATTATATTTATTTGCAGATATTATGAGGTAATTAATAACTACTACAAATATTACTACTTCAAAATTTGTGGCTAAGGTTCAACCTGTAGGATAGTAATCTTCGGGATCCAATTTCAACCCCATATTTTGTTGAACAACAGGTGTTACGCTTCTGCACGTCGGCCGGGGCGGGTGCTTCAGAATTTCCCTACCGTGTGACACATGGTAACATCCAACTCTCTGTGAAAAGTCCTTCCGAAAGACAATTTACGAGGTGGATAGTAGAAGAACTTGTAATGATCTTCTGTTGTTTAGCTGTTCACACTATGCGCTCTCAAAATCTCATTAATTTCACGAGTTTGTGCAGTAATTTTAGGGAGTAATTTCATAATGCACATTTATTTAAGTTATTACAAGAAACGTAATGCTAATAATGTTGGCGAGCATTATTTTAAACATTAGGAAACTTAAGAACTTAAATTACATCAGCTATCTTAAACCACTAAAATTCGAGAATTTAAACAATTACATGTGTGAAATTCTTCATTAAATACATTGTAACGGTCGTCTAGTCAATAATAGAATATAATGGTATGTGAAGTACATAAACTAGTTCTGTGCAACAACGAAGTTCTGTTCTACGTAAATCATTTATAAATATTTTTTTAAATGTTTTATAGTTTACCATAAATATACTAGTGTATGTAAGAAATTCGTACTGTGGAATTTGTATACTAATACACCTTTAGCAAGGTATTTCCATTTGATTTAAACTGAAGATTTTTAACTGATGGCTTTTAAATTATTTTTTTTAGCTTTTAATTTAAAGAAAGCTTAATTTTCTTAGGGAAATTCTATACTTTTATTTAATTTTTCCCAATGTGAATAAAATGCTTAGTTTAATGACATACATTTTAATTGAGAATAATAATAGATTAAGTTTTTCATTGCAAATCAGAGAAAGAATTAATAAATTTTGATTTACTATATTTTAAAGAGCAAAAAATCACGTGTAAGTGATGTTATCAGCATAAATAAAAAATGTACTTTAAGTCAACTTTCTAACAGTGCAATATTTATTTCACACAACTGTTATCCGTATTATAAATTATTAAACTTTTATTTAATAAAACATTATAAAAGTGTTTAATAAGTAAATTATAAAATTGTTAAGGATTGTTTGACGGTTATCCTTTAAAATGGTTAAAATAATGGAAATATAAATTGAAGTGGATAGTAAATATAAATATACATTACACAAAATGCAATTAGAATTAGTAACCCACATGACTTTAAAGCGTCTAAAAATAAAATTTAACCATGACTTAGTGCTAGCAAGAAAAATATACCGCTAATGGTTGAGAGCTCTCACCTAGCATTTAGAAGCATGGCCTCCAAACTGAATTCCGAACACGACGGAAGACAATGAAATTTCTCAAATTTGCGGGGTCGCTAGGAAGACAAAAGGAATAGAAGGTTTCAAGAGAAGACCAGTAATTTTACTATTTTACCCTCTTTTTTTTTAACCTTCCTCCTAGCATTATCATCGATCTCATCTGCAATTCTAGCCTAGTTCTCCGATCACGAATTTAGGCCCTAAAGATTCGAACAAAACGGAAAAAGGAAAAAAAAATCGAAAGAAAATTTCGATGATAAAGAGAAGGCATTTTCGCCTTTCGATTTAAACATAACACGTCGATTTCAAAGGCTCAGCCATCGCTACATTTGCATAAGCAGAGAGAAAGGAATTAGATAAAAGAGAAAACTTCTCCCTTTTCAGGGGGGTGCTTAGTAAAGAGAAAATGTTTTAAGTCTTGCAAGTCCTATCAAATCTTCTTGAGCAAGAAAATGTTAAGTGTAGTCCTGGGAAAGCTTTTGTGCAAGAACTGAATGATAGACGTGACCAGAGTTGAATTAATACGTTGAATTGAGAAATAAAACTTAGAATTCATTTTGCCTCCTTAAAAGGATTTTATTCTCTTTATATCTTGAGTCATGAATAACTTGTTATTTAAAAAAAAAAAAATCCCCAAGGAATGAAGTTAAAGTGGCAATGTTTTTAAGTGATCACACAAACTCACTTTAAAAACAAGACTATAAGTTTGTATTTCTTTTTTTTTAATTTTTTTAAAGGAATAATCTTATTGATATTGGTTTTCTTCCATTGATAATATGTTTCTCTTAATGAAATGATTTTGTTACTGATGAAATGTTTCATGTTTACAATGCTTAAATTACAATCAAATGTAAGTTTATTTTGGATGAAGCTATAAATTGAAAATTTATCAAAAACTATTGATATTTTATTGAAAAATAAATGTATGAAAAAAAGGAGAAATCCAATAATTGCAAGATTTTTAATTGAATATAGTATGATTATCAAATCAGTTGCAAAGATACCTAATTTTAAGTGTGCTTCGTGAAGTCTCAATATGTTAAGCCTTTAGATACATTAGGAAGATAATCTTATAAGCTGTTGGCTCAATGTGGTATGCTTATGATTGTTTATGTTTCACATTTTTGTATCATTTCCATTATTTTGCTTAAGATTCATGAATTTATATTAAGCGAAAACTAACACAAGATATTATATTTTAACAAAAATACCTGATTCAAAACATTTAATATGTTTCGATTCAAAAACAAATGAAATTCAATTTCATAGAATTTAGACTTAGATTTTTCTAATTTTATGAATAAAGCAGCATTTATTAAACGCACATTAAACATATTTTGACATTAAAGGAAAAAAAGAGCTAGTTTAAGCTTACATTGTATTGATTGAATCCAATATTTATTCATATATATGTAAATATGTGTGCATACATACATATTATGTATAAATGTACATATGTATGTATTCATTTTACAAGATTCATGAGTATATATTTTGAAAATGTTGTTCTTTATTTGACTTCACGCCAAATAAATTTGGAGATAATTATAAGAATAAATATTTATGAGATAGTCATAAAATATTGAGTTTCTCTTTGCTATAATGTATTTATTATATTTTCACTAGTAACATTTTCTTCAATACAATAAATTTGTCCCTGCCAAGACAATAATTTCAGCGTAACAGGGGTTATTCATTGCTGACAGCTAAATTTAATAATTAAAAAATCAATCAGAAAATGTCAAATTTTCGTTCAATTACACCATAAAGAATGAAACAATGATTAGTTTGCAAAAGTATAGATATGTATAGATTTATTAATGTATAGATTTTTTTATGTAGAGATTTTTTAAAGTATATATATAGAATAGTATAGATTTTTTTTAACTTTCTAATTGCGTGCTTAAAACTTTACTTTATTCTGTTTCAGTGATATATTTTGCATTTACATAAACAAGCTTCATAAGCCATTTTCGATGAAACCATTTGTTTTGGGTTTTTTGAATGTTACATGCTTATAAATATATTGTTGTTCTTGGTAAAATAAATTTCTTTAATACATGACTACATTTATCAACTTTTATTTCAAATGAAATATTTAATATTATGTAAGCAATTTATAGTATGATACATAAATTTATTAAACTGACCATTAAAATATTTTTTTCTATTATTTGTAGTTTATACATGTTGAATAAATATTTCTTAAGTAAAATTTCTGATCATACTTTTCAACTGAACATGAAAGGATCTTTTTATATATTCTCCTTTAATCATTACCAGTAATAATCTATATCACTTAAAAACTAGCAACAATGATATTGATAGCTATCATATTTTGTACAGCACGATTTTTACTATGTTTGTCATAGTTTACACGAGAAGATGAATGTCAGGAAATTGTTGTGCATTTTTGTAGCGTCAGTGATGAATGCCTTTGAGGAAAGTCTTTGATGGGAAGTGGGAGGAGTGATTGTCACAAGTGCCAGGATGTAACATAGACAAATGTGATTCCATAAAGCACATACACAATGGCACAAAGGAAAACAGTTAATCTCCTGGCATTCAAAATGACGTGATTTTTTTATAAATAAATATCTCTAATAATGTTGGAGTAAAATTTAAATTAGAAACTTCACTAAGGGCTAAATTATTATTTTTTACTATTATATGAATGATAAGAGTCTGCAATTTAAACTTCTTTAAAATAAATACTTAAATACATATAGATATATCAGCAGCAACAGTTCTAGAAGTAAAATGCAGATTCATGTTAGAAGTGTAAAGAAACCCAATGTAATGAAAGTAATTTGGTTATACGCCACATATATATAAAAGAGAAAAAATTTCGGTTAATTAAACTCCGAAAATTTAGGATTTTTATACAGTCTGTCATGTAGTTTTATGAGCATAGTTTACTGAATGTTTATTGTTTATTTAGAAAACTAACACGGTTTTAGAATTTTTAACTCTTGTTAAATTTCTTCGTTTCATTTTAAAATTCTGGCAAACAAGTGTATTAGGTTTCTTGATAAAAAAAAAAGGAAACCATCAAAGCTCTTGTCTCCATAGTTATTAAAAAAATATTTTTAAGTAACTATACTTCCTGCCATTATCTGGAAAAGATTGATGATGAACTTGTGTTTTTTAATTTGTTTTTCCCGCTTAGAATGAACTGATGTATTTTTAAATAACATACCATAGTTAATTGTAGATACATTGCGGAAAACACCATTCATCAAGTCAATTTTTATCGGTGTGTCTTTATAAATAGCCGCACCAAAACATGATGTCCTTTCATCATCCCCAGTTAAAGCAACTTAAAATATCTCTTCGATAAATATAATGTTCAACGGAAACATATTGTTCTGACGTAAAATTATTTTTTAAAACTGTTTTTAGCTATAAATAAAAAATATTTTAATATATATTCTAATATTGAAAGATAAATATTGATGTCTCTTATAATGATGCCTACAAAATGTAGCTACTTTTCATTTTATTACAAAGCATTACAAGGCTTCATTTCTAGTATAATTTCTCAAATTATTAGTTTTTAAATTTTAATGCATCTCTAAGCTACGAGAACACGTTCAGAGTAATGTTTTTGGAATACACTGCATATATAAACATTGTAACCATTGTTTCTTACTTAATTTTAGAAAACATTAATATTGAACTATTAATATTTGATATGTGCCATTATTATTCTTCAGAAATATTAAATATGTATACAATTTTAAGCATTTTTTTTTTTAAAAAAAAGCTAAAAAATACTAAATTAAAAATTATTAAACATATTTGAAAAAAAAATAATATCAAATAATCTATATTTTGTGATCCAGAGCATGTACTAAAATTTTAAGCTTTTGTTAAAAATGAAACAATTTACGGCCAGTTGAATATTTATACTGAAATTTTAGCCAGATTTTCTATGCCGTTATTCGAATAACAGGCCATAATTTGGGAAATATTTTAATGATTAAAATTCTTTTAGTGCAGAAAACAATATACAGATCAAGCTCATGAAATTTCATAGTGGTATTATGAAAGCATTTTGAATTATCATTTTTGAAGCGTGCAAAATATACGCGAAAACTAGTTCTGAGAAAATCCTATTTAAAGATTAAAGTATTGTGTCTTTATACGAAATTTTCATATTTGCTGAATAATTTTTCATTTGATTTGCTGTTTGATTTCCGGAAAAGTAATTATTTTAAGTATGTTTTAAAAGCTCAGTAAATTTATATTTGAAAATTAAACATTGTTTAAACTAACTTTTAACATAATTCTGGCCCTTTAAGCGCCCACTTCCAATGTTTTAAATGTCCACTTTTGGTTCCGTAATCTTTACGAAATCCTTCATATCTTTTGGTATGTAATTAACGTACAGTCAAAAACAAAAAACAAATTTATCATTTTTGCTCGAAATTGATGTTTTCAACTACCTTCAACTTTAGAATAACAAATAAATTTATTTAGATCCAATACGGTGTATTTAATTAATTTTGAGGAATTATCTGTTGTGCATAAAAATTTGCATTTAATAATATTGTAACTTCTACATATTCTATGTAAAATTAGAGTATATTTGAATTTATGATTTATATAACAATGTGAATATGTATATGAAGTGCTATAGGTACTGAAATTAAATGAGTTCGTCTCAATTTGTGGTAGATTTTCAAAACATGTAATAATTTTATTACAATGTACTTAATATAGATTATCTTAATCTACATATGACATTTCTCTAGTTGTGAATATGCTGTAAATTTATTCTTTTTGTCTTTTGATTTAGTGAAAACATTTCATAGTTAACTGAAAAATTCTGTATGTGATAAATAAGCATTCATAATCTGGAGCAAACGTATATTTAATTTATGCTCAAATTTATTGTAAATTGTATTAGAAACTTGTTAAATAAAACGCATTCCGCAAAAGTTAGAAATATGTTGATTAAAACATTTCGTTCCCACGTGCCGTAAATATTTAATTGAGTAAAGACCTGAACTCCCACTTTGTGGTTTCCGTCCAAATCAAGAATGTAGGACATCAGGCTGACTATGCAATTGGATTGCTAACAGCATTCCGCTATACCTCCCTCAAATGAATCAATTTAGTTTGAAGGAAATTCAGGGTGTGAACCAATCAATTTTCCTGATCCCTTTTCCCCAAATTTTACTCCTTAAAAGTGCTCCAAGGAGACCAGCTTCATTTGCTGGATCACTTTATTCTATAGAGTTGCATCATTTGGAGTTCACAACTCAGCACGTACAACCAAATTCTTTGCTAAATCGGCAAGGGAATTTAATTTACTTCGCTTATTAATAGGGATGATGAGAAATGCGGACTTACACTTACTTTCAAAGTTGGAATATAGATGCATTTGCAGAAGTGTACTCGATTCTTCTAATGCAATTAAATGGATGTAATTTCCGGAAAATTTTCTCGCATCGAGATAGTGAACTTATCAATAGAAATATAAATTCAGTTTGACACAATTTAAAGATTTACTTCACAACTATAAAATTGAAAATAAGTTTTTTGAAGGTATTATATATATCAACTTAAATAAAAAGTGTTTCTTAATATTTGGGAGATTCATGTTAAATGCAAAATATTTTAACTTGCACATAAGTAAAGTTATAGAAGATTATTTCTTTTAATATCAAAGTAAAAGTAATCGAAAATTTGGTTTGACTAGTATTTACATCTATACAAAAAGGATTTAGTTTTGATTATTAAAGGAACATTTTCTTAAATGAAGAAGCAATCTTTTTCATTAAAATCTATGCTGTTCTACCAAAAACTTACATTTTATAATCTCAACCAGAAATTATGAAGTGTAAAATAAATAAAAATTTTGACTGAAATTTTTAAGGATTACTAGAGACGAAAACATAATCTAGGTAGTGATACTTAATTTGTTATTTACTATTAATATTATGACATTAATTTTGAAAACAAAATAAACATTTGTTTAGGAAACTCTTCAAAATAACTATCAGATATGCTTGTAAATAAATAAATTTTCATATATTAATTTAATACATTTTTACAAAATTTTTCTTATTGATCATTTTTCGAATTGGTCTCGCGAAAATAATTTCAAAATTATTAGATATAATTTAAAGCTCCTGTTACTTTTGCATCTATTTTTGAATTAAAAATTTATGAGCTTTTCCATTAAACTTTATTTTAGTTCATTTATTAATTCATTTTACAATCTAATACCACATATCTATCTACGTGGTTTGATAGAGATATATGTATAAACTTATTTTTATTATTTAATATTAATTCAAAATGAAAAAAAAGCAATCGAAATAAGGAAAAAAGGGAGAGTGTTAGTTATTTTTTACAAAAAAAAAGGAATTAATAACAATTCCTTTAAATTATATATTCTGCCAAAAGACATTGAATACATGGCGTATACTTCATAAGATGCTATACTTATTTGTAATATTTTTATGAATTTAGTTTTAAATATCCATAAAACATTCATCAATTTTTGTGTTAAGTTTTATGAAAACTGAATCTGAAGATATGGTTTATTTCTGAGCAACCAAATATAATATTACTCATTTACTATTCTATTTCTTGTCAAAAAGTAATAACTATACTCTGTCGAGAAAATTAAAAGCTGTTAAGTAAATTTTAAAGTAAAAATATAATATGAATAATAGGTAGAAGATATATAAGTTAATATCTTCTACATTACTTTCCATGACAAGCTTTAATCCTATGTTCAAAATTAGCGTAGTTCCACATGATATCAAATATGCATGAAAGCTGAGCATTATGAACCCCCCGACTCAAATTACAATTTATTTGTGAACTTTAGATGTTTTATGACAAAATGAGATCGTCATTTTCATAGCCAGGAGACGAAAGGAAATAAAAATTTATTTCCCCAAAATGTTACTCTGCAGACACAATGGAGGCATGTAACTAGATTTATAGTTTCAGCATATTTATTACTATTATGGAAGCAGTAAAATAGGGCAACGTAATGTGAAAAGATTTAGGTTGCTCCATTCAAACAGTATCCACCCTCACATTTAAAGGGAATGGTTAAATGTCTCACCATTAGAATTTATAACTAAAGTCAAGGATCCAAAGGTATGCGAACTCCGGGCAGAACCCAAGAAAAATATTCAAAACTCAAGACTAATGCACCGCAAGCATATATATTTATCGCTGTTTTTCGATCCGCGTTCTCTTTTTGGTACAAATTGAAGGACGCAATTGTTTCTTATTAAAAAAAAAAAAAAAAAAAAAAAAAAAAAAACTGGTGTTTTTGACAAAATTGAATTTGTTATGATGGATTTGCCCATCCTTGTATTTTTTTGATATTGCTTTTTATAATTGTTAAATATTTTAAATCTTATATATATTTCAAATTAATTGCGTGGTGATTAATTTACTGTTGAACTTTTTCTGTTGCTTTATCTTTTTTTTAACAGCCAGTTTATTACCATTTTTATAAAATATAAAGGAAAATAAAAGTTAGCAAAATAAATAAATTTACATTAAACTATAGAGTTTTCAGATGTGAATAACATTACATCCATTTGAAAATATAGCTCTATTGTATACATGTATTATAACATCATATGTATTGTTGATAATTTTGAGATGAAACTTGAAGTCTTAAGTACCCCAAAATAGGAACTATTTATTATTTGACACCAAAAGAGGATTCAAAAACTTTTCTTAAAATTTTCATGTATAAAAATATAATAATTTTAGTTAAATAATTATCTCATAACTCATAAGTTGATTATAAGACTAATCAGTACCACATACTATAGAAAGAGAAGAATATTTGACATTCCAAATTCACACTCAAACAAACCTTAAAATAACATACATTGAACATTTTGAAATATTCCATCAACTGAATATTGAGTCAAAAGAAACAGATTTATTTTATTATTTATCATTTACTTAGATATTATATGCAGGTAATTGTTGCTTACTTCCAATGACATCATGAATACAAAATTTACACATATTTCAGTTCTTTTTAAAAATCAGAATTGCAAAGAAGAGAATATTGAGCTATATAGTGAATGTATATAACAATATTTATTTGTAACTGGAGGATATATATCAAAGTGATATAGTGTGTTTTTGAGTATGCAGTTCTTCTCTTTAAAATATGGAGATTGTGAATATTACAGTATTTTGCATTTAATATTACTCAAAATTCTTGATGAATGTTTAATCACTTGATGAACAACTACCTGCTTAAAAATATAGATAAAATGGGAAAAAGGTTCAGATAGTTTACTATTTAGTTACTATTATTGAATGTATATTCATAAAAATTAATTTCGGTTAAATCTTTTCATTTAGCCTATAACACATAAAATTCGTAACTTTTATTGGGAAATGCGGAATTATTTCTGCTAAAGGATTTCCTTGACGTAGCAAATCCCTGGACAAATCATCACCTTGATATTTCTTTACTCGCTAGATCAGGAGAGATTGAGGGTAAATTTGAGGCGAGAGAGCCTTTAGAGTTAATGAGTTAAGAAAGAAAGCAGCTTCCCCCCTTAAGCATAGTGGTTTGGAAATGAGAGTTTATCAGGATATTGGGTTCCGGTTTAAGGGGAACTTCATTGGTTGGAAATTGATGTGTTTTGCTGTTGACATAAGGAAGCGAAGAAGGTTCTTCCAAGCACAAATTGCATAATAGACTGACATTATTTATTTACGTGCAAGCTTAATGAAATAATTTTATGTGTGATTTATTGCACGTATTACATTTTGTGTTCAGCAGTGATTGTAGTTTTCACTCAGTGAAGCTAAAAGACACTAATTATAAAGAGTGAAATATGCAAATGATTTATGAGGTAAATATGCTTATGTTATTCATTTAAAGGAAACTATTGCCAATTAAGGTAAGCAAAAGATGCAAAATAAAAAAAAAATAATTCATTTCTTCTTTCCCAGTAATTCAATTAGGTCTTTGCAAACAAAACTCATTTATATTTATTCATTATGGAAATAAAAGCTATTGTGTTTATTTTTTCTTTTATGCTTTAAATAATTCTTATTTTCTTAATTAGATTGATAATGCTTTCTGAAGCTCACATAATAAAAAAGCCAATTATTTGAATTTGTTTTTAGTGTTTGTTAAATTAAAGTGCTCTTAAAATCATTAATGCCATATTATTATTCAAGATTTTTATAAAAATTCTCGAAGACTAGTAAAAAGTAGCCTTTTCCTTAAACTTGCAATAAATTTACTAATTTAAATAAGACTTTAGCATTTACGAAATTTATTTGAATGAATACTTAATTGCTAAATAACAGAAAAAATAAAAATCTCAAACATGTGAATTTAACTGAAATTAAGTGGATTTTCCTTTACTGATTTCCTTATTAACTGAAATTAAGTATAATTTTAACATAACTTTTAAATGAGTTCTTCTAAATTATTTAGCTTGTTATGTAAAGCGTTCTAATCAAGTATTCAGAAATTTATTCTATCTATAATAATAACCAATTATTTTATTTAATTTTAAATCCTGAAAATTTAGTTTTAGCAAATAATTAAAATTTTTACCATCCAGATTAAAAGCGTGAAAATGCAAATGTGAAATGATAACTGCGAATAAATTTTATTTAAGTATATGTTTTATTCAGAATAATATAATGTATTTTGGAACCATTAAAAATTATTTGTGTCCATTTTACTTGAAATACGCCTGCGTACATCTTACAAGTGATAATAATATTCTTTCTCTAAGAAAAGTATTGAAATCCATGTTATGCAATCATTATAAAATTACAAATATCATATTTCATCAGAATGTTACCATCACAAAAATTTTAAATAGTGTATTATTTTTTGGCTTATATAGAACTTACTTATTTTGAAATCTAAGGTTAAAGAGTTAGAGTTACTTATTTCGCTTGATAAATCTAAAATCTAATTCGTCTAAGGAAAATGTCTTAAGCTTTTACATCTCACACAGAATATGCCTGCGTACATCTTACCAATAATTCTAAATGCTATTCTTGCTCTTAAAAAGTATTTTAATTCATTGTTATGAAATCATTATAAAATTTAAAAAAATTGTTTCATTAGAAAGTTGCTATCACACAAAAATTTCAAACAGTGCATCCTTTTTTGGATTATATAGAACATACTTATCTTGAAAAAATAGATGAAGGCCAGAGTTACTAATTCCTCTTGATAAATCTAAAATCTAATTCCTCTAAGGAGAATTTACATACGAAAACATTTATATCTCACACCGGAATACATTTAAAGCTGATTGCAGCAAGATTTATGACTTTATTCTCGTATATTTAAGTCTATAAGCATATATATTGTGTGACAAGTGGTTGGAAAAATAAAATTAGGAATTATTCTAATTTTGATGGCTGTCTTTTCAGATCATTATTCAATAAGTTAAGTAAATTTAATAATTAATCACAAAATAAAAGATAAACTCATTCAATTTTCATAAATCTTTCACTAATTAGCATCTATTTGTTCATAATATGAATTTTCGTATTTTATTTGATTTTCAAATATCATTTTGGGAATGTATTTAAAAGTAAATAAACGTCGTTTAAAATAATTATAGCACTGGATTCTTTAATATAGAATTTCTTTTAATCTAGAGCGTTTTAAAATATATAAATTCCTTTGTATGTCGTAAAAAGTTTTAGATTCAATTCTATATATTCAAAGAAAAGAAATGTGTCTTATATGAAATATAATGCAAAATTTATTAATCAAAATATATATATATATATATATTATATATATATATATATTATATATATATATATATATATATATATATATATATATATATATATATATATATATATATATATATATATATATATATATATATATATATATATAAAGATTAAATCATGATGCTTTAAATATGCTAGGGCATTGTATGTAAATAATTACAAACGTGTGTGACTAAATAAATGGGATATATTTATGCATACATTTTAATTATATAAATTTATAATTATAAATAAAATATTTATATATTTTTTGCATTGTATGAAATGATAACTTATTATATTTATGCTAATATAATGTATCTTTTAATATCTCCATCTTAGGAATTAAAGGCTCTGAATAGTGTTTCATTAATTTGAAAATGTTAGACAATTTTTATGAAATTGTTTGCAAAATTCGGCAATTTGATGAAAATAAACAAAATGGAAAAGAAAGTTTCAATTTTTTTTTTAAATTTATGTATTGAATATGTAATACTTGAAATTTAAAAGATGCAACATTCTTTAAAAACTCGTTCGCTATACTTGTTGAACTAAAATCACATAAAAACTGCTTTGAATATTAAAAAATGTTTTCATATAAAGTGAAATATAACGTCAAACACTACAATAATTTATCCTTTTAAGCACTTTAAATTAATTTACACGATAATAATTATGGGTCTCTTAAACGTAGATTTTGCGTTAGAGGGAATACACACACACACACACACACATATATATATATATAATTGAAACTGCATCACTAATTGTTTAATTGTTTATAGCATATTGTGAATATTAAGGCAAGAGTGAGTAATATGTGTTTCTTTTCAATGCCATTCGTTAGGACTGTCTTGAAAATTGAAAAAAAAAGAATGTTCAATTGCTTTTGTAGATTATTTCTTTATAAACTTAATGCATCGCATTTGTATAATGTATTTATGAATACAAAATGTCAAAAGAAAATGTGTTGCTCAATCCATTCATCAAGGCCATTGTATTTTGTAACTTATGAATAGGCAGTCTTTCTGATTACAGTCATATGTGTTAGATCTTAATTTTACAGAAAATTTAAGAAAAGCTTGAAATCAAATTGTGGCAATATTAAAACACTTTCTAAATTTCTCTCTTTTAAAAAAGAAAGGAATAAAAGTAGGTGCATAAACTAATAATCTATGTAGGTTACAGAAAAGGTATAATATATAGACTTTTTTGTAGAATTCATTGGACTACTAAATATCTCACAAATAAAAGGCCTAAATTTATATTCTCATTTAAAACATCTTTTGCAAAGCTCTGAAGTTTTTCTGTAAAAAATAAGAATTTTTTTATTGATTACTTGTGTTTTAAACGAAAGAATTTAAGCATTTGGACATTTAAAAACATATATTTATAAATAAAATTTATGAATTTTGAAATCGAAAATAAAGAAATAAGTAATTACCTCAATTTTGTTTCAAAAACAGATACATGAAATGAAAATATTGTAACATTTTATATTAAGTATAGAATTTTTCTTTCATGTCTTTCATTTCGCGCTTTCATGTCAAGAAATATGCACAAAAAGAACAGCCTTATAAGATACCAGCTTTATGAAGGGTTACAGAAGTTGATGGTAAGTGCTGATAGAAGGTGTTTAAAACTTTTGTGCAAGTTGTTTTAAAGACATACGTGTTTCTATGACTTTCATGAGATTAATGGAAGATTCTGAGCGCCGGCGTGCTGTGGGGTGCATTGAAGCATAGCAGTCGATCTCAGATTTTGCTCTTTTCTTCGGCGTTCATCATTCTGTAATTTCACATTTATGAAAACAATTCCAAACCCCACAGACAGTTGTCCGAGGGCCTGTAGCCGGTCACTGAAGGATTATAAATCTCGCAGAAGATCGATATATTGCGATTTTAGCCAAGCGGAATCTCAGAGCGAACTCCACACGTGTGACATCTATGATTACAGCGTCCATTGGTCAGGTGATATCTGCAGCTACTGTACGACAATGATTACATATGAGTGGATTGTACACCCAGGTACCTCGAGTTTGTGTTTGTCTATGCATCCATTCAAAAGGGGCACGATTAAAGTTGTGCTGGGAGCATGTCAATTGGACTACTCTGACTGGGGCAATGTCATGTGTACTGATGAGTCAAGATTTACTCTGGAGCCGGATGAAAAGCGTATAAGGATATGGCGTGTACAAAAAACACGCAATCAGCCCCAAAACATCACCGAACATCACGCATTCCTAGGCGAAAGCATTATGGAGTGGGCAGGGATTTTTTCGGATACTACAACAACCTGCACATTTTCAAACGAGGTTTTATGATGGCTGTCCAGTATCGAGATGAAGTCCTAGAATCCAATGTGAGATTGTATGCTGCAGCAGTTGGCTTAGTTTTGTTTTAATGAACGACGACGTACGTCCCCATAGAGCTGGCATCAACGATGACTACTAAGAGATTGAAGGTATTGCACGTATGGCATGGCCAGCATATTACCCTGACTTTAATCACGTTGAAAGTCTTTGGGATGCTCTGGGCGATGTTGTACCTTTGCGTTTCCCACCACCAGTCTTATTGAGCTGGAAACAATTCTACAAGAAGAATTGGTTTTGCTTAATTCTGCGTTGGTTGATCGCCTAATTGAAGGCATGGCCACAAAGTGCAAACTTTGTATACAGATAAGGGGAATCACATACCCTATTAATGCCCTTTTTTCATTTTGTGCTGTTTATCTCCACTTTATACATAGTTTTCTTTAAATCTCCAGTATGTCATTATTTGATAACTTACAAAAATTTAATATTGTTTTTTATTTCCGTACATAATTAATGATTTTATATTTTATGCATAAATATATATGGTACTTTCCTGCCGAGTTTTGTGTCAATCAAAGCGGTACTTGTGGATTTTTTTTCAGTATTTCAGAATTTTACATATTCGTGCTTAACTTTTGGAAGTGAGTGTACATTCATTATTTGTTTTCTTTTCAAAATTTAAAAAAATAGAAATACCGTAAATTAAATTCATAGTAATCAAAAGGTTTCTTTTAATTTATTTAAAATATTGAAATATTAAAAGTACGGGCAAATAATATGAAAAACAGAATAAGTTGATAATGAATGCATCAGTAGTACAAATAAATATTATAATAGAATGAGAAAAGCGTCGAAATTGTTATTTTGCAAATAATACAGCAATTTGCTAAAAAAAGGTCATGAATATTATTTGACATTTAGCTTAACTAGGAGAGTCATTAAATTTTTTTTTTTCATACATACATCGGATATGAAATGAAATATTAACTGATAGTCTTAAGGTAACAATGCATATAGATATCGAAAGAATTTTCTCATGAGATATGACTGATAATTATAAGATTAAAAAAAAATTGTAAACGAATTATAATTAAAAAGGGTATAAATGTTAATAAGTTCAGAAATTGTAAGAATTCTATTTATATAAATTTATAAAGAAAAAATCACACAATTTAATACCATTAGGCATTTGATTTCAAAATTAAAACTAAATATTTATTTTGTAATAGAAGATTTAAAAAGAGAAATGCATAATATTTTGCACTGAGGTGATATTACAATTTCAGATTTTATGTTTCAGCATTAAATGCTATTTAATGTTTAATTAAATCAGTATCAAATGTTATATAAAAATTTAATTTAGTTGGTTTTCCATTTGTTTCATTTATTTTATTAAATATAATCTTGTTTTTAATATGAAAATAAGATAAAATTGTATAACAATAAGTAATTCAAACTGTTATTTGTATGCTGCTAATATTGTGTTATTAAATTGTAAGATACTGTTAGAGATATTTGTATATTTCTAATGACTAAAAAGGTTCATATAAAAACATTTTAATGCAAATTTTATCAGGCTGACAAATGCTATTTATTGGTATTTCAGTAGATATTTTTCGGACAATTTTATTAAAGAATATTTTGACTTCAATAATTTGATAACATCAATAACGTCGTTTTTTTAAGTTAATATGTCATCAGAAATTAATGGGAAATAATTGTAAGAACTGAATATGTAAATCTGAGGAAAAACATAATAAATTTTATTTATGGAAACATAGAAATATAAGTTCTTGTTAATTCTTTTTCCACTGAATCCCTATTCAAAACAACTCATTGAATGGCACTAGCATATATATTGGTATTAGACGCGAGCTTATCTCTTATTGAATACGCAAATATGTATCCAGAAAAATGACATGTTATTTTCTTTCAGCACCTATTTTTTTCCAGTTTCAAATGAAGTAGCGAGGGCCATTGAAATATAAAAGAGCAAGATAAAATCCCATTTATTTCAGTTCTTCACATTCATACAAAGCTGCTTTCTGTTCTTTGTTTATTTGTTACTTTTCTATATTTCCTTTATGCTTCTAGGTGACAAACGATGAACGACAGCTACCAGTGTGCTAAATCTCATTCGTTTTTAAGTCCTGAGAAATGAAATGAAATAAGGAATAAACAATAATAAAACTGTGAAATTTTTTTGAGGTGAAAATGCTTTTCGCAAAGGACACCCTTTCTCACTGGCGCAGTTTTCTCTTCTTTTCAAAATTATGAGAAATTGATCATCACACTTCCTGAAAAAATGTCTTGACGGTTGATTGCTTGTCAGCTAGTGAACGAAATATAAAATACTGAAAAAAGAAAATAAATTAGGTTTGTATTCTGAATCATAAAAATAATGTAAATCTTGAAGATGTGATGCCTATCTGCTGAACATATTTTATAAAATATTTACAAGATAACCAAATTTTTTTGAAGTAAGTTTTTTTCGTATTTACAAATACTTCCTTCAATAAATTCTTTGCATATGTTTCCAAAAAAGTTATTGAAATTTTGAATTTCCCAGGAAAAAATAAAAAAATATATAAACATATTTGAGTAAATAATAGATTTTTACTTAAAATAATTAAATCTTCTAAATTCACACAATTGTTCTGGATTTAAAAATTTAGAGTATTAAGTGATATCAACGAGGCAAATAAAAATTATTTGACTTGGACAAAATTACAAATTAATTATTTTTTAAATTAATGCTTTTGCACCAATTTATGATTTCTTCAAAGAAAATATAGGAAAAAATAAAATATTAATATTTTAAAAGGAATTCTTATTACATGTTTTAAAATTAATTATTTGTAAATAAAGCTGCAGAGATATTATTTCACTACAATGTATTTACTTATAACTGAATGTTATAAAAACCATTAAATTACTTTTTAACGCTTAAATATATTTTGTTTCCAATTTTTTTTTGAGATAGATTACTTCTAGAAATTAACTGAGTAAACCGTTGTACACTTAATGCCAAATTGTGCATAAAATATTTCATAGATTAAAGTTTTGAAGATCAACCTAATAAAAAAGTAATACTATCTTTATGGAAATATTGCTATTTGGCAAAACTCTTCAGTTAATTTATGATTAACCCATTTACTTTGGAATTAAAATTTCCATTTGTATCTTATTCAGGTGTGCACCGCTTTCACCATTGTGCAGTTTTGCTAATATTTTACTTTAAAAAATCCACGCATTCTTAAAAATGCGTTTGCAATTTGGCACACAGTTATTTTTACAAAAGCATATAATATTGTTTAGCGGTGACTAGTAGTTGTTTGTTTTATGTTCATTAGCATTTGTTTGAGGTAATTTAAATTGAAACTTTTTTGCTAACTGTGTGATTTCGCTTCACAAATTTGAATTTATAAATAGTAAGAAGTTATTTAAATTCTTATTCCCTAGAGGAAATAGAGTTTTGTATTAGGCTATATTAATTTAATTTATCTAATTAAAAATAACGTGTCCCCAAAAAAACTATTTTGATCTATTTTAAATAAAACCTTACAGATAAAGTATAAATGGTAATACAAAGAAAGAAAATCTAATTATTATAGTTTTATCCCTTGCTTGCTACAAAATATATACGCTAAATTTATCGAAAATTAAGGTTAATGTAAATATTTAATTTCAAAAATGTAATAATACTTCAAAATGAAAATAGTAAAATATAAAATACATCTTTTCTCATTCTTCATTTGAATTTATAAAAAAAAAATATTTTTTAACGAATGAAGTAACAAGTTTGAATAATTTTAGAAGCAGTTTTTTGAAGTCATGTAAGAAGAAACTTTTCCGAATAAAAAGAATATGAAAAAAAAATTACAGACTACTTCATTCTTATGTCAGCAAAGAAAATTGACATTTCCTTTAACAAAGACATAATTTCTTCATGAAGATTGATAGATGAGTTTTCTTTCTGATGATTGATGATTTAACCTCTTCTGAATGTTTTCCGGATGAAGTGTTTTATAATTCTCCTACATTACAAGTAAGTTTAGCTTTAGCATCTGAATTTATATGAACATAAAAAATAACTTAATTACCGTGTAGATTTGTAAAATGTAATATCAAAACTGAAGAAATTACACTCAATAAAGTGTTCAAATGAATTGAAAAGATTTTCTTTCAAAAATTCTTTTTGAGTTTTCTCCCATTTTTACATCTATATGTGCTATATGTGGGGACAGATTTGTATATAATTTTTGTTTTCTATTTTCAGAGAAATATGTAACAGTAACTTAGTTGCAAAATATTGAGTTAATATTGTCGAATTCAAGCAAACTTTAATTTAATGATTGGAACTTGCTAAAAACTAAGGAAAGAATCTTTAAGTTGTTTTTCATTTAAATTTTTGATTTTAATTTTTTTTAATTAGTCATGAAATTTCTTTACTGAAGCTAATCCCAATTTTGTTTAGAATCAGCACGCGTACAATTTTCGGTAATGACTTAATAAAATTGGTGTTATAACCATAAAAAGCGAAAAACCATCTTTTTAATGGTTTATCTAGATTCTAACAACAATATTTAAATGCCTCTGGGAAATCAATCAAACTCTTCTTGTGTCTTGAAGCAATTCTATGGGGTCAAGAAGTTTAAATTTCCTATTTGCGCCAAACCCACGCAAATAACCCAGAGGAGCATTTTGTGCAAGATCGAGTCCTTTGATTAGAATAAGTGATCAGACGTTTAGCGATGGGGAAGGACCATTAGGCTTTAATTAGCGGAATGGATAGTTTTTTCAACCACTTGTTTTGTTTTTATTGGTAATGAGACGTAATTCTGGGACCATCGTGATTGAATGGCTATAGTTCCCGAAGGAATTACGAGTAATAAGTTCGATCCGAGTAGGATTCAACCACCCTCTTGGGAAGATTGCAAAATCAAGTGCTGCCAGCAAATCAAGTGAATTTCACAATTGCCTAGGGAATGAGGTACTGATATTCAACTCGCAATTAGGGACTCTCTTCTTTAAGGCCTTTCACCTAGCTAACTTCTCTATTCATTCTAGAATTTAGGAACTATAGAATTCTCAATGATGACCTCTTCAGAATAGTCTATTTTGAAAACACAGCTCGAACTGAACTCCAAATTAAAGGAATGACTTTGAATGGTTTTTGAAAATCAACATCTTTTGTGTCTGTGCTTGTTTATTATGTTAGGAAACAAGTAGGAAACGAGGAAAAGAATTTACCCTTTTCTGAAAGCAATCCCGTCTTTATTCAATTCTTTTATTTTTATCCTTTTCCACAGAATTTATTTTCGTATTTATTTGTTTTAATACCATTTTCTCTCAATATATTTTATTGACAAATATATACATTGACGTAAATATTATTCATTTGCAACAATTAAGCTTTCAAAAAATATGCTTGTTAAAAAAAGGTAAATCTTGCTTTTTCAATTTTATAAGCAAACAGATTTTATTTATATAAAATCTAATAAAATATATATTTATCAGCATAAACCTTTGAAAATCCTTGCAGTGCTTAGCATCCTTAAATTATTTCATTTATTTGAATAAAAATAATTAGGCATTAACTGCCTAGATCAACAAATCAAATCAATCTCATTGAAATTTATTATATTATTTATTCATAGCATATGAGCTATGCATATTAATATTGTTTAGATTTTAATTCACTAAAATGCACATTATAATTTTTTACACATTAATGATTCATAGATATCTTTAATTTAACGTTAATTTAAAATACTGGGTATTATGCAGTTTTTAACAATTTAAATAATTTTTATTATAACTTGATCTGTGACCTACCATTTTAAACTAAAGCGATAATCTCCTCGAGTTAAATATAGAAAGATACATGTTATACATGTTTGGTGATACGAAATTCACTACTTTCGTTGCATTAAAAATATTGATTTCAATGATTATGAAATTTAATAATAGTGTATGTTTGTCGTGTAATAAGGATATTTGCAATACCTAATTCGAAGTAAAATTGAATTAATGACCTAATTTTTAAAACTTTGAAAGTAATATAATTTAATTAAATAGTATATTCAGTCTGGTGTTTATAAATATGATATTTTGTTTTTTATTTTAGTTTAAATAACTATTAGCTCTTTCCAATATTCTTATAACTCATAACTATATTTATATCTAACAGCATGTTATGAAATTATTTATTTAATTAAATAGCAAAATATATGTGATGGGCTTTTTGATTCTAATTCATTTAAACAAAATTGTTAAATTATATAAATAAAAATATTAGTTAAATTACATAAATTTTAATTAGGTTTTCAGTAAGCAGTTGAGAAATAAAATTAAGTTATATAAAATTATATTCAAATATTTGTACAATTGATTATTGTTATATCTAGCTAATAGAGTAAGGAATTGAGATTAAAGATTATATATGAGGTGCTTATACAACGTAATTATTAAGATGACGTGCTAAACCTCAGATTTTTGTGAAACTAAGAATTTCAATGCATATACCTCTTAAAATGATTGATTGTGCTGTCAGTGGCAGCTGTTACTCTTAGGGTCACAGAGAAATTTAATTAATAATTTCATTTTCTCAGTTTCAAATAACAGTACATTCAGCTCTACTTAATAAATGCACGATAACTTGATTTGATCCATTGCTGAAAATTTGTCAGCGCATATTGTGTAAGCTTTTAAAATAATAAGTGCGTCATTATTTGTTATTTCTGAAATAGCAGTGCTTTGGAATGGTGAGAAATTAGTCTTCAGCTTAGATGTACATTAAACATTGGCGATTTCTTAAATTTATTTTATTCATTAAACTATACAAATCTATACAAATCAACATTCATCAGAATAGCGCGTGCTCCAATTTAGTATTATATAGCAAAGTAAATTTTATCGTATAATTTTAGGAGACAAATAATCTGAGTTTAGTTGTTAACGTGTTAGTTGTTAGCGATTTGTTGTAACTTTGTTAAATTAAGTAGTTCTTATATGTAAAGATTGTGGAAGTATGAAATAAATAATATTTTTTGTTTTTATTCATATTTTCAAATAATTAAGTAATTGTTGGACTGTGGTCTTATTTGATATTTTCTTACATTTCAGAATTCTGTTGTTTTTTATATATACCAGAAAATTCATAGATTACGTTTAAAATTAAATAGAATTATGATTATTATTTATTTGAAATCTGTCACTATCAATTAGTTTCACATAAAAATAGAAATAACTTTGCATAAAATATTTTAAGTGTTCAAAATCATCACATAATTGTTTTTAGTTTTTCAATTATAATGGTTTACTAAAGATTCGTTGGATTCGTTACGGTTACAGAAATAAATAAATGTAAAATAAGAAAAATTGAAATGTTCGTAAAAAATTAGCCAAAAGCACTATAGTTGCTCAAATATTTATACTATCATCGAAAAAAATGATAAATTCACTCTATACAAAAAATTAAAATCGTTGTTTCCAGAAATTAAAAAAACTATTCCTTTTATTTTATCATTTTTAAACGTACAGAAATGTTTCTATACATTTCGTGAAATATTTTAACAAAAAATGTCAAACTATTTTGCTGTATGAAACTTTAATTAAAACATACAAAAATTGTACTCACGTTCAGTTGAGGTTTGTCCCACGTCGTATGTGTAATAAGCACAATATGTGTGTGTAAGAAGTTGAGTCACTAGTAGAAAATCTGAAAAGGGATTATATGAATTAATCTCATATTATAATTCCTAAGGACAACAGATGTCAATGATGGATGTTGTTCATAAATTAGTTCTTGTTATTAGGTGAAAAAAATAATTGTTTATAACAAACTATTCAATTTGAGAGTGATTCCATTAATACGATCTAATTATGAGACAATTTCTTGCTAAAATATTATCTGTTAACGTTTTTACATGCTCAAGTTAATCAAATTAATGCTACATATAATTAATTGTCAACAATTTTTAATCAGAAAAGCTAAAACAAAGTTTAGTTGAGTTGCTAAAACTAAGTTTAGTTATATTATTAACTAAATGTTCATGTTTCATCTATTAAACGAATTTTCTCTGTGATAAAATCACATGGCATACAACATTGAAAAAGTATTATTGTAAAACAAATATATATATGTAATCAAAAGCTTAGGAGAAACCACCAGAATATTTTTTATTGCTTCTTAAACATATTTCAATGCAGGTTATAATTTTTTGTATTAGTTCTTAAACTGAATGCCCAAAATATGTAAAATGATATATATATATATATATATATATATATATATATATATATATATATATATATATATATATATATATATATATATATATATATATATATATATATATATATATATATATATATATATATATATATATATATATATATATATATATATATATATATATATATATATATATATATAAATATATATATATATATATATATATATATATATATATATATATATATATATATATATATATATATATATAAATATATATATATATATATATATAAATATATATATATATATATATATATATATATATATATATATATATATATATATATATATATATATATATATATATATATATATATATATATATATATATATATATATTTATAAGTTGTGTAAAAATTTGGAACAATTAATTCCAAAATATAAGAAAATTAATTTTACAATACAAATTTTGAAAATTTTAAAAATGTAGACATATATTTTTGTATTGAATAGAGTATAATGTATCAAACTTTTTTACATTGACTCAGTTCTTATACGCAAAATTAGAATGTGATTAAGCGTTAATTGCTTTCAAATACAAAACATTAATGGTATCTAATGAATAAAAGTTAAAAAAATGCGAATCTATTAGAAACTCAATCTTAAAGAAAAAAAAATGACAGTCAATCAATATGCTTCTTCTCAAATTTAGGTCACTGTGATCACCAACTTCTTCAAGCGTCTACTTCTATCTTTGGTTTTTCTTCATTATTCAGCGGATTCTTCAGATCGAAACGAGGAATAAAAAGAAATCTCATCAGGGATTCAGGAAAACTCCAGATTTCAACTTCTTTTTTACTCCGAGGTACTGCTGTGTTGCTGTTGAATTTTATTTTAGTGGTTTTAGAGGACTGAAATGTTTTACATGAATTTCAGTCATTTGAAACTTTTAAAGTTATAACTTTAATGCAAAGTATTGAAAAGAAATGGAATTTTCTTACCATAGTTTATATTTTAGCAAACTGAATTCATTACGTATTTTATGTTTCAATATTTTTTGAATTATAAATTAGTATTTATGGTGTTTCTTTTTTATTTATATGCAATTTTTTTTAATTATGATGTATGTAATTATTTTCTCACAAAATCTGAAGCAATTGGATAAGTATATTTTATTGTAAGTTTTTTATTATATTTTTGCAAATAAGTCATATTAACGCTACAAAGTTTCGATATACTATGCAATTGGGAAATATTTAAGTATATTATAATTTTCTTTTTCTGAAAAAATTAATGAAAAATCAGTTTTCTAAATTAAGAAAAACTGTTTATATTATGCTGAATTTATTTCAAAAGCCAAATGAAATGTAAAGTTGTTGCTCTGAAAAAAAAACTCAAATTTTGTTAGTAAGATAAGTAAGCGTATATAAATGTGAATGAAGCGAGTAAAAGATAATAATTTATAAGTATTTTTTATTGCACTATTCAAATATTTATAATTTTATCATCTTACTGGCTTTTCAATTTCCGCAGTTATATTTTATATATTGTTGTGAAGCTCTAATCACAACTTTCCAAGTAGTGTTTAAAAAATTTTAAGTATTACAAAATTAAGCCTTGCGTTTGATCACAGGAGCTGGGAAGTCCACTTGTATAGACGCAATGCTGTTACTGACACGAAATATGCCCTTTTAAGTCACCATGGAAATGAAGGCCATGATTATACATGAAAAACTGCTTCTTGTAGAAGAACCTTATTTGAGGGATTATGCAACCAAACTAAGATTACTGAAAACCCAACGTAGTTTTAACTAAAACATCCTGGAAAAGAAGAATGATCTCGAAATTCCAGATGATAAATCTTCCCTTATGACGTATAGACATTCCTTGGAATTAACAAATGTTAATATAAGGCTTAATTTTGTGTAAGGTATACTGAGAAAGAAAGATATTGCACCAAATGTTTTATAAGCACTTGCCTTAGAGAATATTGGAACTAGATATCCGTCTTCTCATTGGCTGCACATTTTACAGATGGGTCACAATTTGACTGTCACTTTAATATTGGGGATGGTGTTTTCTCTGGCGCTCTTTTTTATTTTATGCTCTGGCAGGTTATTTTGGTACTTCCTTCGACGATTAAGTTATAGCGATATGCATAGCTTTGAAACAACTATCAGCTATTCATTGTAAGATTTCAAGAGCAGTTATCCATTCAATCTGTACAATTGAACACCCACAAAAGCCTGATATTGTACAATGTCAAGAGCTCTTGCTTTGGGCGAGAAACAAATTGTTCTCCAGTAGGTGCCCGGCCACTGTGGCATATGGGAGAATAAGAATGCAGATATTCTTGCAAAGAAAAGTGCCAGCTTTCTTTAAGATCCTTCCACACCCCTATCATATTGGAAGATTAAACTGTTTTTAAAGTATCTGTTTGCTTCCAATTCTTCGCGAGACCTACAGACTCGTATAGCTCAAATATTTTGGAAAAATTTAAGTTCTTCTCTTATTCTTGATTTACCAAGACGATATGTAATTTCGACCCCTTGTCTAACAACAGGACATGACTGAATAGCATCTCATTTGAAGCGCTTGGGTATTCTTACTGTTCCTACTTGTCTCCTCTGTTGCTCTGTACAAGTAATGAACAGGGACCATCTGCCCCTGTGTGGGATTCATTGCTGCTCAATGGAGGAAACAAGATATTGGGAGGTAAGATCACTCCTTAAGCAAATGACTTCGCTCTCTTTTCTATAGTTTACATTTTTATTATCTTTAGTCCTTTATATTTTGCTTCGCTATTGGAAATATAAAATATATACTGAAAATTAAAATATAAAAATATAGCAACTAACTTTTATATGATGGAATTAGGTATCCAGACACGAAAAGGATTCGATGAAATAGCCATGTATTAAGTTCTCTTAAAATTTCGAATTCAGTGCAATGCATAGTATATTTTTTCTAAAATATGAGAACAGTTTCAAGATATTAGGTTCCTTAAAGAAAACCTGAGACACAGATGATTCAATATATCGTTCATAGATGATTGTTATTTATCTATTATAGTGTGGCGTAAGAAACATGGTTTAGTATTTATATTCGCTCGTGCCTTTTGTGTCAGCACAAAAAGGTCAAATGTCAAGAATTACTGATTCCGGAAGTTTTTTCTGAGAGTGCTGCCTACAAAACCAGCTATTTACATTTTATCCTGTGAACAAAACTGTTCATTTAGTACAATAGGAAGTTGATAGCGATTTGATATAAGAACAATGGCCAATCCTTATCTTCATTCGATAGCCTTGGTTCAGTCTAACCAGTTATTCTTAATGTACATTTATATGGATAGTGCCAGGAACCAACTACATGATTAGCTCTTCTTTATTCGATCGATTCTACAATTACTGATTCATATCCTCTTACTATGTCTAGTGTTATGTAAATATGTATTTATGATTACTAAATATTCTTTTAGTTTGTGACTACATAAGTTAAATTCAAATTTTATTAGTTTTCGACTTAATTCAAAATTTTCTTTTGAGAAAGAAGTTTTTAAAATTTTTAACTGCAGTGTAAAATAAGTAAACCCTTAAAATTTAATAAATGCAAAATAACTGTGTTATATTTCAAATATTTGTCAGCATTTGTAAACATTTTTGAATTCAAGTAATTTAATTCCACTGAATACGAATTTGTATTTACTGATCCCTTAATCAACTTTGTATTTACTAATAAATCATTAAAGACTAAATACCAAAAAAGAGATAAAAGGCATTTTAGTCTAATTGCATTTTTAAAGTTGAGATCCTGGGTATTATAATGCATATTCTTTAATTAACTTGCATTTTAAATTTTTTTTTTCAACTTAAGGAATTTTGTTAAATTTATATGAATTAAAATTATTTTGAGGAATGTTATTTTCCTTTAACGAATACATTTATAGTAAAGACATATGGGGTAAATAAAAAGAAATATTAAATGCTATTTGCTTAACTATTGTTCCAGGAATTTAATTTAAAAAAATAGATATTTTTTTTCAGAAACACAATCAACGCAGGCATTTCATCATCCAGAGTGTAACAGATCATCCAAAATCTTGGAAAACTATGAATTCAACTGAAAATTACTTGAGCCGAAAATCTTTGGTATGTGAACAATGAGCTGTTAGGATAATGATTTTAGGGCAGTGTGCTTTCAACTAAGATGAATTATCCTCATCTATTGAAGCTAAGACGAGCTGATCCGTAGACAAATCTTTAATTAATTCTTGAATTATGAACAGATTTTAATTTTCAATGAAATTCTTAGAGATTTTGATTTATTCTTACATTTCTAAGGAAATTCTTTAACATGTCTCTAATAAAAAATGAAATACAGATATTTCATCATTGAAATGAGTTTAAACTATAATTTTTCTTTAACACTGTATTTGAATCAAGTATTGTTCTGTGGAAATAGTAGAAATATTGGATTATTCAGAAAGAAATTTCGTTTTATCCACTTCAATCAGTTTTTTGCTAGTAAATTCCAACCAACCATTTTATGAGTGTGGAATCAAGCCATTACCGGAAAGATGGTAAAAAAATGTTGGACTACAATTGACACTATACAATTAAATAAAATATTTATTCATTATAAGTTTTCCATTTTCATAAAGAAAGAAACTAATTTCCGTACAAACCAATAATTTGGTTAAAAAATAATTTAGAAAATGTTTGAAAAAATTATTTAGTCAACAGATCAAGAAATTTTTTGAATAAAGTGACACACGAATCTAAATCAATGAAATTTTGGCGGAATTTAAAACCAGAATACTCACTCGGAAAAGAGAAATGTCAGACATTAAACACTCCATGATAGGATTAATACGTGAAAACAGCCAATTCAATGATTCGGATAAGAGTGTAGCCTGTGTGGTATTTCAGGAAACGGTTTTTACCCGAAAAACGAATCTTAAACCAAGTAATTATATTTGGTTGAAGGCAATATGTGATCTTTCACCCTTAAAGTTTCCATGTAATATGTGAAAAGACCTGTTTTTATTCACTGCACAAGAAATAATCTTTAATACGTGAATTAGTCATCTATAATAGATTACATGCAATAACATAATATTTTCATTTATTTAATTCATATTTTTGACATTACACACATAAAAACATATTATAATTATATAAATTTGTAAGCACTCATATATTGAAAAATTTATATATTCTAAGTATATCATTTTAAAAAGCAATATTCTGCTACACACAGTTAAAGAATCAATTTCAAAGATTTTTTATTTTTTTATTAGCTGCAAAATTCTATTCATGATTGCAGTTTCAATTTTTGAATTTTCATGAACTGTTGTTTCTTACAGTTGAACGGAATGTAAATTATAAAAATTAAATTTTATTATTCTATTTTGATATATATATATATATATTGAGTGTGAATTATTTATTTACTTATATAATCCAATTTGTAATATAACACTCAACTAGATCATAAACGAAATGTGTGGCTGTGTATTCATAATTATAATATACGTCATTGTACCATTGCTCAGAAGATCTTATTCCTTATATATCCAATCACCGTGTTCCATCCACTAAATCTATATTCTCGAAGGGATGTTTTGAGGTTATATGACCTCGTGCCTCATTGTTAGCCGTCTTCAAACAAGGTTTACGTTGCGAAATTTTTGGCTGTATGATACGATTGGAGAATGCGTCCGTTCGTCATATTGGTCATAAAATTTTATTCTCGTGTCAGGTCGTCAAACTCCCTGCTAAGGCATAAAATTCTCAAAGGGAATTTTAGCCCCGTTCCGATTTTGCCAAAACGTTTGCGCCAACCATATCCCATTTTATTTTTCTCTCAGCAGCTTTTGCAACTAAGAAAAGCGGGCAGAAAAACTCATGTACTTTTTATGTTTATGCTATTTTTACATGAGTGCCTGTCAAAAGCAAATTTTATGGCACAAGCAGAAGTTGTAAGTATTAGGTATAAGTTTTAATATTATTTCTCGTATTGTAAAACCCTACGAGAAGAATGAATTTTATCTACCGGTCGGCAGTTTCTCTGAGAAAATTTGATTTCGTAAAACCTTTGTAATCACACTTCCAGATTATGGCTTTCATTTTTTGAGAGTTTCATGTGAATATTACTTTTTACTAGCAATTTAAATCTTTTGAAGGAATCTCCACAAAATTACTTTCTTTTTTTTCAAATATTCATCTTAACCTTATGTTTGATATCTTGAATCAATGCTTTTATTTTTCTACATGAAGTTTCTCAGATGAAACGGCTATTTAAATTATTATAATATTTTTTTGTAAAAGAACAAATTTCCGTATATATATATATATATATATATATATATATATATATATATATATATATATATATATATATAATGAATATAATCTACTTTTCTAATGAGAGAAATGTGTGTGTGTGCTATACACATAAATAATTACAAGTTATCGTGAATTCTTATATTATTGGCGGTTTGGTAAAATTATTTTATGCAGGAAATATTTAAACGTAAATGACATTATTTGTATAAGAAATAATTTTAACTTTATGAAAAAAATTATTCCGTTTATTTGGTATGTTTTTATTGCGTGGTATATTAACAAAAACATATTTAATGTGTATGATATTATAATATGAATTATTTTTTTACACGAAATTCTGAAAATATTTCAAGCAGCACGCATTATAGTTTATTTAATAGAAGTTTCATTTAAATAAACATATAGAGAAGTTTATTTAAAGAGACTAGACAAATAGCTTATTAATAATTACTGAATATTAAAAATTATGTCTTATTGATAATATAATACATAAGAAAGATTATTTATAAGGAAAAAAATTCTTAAAAGTGTCCTATATCATTGAATTGTTAAGTTTATTGTATCCATCTTTATAAAATGCTTAAAAATTACGAAACATTTATACACATAAAAATAAGAAATTTTATGATGGATAATTTATTTTGTCATCCTGAGTGAGAGAGAAATTACTGATGCAGAGGGAAACGTAAAACTTTTCAAAAAGTGTCTATTTACTTTTCTATCTTATTTAAATTGGTGTTTACTATAAAGTATAGGATTATTTATATTTGTGATAATGGTATATTCATATACAATTTTTGTTATTGAAATAATATAAAAATTAAATCCTTACTACTATAAATTAAAATTTTATATTCTTGATTTATGAAATAGTTAAACTTCAAAATGAAGAAACAAATTAATTGCTCTATTTTTAAGAACTCAATTATTTTTACCCTTTTTCTTCACTTGATGCATCACATAGCGAAATTATTTGCTTTTCGATATCATTAAACATAGGAAATGGATATAATAAACTATGATATAGGAAAAACATAAATATTTAATAGCGTCATGTATAAGTACATAAAACAGAGAGAGTGCTAAAATTCTTCATTCTGATACATCACAGGGGGACAATAAAGTGTTTTAAACTCTATTACATTGCTTTGAGTATTCTCTAATGCCCATGAAAGTACATTAAATTGTTTTTAAATCTGACACATTTATGGCGCATAAAGTACTTGTTTTCTTTTAAAGTTTTATTTATAGATATATAAAATATTAGGTAATAATTTTATTTATTAATGTTTCTAATTTAAATAAATGATTGCATTTTCTTTGTTTGCTTGAATTTTTGAAGTTTTGTTACATTATTTTATTTTTATGTATGAAAAATCAGTGTTTAAGAATAAAATCACCTTACTTAAATAATTACAGCGTATATTCGCTTATAATTATGTTTTAATGAGTGAAGCTAAAATTATTATTTGATATAAACTTGAATTAAATGTAATAAGTTGTATTCATTCATATCTTTGTAAATGGCAAAATTATATTTGGAATTATTAAAAATGGAAAGGAAACATATTAGCTGAAGAAGGTGATTATTTCTACTATTTTAGTGCATACTGACCGATTAATATGTGATTTCAACGATAAAGATTTTCTATGATGTGTATTTAAAATACAAGGAAATCTGATTCAACCATTATTAAATTTTTTAAAAAAATCTTAAAATATAGCGAAGTGAACAGTTTTTATTGAATTTTCCATATTAGTATATATTTAGTTGAGTGACTTAAAAATTATTCGTTAAAGAATAATAGTGAATTTCTATTTTTTATTCATAATTTTTAACTCTTATCAACAATTAATTAAATAATTTAACTAAATATAAATTACTTGTTACTAGTCATTAGAATAAGTATAATTTGATAGTAAGGAAATACATTTTTAAACTAGGAAAATCTCATTTTCATGAAGGTATACAAATTTTGTGTCTTTTATTATTTTGAATACATTACAAAGTACATTAGTTCGGTAATTAAGGTAAGATTGAATATTTGAGACATTCATCTAGAGCATTACTGCTATTCAATCGGTCAGAATGTCTTCTCACCTACTTCGGGCATTTCCCAGCTCCTCGGAGCAAGTTCAATTAAGTCATCCATTCATGGGCCCATGGAGTGGTAAAATCAATGATTTCCACGCTAATTAGGCTCGAAAATCTAAGACGCTGGGAAGTGAGATAGCCTTGGTTTTAAATACACATCAATTTCACAAGTTTCTCGCGACATTACCCTCGTTTTTGTACTTAAATTTGAAAATGAAAGTAAGATCTTAGATATCGCCACGCGAGACATTGATGGAGAAATCTAGTTTAGAGTAAATTTGCAGTTGCACATTATCACTAGTTGTATAATGACCGTTCTGATTCACGGCCAGTGGCAGCATTAATGAAATCTTCGGCGCCCCGCTGTAATTAAATGGACGCAGTCCTTTCTCGCAACGATAAGCACTGACCCGTTAACACCATCATTATGGGGAGATCCATGGTCGCCAATGTCGCGAGGACCCGCTAAAGCGGAGTGTATTCTTAATTTCATATTAGAGGCCGAGATTAATCATTTTCAACTTGAACATAATTTTGTTCTCAAGGTGGCAGATTATGCGCCAAAATTTCACACACTGTTAATCCAGTTTTCGCTCCCTTTCGATATACACAGGTAACTTCGTCAAGATTTTAAGCTACTGTCATTTTGTATTATTTACTTAAAATTTCTGTAATAATGTTTCACCCCTCCAATTATAATAAATTATGTTTCAAAATCAATCAAATCAAGTGGTTGAATAACCTTACATTCATGAGTGAAAATCAGGACAGATTAAAAAATTTTATCCACATGAGCACGATTAATGAATATCCAATATAATATATAAATTAAATTATGACAAACTTGTTCAATTTAATAGAAATTTAATTTTTAAATATTTAAAATTAAATAACCTTTTTTATGAAGAAAAATTACTATTACATTTTCTTAAATATTTATTAAAAACTACTGGAAATTTATATTATTATCGTTTCCTCATAAAGAAAAAACACAATTTTTAATAATCATCTTTTATACAAGCAAATTTTATTGGTAAAAAAAGTGTTACCTCAATTCTTAATGTTTAAAATCTAAAAATAAAGAAATGTGCTTTCAACTCAAGAGGTGTTTTTAATGAAAGGTAATTTTATACATATAACACAAAACTCTAGAACGGAATTAAATATCTTTCTTGATTTGAAATACTATTTTAATGCTACAATAAAACTGCTTATCAAAATAATTAACTAAATGATTTGCTTATAACAAATATTTCATCAATTCGGAAGTTGAGTAGACTTTAGAGTTGTAAGATTCAAAGGCCAGCTCAACTTTAAATTATTTTCGAAAAAAGTAATTTTTTTCTATATAAAAATAATGAGGAACATAAATATGCCGACTTAATTTTCGGCATTCTGAATTTCTGTATTTTGTTCCCGTACAGCTATCAGTTATTTTGACTCCTGCCATCGGGTGTGAATATTTGTGGTGGTTTGAAACACACTTTGCATTATGTGTCCCAGTATAAGTAGCTCCAATGCTAAAAAATAAGTATAACGTGACGAACAAGAAGTTACTCGTAATACGCTAAGTTAATACTAAATTTAACTCTGGTGTTAAATTTAGTATTTACTTGAAGTTATGTTACAGTCAGTAATACTAAAGTTTACACTTATACTAAGGCAATAAGCAAAAAATTCACTTATTATCATCCACTCCTTTAAACTATAAATGAATGTTATGATTCAAAATACCTTACTGTCAATTCCGAAGCATTTTAGCGTGTTTCAGAATAAAGTGATTTAAATCATTTTAGAGGTAAAAATTTCTGTTGCAAAACAGTTTTAAAACAATGGAAAACATTATACAACCAATGAAATTTTTATTAATTTTTAGTTTAACATAATTAAAATGTTAAAAATGAATTCCGTTATTATTTAATGAAGGTGTTTATGCAAGTTATCATTTGTTTTCTAACTAACACATGCATATTTTACTGAATATAAAAGTATGCATACCGCAAAAAAAGTAATTCTTCTCTTATGTTTTTGTTACTTTGTGTTCTTCGTAATTTTTTCATTATTAATTTTTTATGTATATATATATATATATATATATATATATATATAATAAAGAACACATAGACACCAACTTAATTTTTGGTAGTCTGAAATTTGTAAAAAAATATTATAATTCAAATGTCAGAAAAATAACTTTTAAATTTAGAATACGCTAGTTGTGAAATTAAAAATATATAAAACGGGTGTTTAGAATTATCAAAAGAATGTTACTGTCTTAAAAAAATATTTACTACGAAAAAATTGCCTACTGAAGATACTCCCTGTCAATGAATTATATCTCTTCTTTATATTTCTTGATTTGGTTGAAGTGTTTTTAACAAAATTTATCCACTTAGACTTACAAGATATGGTTCTCTTCTTCTTTTAAATCATTACTTAAGTAAACTCAAAAAGCGAGATAAGTTGCAAAGGATTTATTATAATGACCTGTGACTTAAACACGTTTCTTTTGTGGATATTTCCACTGGGTGTAATTTCGTGCTGTTTACTTTAAGCATGCTGTAATAAAGTATCCGTAATGAAAGCTCTCATCGGATGAGCAATTTCCAAAAACAATGGCCTTTTTTGCTCTTTCTTCAAAGTAATTCATGCGATGCATCTATGGCAAAAAAATAAAATACGGTTTTTTTTTTATTTTCCTGTAGTCTTAATTTGCATTTTAGTTACTTTATAAATAAATTTGAGTCGTATAAAAATTAATGAAACATTTCCCTGGTCTTAGTAAAAAGGATTTTTGAAGTTTATTGATATGAAGCTTAAAATAACAAGGTTATAAAGCATTAATGTACTAATGAAATATTTTGAGTGTGTTATGTGTGAAATATTTTGAGTGTTTGAGTGTGTTATTTTTTTTTCAAAATTTAAAGTTAGGATTTAGTCAGTGTGCATCAAAATGAAGTTAAATTTGAAAATTACGTTTACTTCCACTAATTTGTTTCTTTACTACACATTTTTTAAAAATAATTACTTTAATTAATAAAATAAACAATAAATGTATTGATATGTTTCATAATAGAAATTTTTGGAGCGTTTTTAGAATTTTAAGATGGTTAAATGAATTAAATTCTGATTTTGTTTTTGTCATTTTATGATTTTATAAACTTATGATAATATATTAGAATAATTTGATAAAATTGTCTTTATCTATCGAAATGGACTTTAATCATTTAAATATTTATATTATGATGTTTTAAAGTAGTTTGAAACTAATATGCATCCATTAAGTTAGTGACTTTCAATTAACCGAGTTCTTAAAAAAAGTGTTTACTCTCTGGTTTTTAATTTAAGACTTCGTGTGTTATTTGCCCACTTTTGGACTTGGATATTCGTGTTGTTTCGGAATTTAATTTAAGCTGTAAATATTGGTCAAGCACTTCTATGGTTCTAAATATTGTGAATTAATAAAATTCTAAATGATGGTTAAAATGACACAATTTCTGAGCAATTGTTTTAAAAAAGTATTTTTCCTATTCTCAAAATAATTCATACGGGAATATAGTCAAATGCAATTTTCACTAAATTACCTCTATTTTCTCTTGCTTTCGAATATTTTTCAACAAACAATAAGTAAAAACAGTAAAATAGGAAATAAATAAATTTGAATATTGAATATAAAATAATAAGCAAAGATAACTCAAAACAATGTATTTTTTTAATTAAAACACAATCCTGTGTGTTAAAAAATTATTTCATTCTATTGTATAGGCGTTTCCAGTTACTACTAAAATTTTTACGAACATCGTTCATGCATTGCAATTTCATAAATTTTAAAAATACATGAATCAAAAATTTCTCCCTACTTTTAATTTGACAGCTGTATTTACTGATTTATCATTCATAACCTAGAACTTATTTTCTTCGCTTAAAAATTTAAATAATTTATCTAAAACAACTGCAATTTCAAAAAAAGTTCGAAATTCGAATATTCATTAAGAAATAAGCGACTTCTGATGTTGGAAAAGAATTAAGAGGGAGAAAATGAAATGTATTAATAAAATTATCTTTAATTACTTTCCTAATGTACAAGAATTAATGAAAGGAGAAAAATAATCTAAGATTCACAAAGAAAATAAGACGGAATTGACCAAAGTATATTGACATGCTTATTTCTGTAAGAAATTTAATTATGTAGAAAAGGTCAAAGACCCAATAGGAAATGTTAATGGTTCATGAAACATAAGGAAATGCTGTAAAATAATAATGGTTATTATGGTAGGAAACGCGAAAAAAATATATATAATCATTGTTAACTTCTATCTATATTTTCGCGTTTAATCAGTGAAAATATCTCGATGTGTGAAAGTAAATTAATTTTAATCGAATACCATTTTTATTTACATTTGGAACAGTTACAATATCAAAATTATTATATTACTCTATAACAATAGGGATAATAATATATATTAAATTTATGATAATAATATATATTACCAAAATATATATCATTTTAAAAATAATCGTTTTAAATCAATAATTTTTAATCGTTTAAAATGAATTGTGTTAAATGATTAAAGATTTAAATAAAAAATCGGTAAACAAATAAATCGTTTTAAAATTTATTCTTTAGACTTAAAAGCAGAAACTGAAATAATAATAATATCCTTTATGCAATTTTTATTAGATTATTAAACAAAATTTAACAATAATTAAATAAAAGAAATTTAAAAAATCATTGGTGTGCTAATATAATCAAGTTTAATATACATGAATTTATATTTCTTTGAAAATTGCTTTTCAACAATAATGAATCAATAATTCTGTAAAGTGATTTCTTTTAACAAATCAATTTTTGAATAAATCCTTCTTTTAATCATATTTTTTTCAGTTGGAAAATTTAATATTGATTAAATTTTTTCAAAAATGATAAAACTAAGTTAGACTTGTAATAAATTCCAAAAAAATATATTTTCAAAATGACAAATATAATTCTTTTATTTGGAATTCAAGAAATATTTAAATAATCAAATAAAAGTTTCCAACAGAGTAAACTTTAATGTTTTTAATTTGGAAATTTCAATAAACAGAGCATTCAATGAGAAAAATAAATTCATTTGCTATTCAAGCGTAAATAATCATTTTGAAATTGTACTTAAATTTATTACCTGAAAAAATCATGTTTCTTTGCTCAAGCTAAATGAAGTATTTTTCTACTTCAGTAAATATCTTAAATCAAATAAATGCAAATAATATATAAAGTTACTTATTTATTACTTCTCTGAAATATTAAATTTTATTTACACGGTGTTAATCTTTTATATTATTACATTTTAGTTCAAGGGAACCATTCTTGTTATGAATTTTCTTGTTTCTCTGTCTTCTTTTTTACATTGCTTCAATTGCGTATGCTTCCTTCAGCCTGATTTTATTTAAGGAATTTATTTATATTTTGATAAAGTGTAGCTGGTTTTTTTAATACAAATCTATGATTTGTCTTCAAAAAATTTATTTTAACACTATATTTTTAAATGGGACTTAAATTGGCTGTAAAAATCACGTATTTTTAAATAAACGATGTAAAATTTATTCATCGATGTAAAATGTATTCATCGTGTAAGACTTATTCAAGTATTTTCATTGTTTATTTTAAAACTTAGTGTCGGATTCTTCATATAATATTATTTTAAATTATATAACATTCTCTAAAATAAATACGGGTTGAATTACTTACTATATAAAACACGCATAGAATGTTAAATTCATTTAATAATCACTGATTAGAATTATAAAACTGGTCATTGAAAAAATATTTATAACAAAATATTGTAAAAAGGCATTTGATAATTTGTAAGCTAGATGAAAGAGAAAACTTGGATCCCAAACTTTAGAATCAGCGCCCAAACTTTTCTTTTGGGATTTGAAACCAGATCCATTGGCTGTGCGAAACTCATATATAAATCGTGATCGTATGTAAAACATATATTTTGGGAAAATTAATCACTTACTTTAAAGACATATATCTGTGGAATAAAAGATACTTCGTATCTTTTATTAAGTTCTATTGGTGAGCTTATTTTTGAACATGTATATACTTGTTTTCTTACTTGAACTTGATTTTTCACATGAAATGTCTCATAAAAATAGTTTTTATCACATTATTTCAATCTATTATATTTCAAGTAAGATTTCTTATCATTATTTTTAATGCATATTTTAACATAAGTGTGTAGTGTTCCTAAAAAGTATCATTTATTCATTAAAAAAAATTTAATTTATATAATTATTTACCACGCAGTAAACAGCGTAATAGCTGAAAACTGTAAGGCATTTGAACATCTATCTATCCCATTTTGATCTTTTGGAAAGACTTCTCACAGGTAATTGGCTTATCCACATTTCACATGGTAGAAAACCTTTAAATTCTCAATCATTCACCTAACAGATGACCGTGCAGAGAGCTGAAACATGACACATATTTTCAATTGTTTAATTGTAGTTGCCGTGGAAACCAAAAAAATCGCAATTTTAAAAGTTTCGTCTTTACAATTAAGCCACGTGGAACACACCAGCCATTGATTTAGGAAAAGTGTTTCGTACTTGCAGAAAATAAACACAAAATACTATAGCAATCCTATTTAAATACGAAAGAGATTTTATCTTACATTGATCAAATGAAAATTAAAATGTTTGCTGTTCTTTTTCGAAATTAAATTTTATTTTTTGAATTTAAGTGTCAAATGTAATTTCAAATATTCAAATATTGATGTAATACAATTTAGACCTATTATTCGTTAATTTATTCAGATATTAGCGATTTAACTACTATTTAGCTTGTTCTTCTGGATCAACTAATAAGGAATGTGTTAGTTTTATATTTTGACGCATTTTGACGCATATTTAAGTAGATATGTTATCTTCTATTCTCTAACATATTAATTTTTTATTTAATATTTTGTAACTGCTTAAAACAAAGTAACATGTAATTTTACAGAAATACCATAAAGAGTTGAATAAAACTTAAAATAAGCATCAAATAAATGAATTACACATTTTGTGCATGTTATCAAATGCCAGTTTTCCTTTTAGAAAAGAAGTAAGAAAACAAATTTTGAAGTTTTAATATTGATATAACTGAAAGATAACAAAATAATAAACAATTCAATTTTCAGAAAAGTTACCCGATTCCACAAACGTTGAACTCTTGCTATCGATTCATTAAATAAGGTAAGGTTTACATTGAAACAGACATCTCGCATTTTGTACCATTTTTACAGATGTTCTTTTATGTTAGATATCAATTTATTCTTATCTACTTAACATTCAATTTTGAAATGCATTTTTCTGAATTCTGCATCGTGTAACTTTAAATAAAATTCTGTCTCGTTGCAAGGTTTAGAGAATATACCTTCTCAATCGTCAAATTTCCGTTTATATTACTTGCGATGGAAAACTTGTCTCCGTTGTCAAGCACATATGGCGCATTCTTTTATTTGCCTAGAAAGAATGTTCAACAAGGACTAAGAAAGGATATAAGTTTTATTCAAAATCATCGAAACTTGAATATAATTTGTTGTTAGACTATCTGCATTTGACATGAATAGCGGAAGAATTATTTCTATATCTCTGATAGAGCCGCCATTTATAAGAACAGCAGATAAGGGGTTAAAAGATTTGTATTATGAAGAAGTAGCAGAAATATTAATAAAAAACACGTTTATTCCCTTTTATATAAAATCTTAGAGCATCTTGTTGTTTAATCGCTGTATTAACTGTATAAAAAGAGTAAAATAAGTAAGAAATTGCTATTTTTCTCTATCAATGTCATTTGTTCAAGAAGTTTAAATTTTTCATTGTTAAATTTACTTAGATACACACGTGATGTTACTTTTCAGAAAGGTAACAATTCATTCGATCATGCAAATTATTACTAAAATCTTATATTAATGACATCATTCCCAAAATGTTTTAAATGATTTTTAAAAAATATTTTCCTTTCTTTTATTATTCTCTCAATAACAGTTAATATATTTTTAGCATATGGTGGTCTAAGGTATAACTATCATTTGTTTACAATACAATTTTAAAAAATAATGTTCACAAAATTTTAAGAAATTATTGCATTTAGGAATCATTATTAACTAATTTCTTATTTACGCATTGCTATTTTTAATTTTACCAAGGTAACCATACTAATTTTAAGTTATAGTTCTAGTTTAAAAAAAAAATACATTTTTTTTTCAAATGTATAAAACATCATGTAAGAATATTACTGTCATTATTAATTTTTAATTTCATAACACACATCTCAGCATTAATTAATCAATAGTTTCCAAGTGTTTTAGAATATTTGAACAAGATATTTAATTTAAATAAATTTAAATATATATATTTATAATCATATATATTCCGAAATATCGAACATTGGAAAAATAATTCAGAATATAATCTACCATTCATTTAATCATTCAAAGAATATCTGGTTCCTTTCTTACTTAACGTATTATTTTATAATTGCAGTATTTTTAAACGTATTTCTTTATATCCTTGATACCAGGGAAAAGTACTTGAATATAGTGGCGGAAAAAATTTCAAAGAATGTGTTTAGATACAGTGTACTGAATATACCACAAAAAAGATGAAAATTGACGCATATTAATTGCGTATTGTCTTCCAGATGGATTTTTATAGATAGTTTGGGCCATATATATATATATATATATATATATATATATATATATATATATATATATATATATATATATATATATATATATATATATATATATATATATATATATATATATTTGAACAAGGATTCCTTACCCAAGCGACAAGCGACTAGTGAAGGTTTTTTCAGATTTCTAATATTTATTTCTTGAGGTATTTTTTAAGTCGTTATTATATGCTTTCAAGCCAGTTATTCCTTTTCTCTTGATTGGTTCATAGAATCACGTTTCAATGCAGACTACAAGTAAATCACCTTGCATTGTAGAAATTGCAGGCATTTTCATCGTCTTTGGACTAATATATTTGAGATCATAATTATCTACCCTTTTGAATAAGGGGCAAGAGAATGGTGGTCTTTTTCATGCGAATATATTCATAACGTGTTTCAGAAAAGAGGAAATCTGTGCTTGGAAAGTAAATGAAGTCCTTAATGCCCTTTAGAAGTTGGGCGGGGGTAGCGTTGCTGACAAAGCTCATGTTAATAGCGGAATTAGAGGCCACCTCGCCCACGTTATAGAGTGTAGCGCCTTTTCAACAAAGCACGAGATATTCTGTTGTAAATGAAAATACGTTTCAAGAACAAAAAGATTGGGTTTTTCTGAATTACTCTTGCGGATTATTAGGGATAGTGGCCATAATAACTGGGGAAAATAACTTAATCAAGCACACTGAAAATATATTTAAGGATTAAAGCGAAGCTATTTCCTCAGGAGTTTCTCATTTGAATTTCTGATTTTGTGGCGTAGTAGTAAAAAAAATCATAATTTTTAAATGCTTTTAATGCATTTCAGTGAATTTATTTTACTTGAATTTAGGTAATAACTTAAATGACTTTTTCGCTAGTTTATGATGCTTTTTCATAAAACTTATAAATGTAAAAATCTTATACTAATTAAATTTAATTCAAGTGATTTAAATAAAGTAAAATTCACTACATTTGTAGTTAGTTATATGAGGGGAGAAATTCAAAAGTTTTTATTTTTTATTTATAAAATTATCATGTTATAACAAACATATATTTTTTATCATTTTATGTTTAAAAGAAATATTTTAAACATGCAGTATCACATTTAAAAAACACTTATATCATGTTAAAAATAACATTTCAGTGAAAAATGTATGCGAATTTTAGGAAAATGATGAACTATAAAGTTAAATACTTTTAAAATTTTGTGGAATTTATCTCATTAATTATTTATTATTCATAAAATTTGCCTAGCAAATTATATTAAACATTTTTAAGCAAAATTAGTTTAAAAGCAATTTTATTTCAAAAATTTTTAAGTGTAAGATAATTAAATTAGTTTCAGTTTAAAATCTTTTGTAATTTCACACCTATAAGCATTCATAACAGCTTACATAATAGCTTTTCAAAACAATAATACGTCTAGTAAAAATAATTTAACATAAACTTTATTCTCTTTTTCCGCATTTTGTTATTTTTATAGCAATGTTTTATTACTGTGAACAGAATTATGTTAAATGTCATCCAGTTTTCTCCGTCTAAAAAGCGGATGCTTCAAAAACAATGTTTATAAAGCCTTAAATACATTTTTCAAAATTTGAAACAAAAATATATAAATTCTATCTCCCTTTTTCTTAATTAAATGTAGAAGAAAAGTGCTTATAAAGGAATTTCTCAAAAAATAATAACCTAAACTAAAATAACTTATGGTTTTTTTAAGCTATATTAAAAATTTTGTCTGAAAGATGAAAATATACTTTCATTTAGAAATTACAATTTAAATAACTAAAGCATTAAATTAAAAGAGAAAGATCAAACATAAATAAAGTAAATGCAAAAATATAGTTTTACACATTTTAAAAAAATAATCATATTTCAATAACCTGTATTATATTTATGCGCTATATTTAGGTTTTGGAATTTTATAAATTAAAAATAAATAATGAGATTTTATGAATTAGTAAACTTGAAACCAAATTTACTATTATAATTATTTATGAAAACATTAATTATCTTTTAAACTGCATTTAACAATTTTGTAATTACTATAATGGGGAATTTTAGCAGAAAAAGTTCACAATAATTAAAAACAGCTCTGAGATAAATTTTATGTCAAAAATTATATGTTTGAATAACTTTTTAATTTTTACTTTTATATAGGTTTACGAAAAATGAAGCAAGTTCTACAAAGCCAGTAAAATAATGTCTTTCAATAAAGACTTTAATTTACCCATACATTTAAAGCTATTCAGTTGTAAAAATGCAGTAATTAATGTTTTCCATAAAACACTTACAAAATAGAATTTGAAACGTTATATTTACATAACTTAATTTTACATCAAATTAATAATACATTTTTTAACTGTTTTATTGCATATAAAAAGTATAAATAAAACCATGCAATTAAAGAGTCAAGATAGTTAATAAGAAATTGCTGAGGTACATAAAGTAATTTAATATTACTCTTTAGAATAATTAATAAATTACTTTGCTTCATAAAAATACCCTGATAAAATGATATAAAATAAAAATCCAGAAACAATCTTGGATGAAGAATTTCTCTATTCAAGAAACTGATTTTGTTTTGGGGGATATTTTGAAATCATCTCTATGCTTCCTCGCTCTTTTGTTCCAGAACTTTAAATAAATTTTCCATAGTTTCTTGATTACTTATATATTAATTTTTTCCTAGATAAGATGTCATTTTTATGCTTAATTTTATGAATGTTTCCCTTGGTTTTTATGGTAAAAGTAATCACTTAAGATTTTCTAGTCGCTTCACTGGCTGCATAGCCATTGAAGCGATAAGAAAAGTCTTTCTGAGTAAAAACATCTAGCTTATTAGAAAGAATTACACTTTGAAAAAACCTTAGTTCGGAAATAATTGCGGATTTTTAATTGGTTAATGGCTACATTGTTTTACCACAGCTTTTTTGTATCCCTTAGTATCGATTATATGTGGAATTACAAAGGAGTAGGAAAAAGTATCATTGAATTTGTTTTGGGTCTCCGTTTCGAATAAAAACAATTTTTATGAATATCGCATCATATTGCATTCATTGATTTGCTTTCGTAAAATGCAGTAAACGTCATTCTTTTTTTAACACTTTGATGATGGTCACAAACACTTTCTTAGGAATCTGAAATGGTTTGCTTGGATGAATTTTTGAACATGATGCTCGTTATGTACAGAAAAATATTTATTGATTTTTAGAATTGTTATCTTTCATTTTTATGATAAGTATTTCATATGGTTTCCGACTTGATGAAAAACCTAAGATTGTATTTTATAATAATTAGAATGAGGATTTATTGTTTAACTATAATTTATATTCCAAATATTAAAATTTAAACTCCCAAATTTTATGCACACATAATGATAAAATTCTTTCGTAATAATAATTCTAATTGCATTTTTTCAAAGCAATTTAAAATATTTCTTGCAACTTAATACAAACAATGAATGGTGAATCACATGTAATATGTAAATATAAACAACTAAAAGTATTCATTCACATTATCAGACGTTCCTTCGATAAGAAAATATTCATCAATGTTGCTTATGAAGTAATGATTTTTAACACAATACATATTGTATTTTTAACAAACGCACTTAACTAAATGAAATTGTTAAATGGAATGATTTCATCAACAGAAAAAGTATAGGTTGGAAGAACTAAATCTCAGAAAATAAAATTTTATTTTTGATTCCATAATCTGTTCTTTTTGATTATTGCCTGTTCAAATAAATAACTCTAATGAAAATTAAAGGAAATAGAAATAATTCATTGACTGGAATATAGCTCTGATTAAATTTTAAATGTCTTTACACATAATTGGTTAAAAAACTTACCAATTTATTCAACTGTCTCTTTTACATTTATTTGCAAATTCTCTATTTAGTCAAATAGGAATAAAATAATGCGATATTAATTTCTCAATGTTTTCTCTCCTCAAGCGAATTCAATGGTTATTAAAGTGACCTAAATTACATTTTATAATTGTGTTTTTAAATATATTTTAAATAAATTGGTACTGTGACAGCTCTACTGTATGAAGATTATAAGCTTTGTCCCATCGAAGAGAAATTTTACTTTAATGAGTTGTCAAAAATGATAACGTAAATAAACGAAGAAAAAGAAAAAAAATATTGGAGAATTATTGGGATAAATTTAATCTTATTAAGAGATTATTATATATGATTATAAAATTAATAAATAATAAGAGTTTAGATTTATTTTTACTATTTTTTTCAATTATTTATTTACTATATAAGCTTTATATAATTTTCAACTATATAAGCATATTTTTAATGTACTTTAACAGTGTACATTCCGAAAGTAAAAAAGGAAAATAAGTTGTGTGAAAAGAAAATATACACGTAAGAATCTCTTTAGGATTTTTGTACTTAAAAAAAAAAAAAAAATAAAAAAAAAACTTTTTATTTTAAAGAAGCTAACCATATTCTAAAATATTTGTAAATAACTTATTAATTAAAAGAAAAGTGCACTTTCATTACAAGGTTTTAAAATGGACACAAACATGTTATCTTGCTTCTTGAAAAGTCAAAATTTACACTTATTTATCTGCCAGAAACCCTATTACAACGGTATTATTTTATTTTGTTCTCTCAAATTTCAGAAAAAAGTTTCAGTGGCCATATAATTTTATCATTGATTCTTAATGTTATTTTCGTACATTGTAATGTGGTTGGGTTATTTCAATGAAATTAAATTTTTCAAACAATAAACATTCAGAAACTATTTTTGAAAAACTATGTTATGCATATACGTAGATATTATATATATCATAATTTCGATATGCATTGCATATGCATATATACATAAATTATTTTTAGTAACTCGGTAATTTTTACAGTTTTGTTACAATTATTCAGATTTTGTTAAATGTAGAAAACTTTACGTACCATGTGAAAATTTCCAACTGAATAATATAACCACCGATTTCACTTATGTACTAGATAGAATTTCCAGTCTAGAGCTTAGGGACAAGATACATTCCTGGAATTACTTAAAGACTTGTAATGAATTCATTTCCAAAATAAATACGTGTTAGCGGTAACGGTAGCATTAATACATAAATTCGTAAGAGGTGTGGGCTGCTCGAGCTTAGCTGAGATATAATTTGCTTAAGCAAATTCACTGGAAAAATTATTGGACGGTAATTTAATTTAGTAAATAACTGTTTCAAAATTAAATGTATGAAATATTTCAGGCAATTAATATGTATCATACCAATTTTAATTTTTGAAGTTATAAAAATGAATATTTGAGTAGAGAAATGACAAATGTAAGAAATAAGTTAAGCGAATTATTTTATCATAACTCAGTTGGGACTAAACACACAATATTTAAATGTATTTTAGATCCTTTAAAAATATGGAAAAAATATCAGTAGAAATATGGTACTTAATAATATTCAAGAGATATCTACTCAAGGAGAAATCCCCCAATAATTTCTAATTAGACTTTTGGATAAATTTATTTTGCATCAATGACTTAATTCTGAAGGCATATTTAATATAAACTAACTTGCTGGTATAATTTCAAAGAAAAAAGTCGGTGAAATATATTATTGGATAAATTAAGTTATGCCAAAATCTGTAATGTTATATTACAATTCAATTTAATAAAATAATTTTTATTCATCATTTATGTGCCTGTAATATAAAAATTAAATACTTTTTGATATTTTTAATTAAATTGAAAATTAGTAAAATATGCATAATTTCTGACGTAAATGTTTTCTAGTATAAATCCAGTACGTAAATTTATAAGATTTCCTAGCTGAATGCGCAGTTGGTCCAGAAAAATGACAACGTAATATTTCTATTGCTTATTGTAACATTTACTTTCTTTTATATTTTTAGAAATATAGATATAATTTTTTAAAATTATTTTTTATGTTTAACATTTTATATTTTATATTAAATTTTAAATTTCTGATTTATTGAGAAAATTTTTGTATCGTGGATTTTTTAATGTCTATTTAAATTTCCTACTGACTTTATTTTCTTAGAGCTCATTATCATCATGATTGAACACTACGTCAAAATCTATACTCATTAAATAAATATATTTTAAAATTATTTGAAATATATTTAAAAACTGGATGTATTCTACCATTCAATGAGGAATCAATACTTTTAATTTTCACTAGCAACATATTCGTACGCTTTTATTAATTTTTTTAATTAAATTATTTTATTGTTACATATTAATTCTTGTTTTTATGTAATTTCATTATGAAGTTCATTAGAAACTGCTTAAGAAAATTTTAATTGAATCATTTTGTTTATATTATAAACAGTCAGTTTTAAACTAACACTTATATTATTTCCATTAAAAATTCTAGAATTTATTTAATTGCAAAAATAAACCAAAATTTTCAACATGAGGAAGTGACATATATACAAAGTTAACTGTTGTCGCTTAAGAGAATTGTTGAATTAAGTTCTAAAATTGTAATTATGCGGCTATCAATCATTGTCAAAGGTAAAGTGGATGATACTGTAAGCAACTAAAGATAATAATTACGGAGTAAGCATTCGCCCTTTCCCTGTAATGAAACTCCAAAGAAATTAGCGACCCTGCGCACGTACTATGCACCATAACACTTTTCAAATTACTTCTCAAAGAGGGACATTAAACAACCATGAAAGCCGTCATCGAAGAAAATGAGCTTATTATGAATTTGGTCATACTACACGAAATGCTGTCATCATCCTTCAATATTGGAAAAATTTGGTAATTACGACGCGGTAAAACATGGATAAAAGATTAACTCTTACATCATTCTCATTCATCATTTTATACATTTTTTACACATTTATTTGTGTCAACATATAAACATTTCATCAGTCCCTGATTTTTCTGTTAACTCACTTCTCCTTTAGTTTACTCTAGTGGCAGAACTATAATTGCTTATTAAGACAGGGATGCTTTGCATTGATGTCCATTTAATTGAATGTCTATGCAGGCTCTCTCTCTCTCTCTCTCTATGCTACCATGATAATGATGGCTGAGTGGAATGCAATTTAGATATCCGCCATGGCGGGAACTTTTGAGCTGCTCTTGTTCAAAATTTATTGGTTATTTTATATGTATTCGTAATATACCGGCTTTTAACGAACCTAAAGTTGCTACTGTGTGTATAATTTAGGAGCGCTTATCTCATTAAACGAAAACAAGAGAAAGTGGTGTATATTTGCGATCGTGTTTATATTGGTTCTCAAGGACTTTAATCCTACTTTCAGTAGAGTTTCAAAATATATTTCCTTTTCCCGCACAATACGTTGTATTCTTAACATTTCATTTATAATATTTTTAATTTGATTACATTATGTCCTTTTAAAATGCAGTAGTATGAATTTTATTGGGTTTTTCAATAAATTTACACAGATTCTTTTCGCAATTCAAATTGATTGTAATTTCAAAAACAAATATTATTTTTAATTAACACAGAAATATTTGTTAATATTTTTCTGAGTTTAAGTAAAATAATAGAGAAATTTTTAATTAATATGTAAAAGAATAGTAATTTTAATAATTTATAAATGTGGTTTATCAGTGTAAAATTTAAGTAACATATTTAAAAAATTGTTAATATTTTCCTTTTATCTTTCTTTGACTGGAAAGTAATTATTATGAAATTGAAAAACGAAAAAATTAAAAAAAGATTTTAATGTAAACTCAGGAAGGTTAAGTGTGTTTGCTGGAAAAACATATTTACAATACAAACATACTTATATATGCAAGGTAAAGAAATCAGTATTAAGATTAATTTTTTTTAAACTTAATTATACTTAATTGCTCTTTAGTAGAAAATAATTTAATTCTTTGTACTCATGAAATAATATAGAAGTACAGATTTATGTTTCCTGTAAAATTTGAGTCACAATATAAAGAATAGTATATAACTAGATTTTCTTCACAAAATTTAAATTCCTTTCAAATTTATGATTTAAAATTAGCTTTCTTTTGACCATTTTATTATTTGGGATAAAATTCATTCATCTTTTTAAATAATATAAATTTAAAATATATTTTTAAAAATATTTCTGTAAACAAACATTTAACATTTATATATATTTTAAGCGTATATTTGTTTTCAGTTAAGAAATTGTTGCTCTTTAGCATAGACTTACAAATAACATGAAAAAATAGAAATGCAATTGTGACCTCTATTATATTTATGTAATTCATAAAACCGTAATGAGATCGATGTTTAAAAAATAACATATTACATTTCTTTTAAAAAATATACAAAATCTTAAAAATAATAGACATGAAGTTTTTAGCTAGAATTTAGTTAATATGTTTCTTTTTTCAAGAGCTTGTCATTATCATTTAAGCAGGGTCCTTTCTTCTCGGTTCGATTTAAAGTAAAGAAAAAAAAAGAAAAATATTCGGATCTCTGGAATAAAATTAAACGTAACAAAGATTACTCAATTCTGTTTGATACATTCCCATCTAATCTCCATGAAAGTTCCGTATTTTGTGTTACAGTATCAAGTTTAAAACTTTTGGCCGCTTCCCAGAAAGAAAAGATTTATTCTTAGTCATATGCTAATCAAGCTACTTTCTCTGTTGAAAGATGGGATGGAGACGAATCTTACTATGACAAAGGAATGGTCTAGAGGGAAACAAAACCGTAAATTAAAACTGCTTATGAACACTTTCAGCAGTTTCTTCGCTTAGAAAGCCAACTTAATGAGAAAAGTTATGGAACCAGCTTGTCGTAGGCTGCCACCTTAGATACAAATTACGGTAAGTCGAGAAGGTAGGATCCGAATTTAGAAGCTTTCTTTCCCAAGGTAAAATTGTCGCCTCGATTTGTTTTTCTTCCCACAAAAAATTTAATATATTTTTAAAAGCATATGAATGTTAGGAGCAACAATTATTTTTTTTTGTAAATAATGTGAAGGGGAAGATTTATAAAATGTATACTTAGCTTTTTTATAAGCTTCTTTGTATTGCAGTTATACTAAATTATACTATAAAAAATAAATTATATCGAAAATTGTGGTTTGACACTAATACAGTGTTCATTTTTTATTGGTTTATAAGTTAAAAAATTAAACAAACCATAAATTAAAGCTCAAATTTTGATCACAAATAAAATCATGTAAAATTCACTAGCAAAATAGCATTTAATAATGTTTACAGCATTTATTGCTAATGCATGCAACTTTCTATGTATATTTATACTGATTATTAATATTGCTATATCAAATATATTTCTAACAAATAAATGACATTTATTGAATACATTCTCTACTGTAGAGAGAACAAGTAACTAAATTTTTAGAAGATATTGAGACAAATTACCAAAGAAATCACAATGCATTGCAATCGTCCTCCTAACAATAATGTCTCTTATCCAACAGGACATGAAACAAAGCAAAGATTGAACTAAATGTACGGATATAGTGCTATACATACCTTCAACATTGTTCCACTCTTCAGCCACCTTAAAAAATGATCACATGACGAATAGCAACTTTGCGCTTGAATTGCTAAGAGCTCAGGACATCAAGTGGACTTGTCGAACACATGTTTTGTATTGAAAAACTTAAGTAATGTGCGATCTTGTATTTAATTATTTAAGGCTAATGTTACCTAGGTCTCAAATATGCAAGTCACTAGCATTAAAACTTCAGTATTGTAAAATCTGCTTTTCAAGTGGCTGTTAACATAGATCAGAAGTGATTGCCATGTATACAATAGCAACCTATACAACCATTAACAATGAAGGAATATCATATTATCATATATATATATATATATATATATATATATATATATATATATATATATATATATATATATATATATATATATATATATATATATATATATATAATAACCATATGTTTTATCCATGATATCAGAAGCAGATGCGTCGAAAATGATTAATTCTTGTGAAAATTAAAATAACTTCATTCTGTGTCTAAGTTAGTAAATTAAAACGCCATTCTAGTTTCTCTTTTCTGTAAAATGAAGCTAAATTTAATTTAAGCCATAGGCATACTATGCTGACGATCATAGGATTTTTCTTAAGAGGAACAGAAACTCCCCTATGCGATCTAATAAGATCGATGTCAATAAGCCTGCTTATTGACACTTAAACCATGATCAAAATGAGGCAAATTACGATATGAATTTCCTCTTGCATGAAAAAAAAAATCATGCACGAAAACATTTAACAAAAATACAGTCCTTTTATTACAGATATTTATTTGTTGCTTGTTTTCTATGAATGTGTTCATTATATAATATATATATATATATATATATATATATATATATATATATATATATATATATATATATATATATATATATATATATATTCTTTTCTTACTACATTTTAAGAAAGTCGAAATCATTGTACATAATGTTTCAAGAAGTAATCCCTCTTGAAATACTATGAAACTAACATTCACTGCTTTAAATAAATGATCCAAACTTTTACAAACCCTTGATAACTTATAATAAAATACATAATAGTTAATATAAAAAATCCTGTAATTTTAAATATTTTTTGAGAAACGATCAAAGTATATGCTTTATCAAAGCTATTTCCTTTTTCTGCAAATTAAAAACATATTTCAGCTTAGGAATATTATACATTGTAAGCTCTTTTCTTAGTTGTCAAAATTTCAATGAAAATCAAAACTGTAACCACAATAATTGTAAACTTAATAACCAAGTGTGAAAACTTGATTTCATATTAAATTCACTTTAATATATATATTTTTGCTAAAATTATTTCGATAAGATTTATATATTTCAATGTTTCATGCCTAAAGTTTATAATCTTCATTCAAACTCTATCATTTATTTTTCCTCTTACCGTGCGCTTAAACATTAACCATTTTAATGCGTTTATACTTGAAACTGTATTGGAAAACTCTTATACTAATGGGGAAATATCGCATTCCCGTAAATAACATTATTTGACAGAAAACTATGCATTTAATTTTAAATTCAATGTAAAGATACAATAAATTTAGAGAAATACGGTATCTAACAGAAGGAAAATAGCATACCATGATAGTAAATATAAAACTCAATAAAATGATTTGCTAATGTTAAAGTTTTACAAGCATGCAGAACTTTAATATTAGAAAATGCTATCATATGCATTAACAAAACCTTGACTACATTTTTTCATAAATTTTTGTCCATAAATATGGATGAAATTTGTTATTTAAGAAGCACTTCCTTAAATTCAGAAAATTATATTTTTATAAATATTTACAAAAAATATCATGCCTCACTTTACATACTAATTTTAGACATAAATTTGTAACATAATTATAATCTTCTTTATTAATTGAATTTTTATGTATTGAAATAATTTAAATTGTAATACCTGTATATTGAGTACAAATAGTTATAAAATAATTCAAAACGTATAAAGAATGTAATGTGAAATTAATAACAATAAAAATCTGTTACACATTATAATAAGAAACCAAATTAATTTTTTCTGGTAAATTTCTATTTTTAAGTAATTGAACCAAAGATACGTAACCTAATGTAAAATACTTTGGTCTAAAAGGCTTTCTTGATTAACAAACCTAAACCATATAATAATTAAAGAAAAGAACGGAGACTCCTCCCATTAGAGAGTAACATTCTAAAAACCAAAATTCGATAATGCATTCTTAGATGAAAATCCGCCCTAGGTCCAAACAAACGATTAGGCGCTACTGATTCAAGTACGAATGTGGAACTGCTCTGCAGTTCCGATACGAGATGTGAAACAACTACAATTCCTCACAAAATCTCCTCAGGGTAAATGATTCAATACGCTGCTTTGGTTATTTTAGAGGCTACAGAGTCTACTCTTATCTTGCAGGCTTTTCAAAGCTAAGAAAAACATTGGCTACCATTAATACTCTGAGTTCCCGGGCCACGACCCCTGGTAATCGAAACAAGCAGAGTTCTCAGATTGAAATAACAAAACATTGTTAGAGATAAATGTGTGTGGGATTTCGCAAAAGATTCTCCCAAAATTTATGAAACTAATCGAAAATAGCTGCTTTACTGCAAAAGTTTCATATGAAAGCATTGATGAAAATAATATCTTTAATGCTTAAAAGGAAATAATGTATTTGATTAGTTCTAAATAACATAACAACTTTTCGTATGGAAGTTAAAACTACTTTCTATCTAAAATTTTGTTAGGATAAGCCTTAGTTTGTTATTAAACAAAAGACACTTTCACACTCATATATTTTTAAGCTTCCTTCTCTAAAATATATTTTTAGAAATAGAATTTATATTATAAAATCTAATCATGATTATAACAATTTTATTCTTTATAAAAGCGCATCTTTTAATTGATTATTTAATTAGCCAGATTATTAACAGACACGCACACAAAAACACACACACACATACACACATATATATATATATATATATATATATATATATATATATATATATATTTATATAAATATATATATATATATATATATATATATATATATATATATATATATATATATATATATATATATTTTAGTGAATAAAAATAACTATTTTATAAAAAATATTAATTTTAAATCCACCAGATATCAAGGAGTATGTTATGTAGTCTGCTATTTTAGCATTTATATTACTACTATTAGGAAAATAGTTCAATTTCTTTCTCAGAATAAAAGCATTTGCATTCAGCACAGCATTCACCAATCTACAAATTTCCTAGTTAATAAAATCATGGATTACATTAAATACTTAGAAAAACTAAAACCGGTTCTTCCAGAATTATTTATACTTAGTAGCTTGCTAAATCAACTCAATGGTTATTAAATTCAATTTAGTTATGAAGAAAAGAAAGAAAAGGTAAAAAATAAAAAAATATCCATAATTTTTCTGGGTTAGATAAAACAATTAAAAACAATTAAAAATTGCTTTATGTGATCCAGTTTTTTTAAAGGTTAACATAATGATTACACGTCAAATTCCCTGGAGACAATCAAAAAAGGTTTTCTTTTTAAATGAGAGAAAAGAAAATTCTTTTCCAGAATACATTGTCGCTTATGAAAATTAAAGTACAACCTTAATACTATCTTTATTATGGTAATAATATTAAGGATAAAAAAAATTGGAAGGGAAATAAATAGGAAATCTATTCAGCATTTTGTCAAATGAGAAAATGATTCAAACTTTGATAAATGCTTAGAGAAGATAGGCTGAAATCTTCAGAGTTCAACCAAACTTCGGAAAGCCTTAAAATATTAAAAATTTTGCAATTAAAATAATCAGGATCAAACTGTTTATTGAGAATTTTTTTAGAGAAACAACTTTATAAATGTTAATTAACTAAGAAAAGCAAAATATAGTTTATGGTATAAAAATATGCTGTAAAATTCTAAAATTAAACAGAAACATACTATTTTAAATAAATTAAATATATATATATATATATATATATATATATATATATATATATATATATATATATATATAAATATATATATATATATATATATATATAGCTGACAGATTTTTATTAATCTACAACCTATAGTTTCCTTCTATGTTTAAAAATGTGTTTCGATTCTCAAAACTAGTTTTTAAACGTGGAAACTTCATAAAATCATGAAGAATTTGAAACTTCTTTTGTAATTTTTTTTGATTGGAAAATTCAATTTATATGTGAATGAAAAGTAATATATAATCAGGCAATAATCCTTGGCAAAATAGTGCTGTGCTGCAGACTGCTTTATAAAAGACGTATTTGAAGGATTCCAATATTCAATGAGGATACAAAAGTTACTTCATAGTAAATAGAACATCAGTGCAACAAAAATGGAATTTTTAATAATAAATTAAAGAAAGTTACACAATTAAATGATAATTTCAATTAAATATTAATAGTCTATGTCATTTAAAATTAGTTTGACATCATATGAAAGGAATCTTGTAACAATAACCAAGCAAACTTAACAATTCTACATTATTTCAATGTCTAACATGTAGTTTAATGTATTTTACATCGAACATTTCACTTTACAAATTCACTATATGTTTTCACACATTTCAAGTTCAATCTGTGAATAGATCATTTAATTTAAATCTATATTCTGCCAGAGATACTTAATTTTTTTTAAATATTTATTTAAATATTTTAAGTTTGTATATAATTTAGGAATAGGGATTTGGGAAAATTAAAACAATAACGATTAAAACTACTTTTGTTAGATTATCATGCCAATTTTAATATACTATTTGATTTCAAAAATTGGTCATTCAAATACTCAAAATTAAGAATTGAATGTCTCTAGTCATATTTATTTCCTAATTCTAATAATTAACATGCATTTTTGTTTTGTTAAATGATCTTTTAAACCAATTTGCTTTGCTCTATATTCTCTGGTAATAACTTTATCACTTTAATAAAAATTTTATCACTTTAATGCTACAAACTAAATTATATAATATCTAGAATTTCAATCCATTGTATATTTATGTTCTACATTATTTTGAGCAGTATTTTGTAGAGTGACTGTATTCTTACTTGCTTTTGACAATGAATTATAAAATAAAGTATTATAAATTCTCATACCTGCTGTTGTTAAGCAAATATAAGTCGTGTTTTGTTTAAGCTGCTAGCGCATAATTATGTTGGTATGGTTGCTTGAATTCTCCTAAGTTTCTTCCTTTGGCATGTAACTCTATTACACAATGTATGAAAAGTTCCAATGACTGACAATATACTGTCGATTTCACAAACATTCCTTTAATTACTTCTGTTAGACTTTTAATTAAGTAACTTATGGAAATTCTGAAAGCGAGGACATGAAAATTGAAATTGGTGGATGTCTACCATATTCCCCTTAATTCCCTGTTTATCAATATGAACTTAAAGAAATCTTGTTTCAACTTTCACTTGAAAAGTGATTGTTCACTGAATATTTATTTCAAATGATTGTTGTCTCTTAAATACCTAATTTACAAAAACTTGGCTACAGGTATGCATAATATATGAAAGCAGAGTATAAGCTAATAATAAAATATAAAATATATGTCAATAAATTATGTAGTAATATAATTTTTAAAATTTCCTTTTTTTTTTGCAGTATTGTGATAGCCATAACAACATAAATAAATTAACTCTTATAATGCACACAAAATTTGTGAAATTACTAAAATAATAAATAGAGTACACACATCTTTTGTAATATTTATTTTCTAATATATAACTCAACTATAGTATCTATCTGTGTTACTGTTGAACACAGATTCGATAACTGCTTTTCTTCATTATAATTTATCAAGCAAGGAGGAAAAGTAATTGTCAAATCTCAGAAAAATTTATTTATTGAAAATATCAAAATTTATTAACGAGAAATACTTGGTTTTCAAGTCCATATTATATATATATATATATATATATATATATATATATATATATATATATATATATATATATATGTATATATATTATTCTTATTATTATTATTATTAATATACACCATAATTTTCTTCACAAATATTTAAAATTCTGAGCTAAAGTACTTTTTAAATCCATTATAGATTCTTATGAGAATTAAAATATTATTTTCAGACTTTAAGGTTGAGGTTTAAGGACTTTCATTTATATTTCTCACAGCATAAAAATTTCTTTTTCCTTCCACTCGAAAAAGGACTTATTTTATTCCCAAGGTGACTATTAGGCTAGATCAGTGATAAAATATCCAATGTTTCCTTAATTCGATCATGATAAAATATAGCGAAAAACTGCTTTAATAAAAGATAGGAACCTGTCAACACCATCTAAAATCTTCGCTAATGAGCACTCATCCCCTGTGATGTGTTTTTCTTCTTATCTTTAAACATTTCTGGAGGGAAACTCACTAGGGTGTTCCTTGAGAAATGCACGACTTTTAAAATTTTAAGAAGAAATAATTAACCCTTGTTCCTCCTTTTTTTTTTTAACTGAACAAACAATACTTATGAAATATTTTCCAGAAAAGGTCTTTCAGGCACAATGTGTTGCATCTTTATTTTACTCATTAAATGCTCAATTTATCTTTATAACTAATTACTTGTTTGGGATTTCTTACCCTTTTTTCATTTGTTTTTAATAGCTAAATATATTCAAGCCACATGGTTTAAAATTTATTTCCAGAAAAAAATTATATCTTAAAATAAAAGAAAATGTGCATATCTTAGAAATTTATTTCAATATTTAGTTCTAAAATCGTAGTTTTAATATATATATATATATATATATATATATATATATATATATATATATATATATATATATATATATATATATATATATATATATATATATATATATATATATATATATAGTATTAAATCAGCATGATGATCTCATTAATAAAATTATTAGAAACACGTAAATTTAATTTATTAAAACTCTACATAAAAAAACTAAAATTATTGAATATTCCTCTTTATTTTTAAGGAAAAAAATCTGAACACAATATCTGAAAAAAAGTCCTTTTTTTGAGTATGAAGACAAGTGAATTAGAAAGAGCATTATTAAATTAACATAATTAATATAATTGTTAAATATGTACTTAAACTATTATTAAAGACAATTTTATAAGAATACATTTTTATTTGATTACTATATGAACCAAAAAGTTGCATAGGTAACATTCACATTTTAGCATAATAAGTTGCAGTTGATTAAGGAATAGAAAAATTATTTATTATAAATGAGCCAGTAATCTAATTTACATATTGCGATTTATATTTGTTTTGCTACTGATATGCGAATTAAATTTAGACACTTCAAATTATAATAGAAAAATATAATATTTCCAGAAAAAGGTTATAGATATTTGCTATACACCTTCTGAAAAATTGTCCACTTCTTAAACTTATTTATCTTTCAGTGAAGTGTCCACGGTTAGCTGAGAGGTTAGTATCCATTATTTCGTTGTTGCAAGTCTCGGGTACGAAATATATATATATATATATATATATATATAACATCAGGGGTTGATAATATGTTAATTGATTAATAAATGCTATTACATGGTCTTGTTGTAGTAATGTAACTAACTTTGTTTTATTTTTTATTTTATGTGTTCTTCTAAATCCTAAAAAGATTCACACCTGAAGTTTAAATCAAAATCATATTGCTTTAAGAAATGATATTTATGTATGTATGCTTTCTTGAATACGTTTTGATGAACTCGTGAAAAAGTGCTTAAATTTTCTTATATTTAATTGGGAATTAAACACAAAAATTTTAAATATTTAATTGTGCTAATTAAACATAAATATTTAACTCGGAATTAAATGTAAATAATTAATAAAATATGCGAATATTTTATGAAGTCAACATTTCTTAACCAGTAATTGTTGATTACTATTGTCTTGTCGTTATACTTAATGATGAATCACTTCTTTTGAGGATAATATACTGAGAAGCATGAAGAGGGAATTGATGGATTATTTCACAACATTTTCCAAGTTGTATCATGTTGTGACCAGTGAGAACTGTTTTTTACTTAATTATAAATCAAGAACTGTAAATTAGTACAACTTATTCCAAAATTTAGGGTTCATGTTTGAAAATTATATGCTAATGTATTGAAATTAGGGAATAAATGTTCCACTAAAGTGGGGTCACAGAAATATTTGACCAAATTTTCTATTTCTGCAAGGCCTGTTTCAAAATTTAGATATTCTCTATGATGATTAACAATTTGTAAGATTTTAGTATGCTGGTTTCATCTGAATGTACCAGTTAGTTTTTGCGAATGGTTACAAATTAACTGAAAATATTTTAATGTTGTAGGCATGCTTTTAAATGATAAATAGTTATTTATTTACTGAAACTGATAAATAAAAAGCGCATACTGTGGGAAATTATATAAAATATATAAATAGAAAATATTTACATAACGCATTAGAAAATTAGTAACAATGTAGACATACATATTGTCCTTGAGTAAATGCTTTACTATGTTACACATGTTTTAATGTCATTTTAAGATTATTAATGCTGTAGATTATTTTAAAATTGATAGTTCACTGACGTATTCTTTGAAATATCTTATTATCTTTTAACTAAATTGCTAATTATATATATATTTATGAGAAGAAAATAAAAAAATTACGTAAATTGTTACTTAAATTTTTGAAAAGAGTTACTTTTATATTAAAACTTAACAATAATATTCAAAATTTAAAGGGAATATATGCTGTGCTGTTTGAATATTTTTTTGAAAATTTTCTTATTGATGTGTTACTTAATTTAACATTGCAAATTAATGTAATGTGATTTACTGAAACAAATGTATAAATTAGGATAAATATAATTAAGTTTCCCTATATTTTATCAAATACTGGCTTCGTTCGTTTATATTAGTTTTCCTCGCTTCTCTTAGTTTAAATAATCTCCTTCATAGGCAAAATGACATTAAACACATAAATGGAAACGTTTTGAGTTTTTTTATTGGGACAAAAATATTACAAATAAAGAGGTCGGTCAAAAAACCTCAGCCTGATTATGTTGTTACGTCCTCCACGAATGGATCCGTAGACCTTTTCGGAAGCTGTTAACTACCCTCGAATTGCAAATCTGGTCACGTTCTCAGGATTCTAATTAGGGGAAATCCTAGCTCCATAAGAATGCGTCGTGATCTTTGTTAGCAAACGTGTGACTCCTCCTTTTAAGAAAACGCAGTTTAAGAACTTAGGAGGCACTCGTTCAACTGAAATAGGAAGGTACCTACATCGTTACCAATTGCAGTTTAGAAAGCGAGTCCGTTAAATGTCAACATTATAGTTGAGGCGACACCGTGTCGTTCTGAATATTGAAAAGTTACTAAATTGCTGCTACGGTAAGGGGTCGTTTACGTTGGAGGTGCTTTAGATGACTCTTAATAGAATAAAGTAGGTAACGTAGCAAAAGATCAACTGCATAATTGCCTTTCTAAATTTTACATAAACCTGGTTTTGTTGATGGTCATTGAAAGGTGACATCGGTTTTGTTAAAATTGGCTCTAAAGAGCTGCTTCCGTATTCTTGGTGTTCCTTGTCTTTTGGGAAAGAGCACGGTTCAACGTTTGAATTATAATATTTTCTCGTTTATTTTGCAATGAATCTTGTTTATTTTATACACAGCATTTCTTTATCTTAACACAATGTTAAATTAAACAAATGTCGATGGTGTTTTATCTAAAGTATAATTTTGCAGTTTTCCTATTTTAATTTAGCGTAGTTTATTATGAGACATGCATAAAAATAATGATTAAAATAAAATAGTTAAAATAATTCTCATAAAATTAATTTAAAATAATTCATAGACAGTTTCAAATATATTCAGATTTACAATTAATAGGTAGATATTGCAGTTAACATTACTGTCGTAGTTGTTATTATGCAAAAGTTACAGTGCTACAGTTTTATATTTAAACATAAATTACTGCTTTATCTACCATTATAATTAGCTATCCTTGTAGCATTTTAAGACTTTACACACAAAACTATAGAATACAGATAAGATTGAGACTAAAAGTACAACTTTGCTGGAATCATTAGATGCTTATAAAATGTGTTTTAAAATCAGTTACAATATTCTTCGTGGAATCGTATTTCTAAGAGTTATGCGCATAATTTACTAAAAATATGCGAAATTTTATTTCAACAAGCAAAAATTGCTTTCATCAGACATAAATTGTTTCTGAATATTTAAAATGTTCATAAAATAAGCCATTATTTACCAAAATATTGATAGGACAAACTAAAGATATGAGATATAAATACACATTAATTCAAGAACATTTAAAATTCGACATTCACAGTATTTCCTGTAAAACAAGTATTCCTAAAAAAACTTTATTTCAAGACTGTAAAACGATACGAAATCGTATAATAATTTCCAGTTTATGAATTACGAAATGAAAATGTAAAAATGTTAAAACCATCCTTTAAAAATAGGCGACACTTAGAGTTATTGCAAGAATAACTGAATATTTTTAAGCATAAACGAATATTTATGTTTACACTCATAAAAAGTAAAAATAGTTTTAGATTAAAAAAATATCATATAATTAAAATCAAAATAATAGATCATATTTATTAATAATGAAATAAATGTATAGAAACATTAAAATCTGGTAATTATCTTAAATTAGGTGTAAAAATACGTAGCTGATTACAAATAGAAATTACTACATTATCTAAATTCTTAAGCTCTTATATTCATGATAATAATATTTGAAATTTTTAATAATGCTGTCGTCGATATATACTTTGCTTTAAATTACCCAATGATTATCACACAATTTTTTTATAATATTTACAAATTAAATAAATACATTCTTATTTTTTCCTTATATTAGTTGTATTACATGTCATCATGTTATTTTAATTTTAAAATTTAACATTTAAAATTACGTAAGATTTATTGTTAAAACTTTATTGTTTTTAAATAATGTTTCTTTAAATAAGGGACATACTTGATAGGAAACAGATTATTTTCCCCCTAATTGACTTATTTGCATCAAAGTAATATCACTTTGAATTCTTATTTAAATTTGTAATTTAAAACTCTTTCATTTTGCATGTTTTCATATACACGTTAATTTCACTCCAAGTTACTGGAAATTAGTTTGTGGTTCATCATGGTAATTATGAATCCTTCTCTCTGTACTCCCAAATAATTAACGAAGATATATAATTAGAAGGAAATTTCTTAAGAGCATGCAAGAGTTTCGTGATTACTTTAAATGATACTCAGTATTCATCATTAATATAACTCGTCAAAATACGACACATTACAGTAGAAAGCATTAGACTTTTGGCAAGCTGTTTAATACTGTGATTAATGGGATATAACGATAGCTATGTACATGATTGCTCCATAATTGACTGTGTTTCCTTGTCCATTGCTAAGAAACTATTAAAATTGTAAAATATATTACAAATTCATTCATTTTATTAAAATATAAATTATAATAAAGTAAAATATCATGATTCAACTATAAAAAAATATTAGATTTATATTTTCCTTACTATATTTCAAAAAGCGAGTTATTAAAACAAGCTTCAGTTCATTTATATATTTTGTTAAATTAACCAAAAATATATAAATCTAATTCATATAAATATTTTATCTATAAATCCGCAAAATTACTTTTATATTAAATATAAAAGTAATTTTGCGGATTTAAAGAAATCTTTTTTTTTTCTTTTTAGGTGCGTACTCTCTCTCGTCTTTAGATTAGTTTTCTTACATTCATGATATACATTCCTACGAATGCAAACAATTCTTAATATTTAAGATGAAAATAATTAAGATGGCAAATGAATTTTACCTGTATTTAACAAAATGCCCTCTTAAAACTACATATTTTTGTTGATAATTTGTATATTTAAACAAAATGTTTATCAAGTTTCATTAATTTTCCTTTGATACTTTCAGAATAAATGAAAGATTGGATATGAGAAAATAATCAATGGACAAAAGACATGACTTACACTAATTATTTTAGCGTACTTCAATGTGTAAACTTTAACAGGAGTGTAAAATCATGATCTCATTCTGGCCAAGTGGCAGAACTTTATTCATTAAAGTTTAAAGTCCTGTTTCAATTCCAGCTACTGTTGAATGACCGGAAATAGGATTTGTTTCATGATATCAGTCTTTGTAGTTGTGGCGGTTTTTTTTTACGACACGCGAATATATTCAACTATCTTTGAAAAAATTGCCAGAAAGGTAATATTTGATCGATTCACTCATCCTTTCATCCGCTAGACTGTACTCTACATGGTTTCAAAGTATATTATCATGTGTACCATGATTAAAATTGCGTTCATTTAATGCAAAGTTTTAAATTAGAACTCAAGCTTGAGACACTAGATTAAAACAATTACAACATTTTTTTAGAATCACATCAAACGTTTATAAGGAATATGCTTACATCATGCTTATATAGAAAATTCTAACACTTTAAAATAAATCAATTTATCTGATGTTTTTAAATATATCTATTGAATATATAAAGTTAATTCACTGTCATTAACATTTACGTCATTCCTCTATCAAAATAAAAGTTCCTATTTTTACGCATGACTTGCTAAAATAAAAGTAATTAGGTGTCCTCAAAAAATCTAAGAGGATCAAACAATTACTGCATTTGATATTCTTATATAGAAAAATCGTGCCAATTTTAAATAACAATAAAAAACTAATGTTACATTTTAAAATAAAATATGAAAATTTAAATACTCACACATTCAAATGTAAGAGAGAATAAAAATATGTACAAAAATTACGGCACTTATATTTAAGTTCTTTTTAATAGATTCTCTAAAAATACATTTAACATTTTAATTTTTGGGATTCTTTGTGTTAGCGGCTCTATTTAACAAAATTAATAATACAGTGTTTATATAATACTTATATTTAGCTGTGTATTCAAAATTTGAACTTCTTTTGTTAAAAGAGTTAAATAAAACCAGTAATATTCTTTCGCAAAATTTAACATTTATAATTTAAAATTGTAGAATTTAATTAAAAATAAAATTATGTGTTTAAACGAGATTTAAACATATTACATTTATAAATGACTTAAATATTTAACTAAAATACTAAAAATTGAGTTATATAGTTGAAACAATATTTAAACAACCTGCTTTCCAAATTTTAGTTTGAGATAAATAAATTCATTTTCAAAAATTTCCTAAAATTCAATTCATTTATTATTTCCGCCTTTATAATACCTGCCATCATAATATAGAGAATATTGGACACGTGAATTTTTATGGATAATTTTGAGAAAAAATGAAAAATAGTTATTTAATTATGCATTAATCTCCTAAAATATTGCTATTAAACATTGCTGGTTCTCTTTTTGATCTATAATCTCTTTCTCTTCTTCTCTCTTTTTTTATAACTCATTATCAAAACATTATGTTGTTTTTGCTATTACCTAGATTAATCTGTAAATAATAAAAAATAGTGTATATGGATTATTCAAAAGATGAAAATAACTTTATAACTTTTTGAACATTATTGTATTCTAATTACAAGTTCAACATTGATATCATCAAAATTTTAAACCATATTAGGTTAATGAATTCACATGACAATGTTTATAATATTTTCAGTCAAAAGTTATTTCTGTTTATGAATTTGATAATATATTATAAAATTTTAAATATGTATCATCTAGAACATAAATTTCACATATGAAAATTAATTTGATAAATAATGGAAAAGATTTCTATTACTTTTCAAGTTATACTATTTGTAGTAAGCCTTAAAATTTGTCATAAAAAAATCTAGAAATTGAATACGACATGTTTCTTTACTTATTAGATTTAATAACCTACTTTAGACATTTTATAAGGAGGAAAACAACTTATCTCAAAAGAATATAATTGGATTGCTTCTCGCATTAATATGCATAAAATGTCTTACACTATTTTTTCTTAACGAAATATCGTATTTTGTTAGAAAAAGATAACCATAAGAACTTGCAAGGTATTTGTAATTTGAAATTTAATATATGAAGACTTGAATGAATATAGGTGATTTTTGCATATGCAAAAATATAGGTAAATTTTGCACATTTTTGCACAATTTTTGCAGGATATAATGAACTATTAATTAATTTTATGTTATTTGGTGAAATAGTATAAAATATTTTCCTAAGCCAAAATTCATAAAAACGTAAAACTCTCTCTCTCTCTATTTATATATTCCTCAATTTATCTGCTTTTGTTTATATACAACAAAATTTAAATATGTTTTTATGGTACAAGTAAATGTTTTAACTTTTATCATTCCAATGTTTTTGTTTGAAACTTTTCTTAACTTTACTGTCTATCGCAGCTTGCGCTCGTAACATGCTTTATGGAACAAAGATTTCTTTCCCAGCCTCTTTTCAAGCGGTAAGGAAGGATAGATTGATGACCATAACAGTAGGTTATTGTCCTGGTAGGGCCCATTTATCGTGATATATGATTGTTGAAAGGATTCCGTTCTATTTGTTCATGGAGAAACATTGTTTTTATCCGTGAAGATAATTCGGAGCTAAAAAAGTGTTTCGGCTCTTTTTTTATCTGTAGGTATGATTTTGCTCGACTAAGTCTTTCGTGTGACTTCTACCAGAGCAAAATTGATATTTTCACGGTGATAGGCAAGTTATTGTAAAAGAAAATGTTAGATCAACTGATCTAAGCTTTTTATTACTTAAGACCCACTGGTATTATAGGAATAGCATTTTAATATAAGTGTGTCACAAGTTACAATTTTTTGCCAAAATGAAAATTTTTGTATAGGTACGGGAAATACTTTTAACACAATGGACTTAATTATCTATGGTTAAAAATTTGTGAATAAGGAATTCATTTTACTTACAAAATGTATGATAAGGATTATTGCTGATGCAATTATAATTTATTTTAAATTTATAAACGAAAAAAAAAGTATAATTTTTTTCAAACTTAAATCGTAACATGTAAAATAAGTTGCAATTTTTTCCTGTAGGCTTTTATTAATTTCAATTAAAGATAATGCTACTTAAAACATATTTAAAGGATAATTGTTAATGAAAAATTTATTATATTTTATATCTGAAAAGGAAAAAATGAGCATATGTACTTAAAATGATGACCAATATTTTAATTACTCCATGTTTGAAAATTAAACCCTTAAAATAAAAAAATACAATTTTTGAACTGATTCTAAAATTGTATATATATATATACAGGTACGAATAAATTGCAGCAATTTTGCAGACATAAAAAAAATGTATTATCAGAATCATTCATAGCTGTACTACAAAAGTGAAAATAGGAGAATTAAGTATCAATATATCATAATTCTCCTAATTCTTTTAGAATCATCAATTAGTTTCCATGGCTTCATTAGTAATTATGGTTATTCTTTACGGCATAATAGTACATAATTTTTGCATTGTTTCCTGGAATTTGATAAACCAATTATCAATACCATTACAGACAGGCATTTTTGCTTGAGATCTTGGAACATATTACAATGTGCATCTAATTTTCTTATAAAAATAATTATTGTTGCTTATAATTGTTACGTTTTTGGAGAAGTTATTAACATGTTACAGTAAGTTATAACAAGTTGTTTATTATCACTTATCTTCTTAGATGGAGAAAGTCATTGATATATTACAAAAATTAACAACTGAATTAGTCGCTTTTACACTATTTTTGCAATATTAATATTTTTCAAAATTGATTTTCTTGTTATTTTAAATTGATGAAAAATTGCATTTATTTCCATTTAGAATATGAATACGCTATCTTTTAACTCTTCTATTACTGTATTTCTTAAATCAAGAACAATAAGTATCTGAAATGGTTTAGTTAACTGTTTACATGCATAGCAACAAAATAACGTTATTCTCCAAATTTATATTAACTGTTATCATATATATTATAATTAAAATTGAGTATACCATGCATATTTGGAAAGTAAATCAGTTAAAGTCAACCGTTAGGAATGAGGTTAGAAGAGACATTTATTGAATTTGTGGGAAGGTAAAGTCCAAAAGTGAATTACAAGAAGTTGGAAAGCAACTAGCCTTTTGTCTCTGCTGCATTAATGCTGTTACTCTGTACATTACCTGCCATTCTTACCCATTAGTGACAAGGCGTCTTGCACTTAGGTTTTAACTTTATCTTTTACTTCTGAAACCCTCCGGAACTTTTGTCCTGCAATATGAGTATATCTCTTAGTTGTGAGAAATATCACTTAAAACAGTTAGGAAGAAGGTGACAACATTTTTCTTTGAGCGGAAATTTCATTTACTAATAATGAAAGTTTGCCTTGTCTACAATGCAAGAAAAAATAAATCAAAGCTGAAGTCAAGAACACAGACGCATATTGCAAATTTAATAATTTGCAGATTACATACACAAAGATGTAATTTGACTTATAAATATATTGATGCAATTTTTTTAAAATAATTTATGGAAAATTCCTTTAAAATAAAATATATGTAATATATATTTGATTTTGATTTCTTACTCTCTGTATTATTATTTTTATTATACTTTAACACTGTATTTTTTGAGTAATTTTTATGCTATTGTTCCATGCAAATAGAGAGATTTCAATTCAGTATTTGCTCAAATACGTAAGCTCTAAAAGAACACATTTTCTTATGTTTTTGTTAAATTGTTAAATAACTCGCAAATGAAATTATTATTCTTACTTTATATAAACATATATATAGATAATAACACACACACACATACACATATATATATATATTAACTCTATACTGTCCTTGATATCTAGTACAGTTTGGCTTCACCAAAGAATTGGTATATATAAAAGCTGAACTGATTTTAGAAGAATATTTTACCATTCTTCATGAAAATACAGTGAAAATTCCGGAAGATATGTTCAACTTCATTTTAGAGTTTATCACCCATGACTGAACACTTTCCCCTCCATGGATAGCAGCGTTATCATTAATGAAATAATACATCTCCTTCAGGAAACATAGTTTGCATAATGAGTTGTAATTGCTCAACTAATAAATTTATCTATAATTTTCTCCAGTGATTCTGCATTTCAGATTTGATATTGGTTCAGTAGAAAAATTCGAGACGCATGCCCATACCATGAGAGATCTTCAATTTTGTTTGGTGGTTAAATAGGGATAATCACGATCATGTCTGCTTAGGTGTCCTCCAATCGTGCACCCATACTGTTATAAGGAAACGCGTAAGGCATGGTTCATCATATCATTTTACTTTCTTCTACTTATCTGGAGTATGAGGCATGGACTGGGTTTTGTGAGTGTAACAAAACTGTAGACATGATGGTTGGCATTAACATCCTTGACTATTTGCTTGGGAAAGCACTTCTGCTGTAAAATTTTTCTGCTCATGGAGAGATCTTTTAACTGTAATCCTTGACACTGGAGAAGCTCTGCGGTTACTTTCCATACATTTGTTGTTCTGTTTTTAGACATTACAATCGACTTTTATGACCATCATCTTCTTTCAATGAACTTCTCTTTCCATCCACTATTTTATTTTGCCAAACTGCCGTTGTTACGCTGCAAATATGCAGTCATGATCTCAGACACCATGAATCTTCGCTTAACTTGCTGTATCTAAATACGCCTCCACAATTTGCCATGTTTGAAAATCGCAGAGGTCCAAAATTTTATACTTTTGAAAAAAAAATCCCAAAGCAGAAGTTAAATAAAGCTATCACCTGCTGCTGGGACATATAGAGTATATAATTTTATAACTATTAAAAAAAACTGATAGCTATATTATTATATTTTATTGCCTCCCGCAAAGTTCGGCCTTGCTGCCTCATCGTGAATGACCATTGTTCCTGAGCGGAATGGGTGAAGTAAGTTGGGAATTTATTCTCCTAGTAAGGTCACTCAAGGTGTGAAGACTATTCTACTATGCTCAGCTAAATGCAATGATGGCAGGAGGCAAAGTCATATTGTAGCCTTTGGTGCCTCAAGATCCTTCCCCTCTTGAAGCTGTATTTTAAGCTATTTTATCATTACTCGCCGATTTGAAGGTAATGAACATACCACATCGTTAAGAAAGGGCGCTTTTAACGTGTTCGTAGAGGAGCCCAACATAAAAATAAACTACAGTCTATATTATTTCCATCTTCCTGTGGCATTAACCGACGGAAAATATTGCAATGAAATATCATTGGACCTTGTACTTCATCCACCTAATTTAAAATTGATAAATTGCTGTATTTGGCATCGGGATAAGGAACAAATTATCGCAATTCAAGAAACAAAGCTGAAGCTTTGTGATAATCTTAAACTCCAAGAATATTGTATTTTTCATAAGGATATATTTAATATAGGTGGCTGTGGTTTAATATTTCTTACCTGAAATATTAATCCTGAATGTATTCAACTATTTTCTCCTCAGGACTCTGAACGTAAGACACAAGCTGTAAAAAGAAAATGAAATAACACTTGTATTAACATCTACAATGCCTACAGCCCCCCGGTAATAGTGGTATTCCTACGGACACTTTTATTTCTATGTTCACTGATTCCTCAATAACTTTAGGTGATCTTGATACTAATCATTCTCTTTGAGTAATGACCATTAAAATCTTTTGGAAGACAATGTTTTTTGTATCTTGAATGTATAGACACCTAGTTACTTCTCATATAGCAATAACAGTAATGATGCTTTGGATATTGCATTTAAGACTCCATATATCTTTTAATGTGCTAGTTAGACTGTGCTGTCTTTGGTCGGGAGTGCACATTTTTTTGTACTCATAGAACTTCCTCAATTGCACAAACTTCCAAACAGCAGACATGCAATTTTTGGAATACCCAAAAGGCTAACTGGGAGTTTTTCAAGACTTCTTTGGATAGTTCGTTGTCTTGGGATGGGCTCCTTTTTGACCTTGACACCAAGTAGCACTTTTCAGAGATTCTATTTTAAGTGCTGCTTGTAGGAATATTCCCCGAGGCCACATAAAAATATTTTCTATAAAACTGGAAGTTTGCCCACAGTAAAGAGGCACGTTTGCTTATTTTACATCAGAGATATGCCTTTCAGAGAGATTTTTTCTCTCAGTTCCCTGTCTCTAAGTCTGTCTTGCACTAGATTAATGAAAAGATTAAGTTACTCTATTCAAAAATCAGTAATAACCAGTGTAAAGCTCTTGCTTCATGTACTTCTAACACAAAACTTTGGAAATTGGAAAAAAATTATTGATAGAATGCATCCCAAGTCGAAAAAACCAATGATTTTTACCATACTGATGGCTCTTTGTGTAGTTACAATGAATCTGCTAATGTGATGAATAAACATAATCTAAAAAGAGCAGACTTTCTTTTATCTCTGAAGGCAAACTGATTACAGAAAAGGCAAGAGATTTTTTTCATGAATGCTATTATAACCTCAGTAGTTGTAATTCTGTTTTCAACAAAGATTTTATAATGAATGATCTGGAAATCATTTTTCATGAGATCGATTTTAAGAAATCGCCTGACATGGACGACATTCATGGGTAAATGTTGCTCAGTTTGAGTCAACTCGCCATGAGTTTTCTCCTTGTTATTTTTTATACCTGCAGGTATGCTGGAGAACACTCTAGGGGTTGGAAGAAGCCCTTATCATTCCTATTATAAAACATGATAAACTGTCTAATTAGTCCATAGGCCAATCGCATTTACTAGAATCTCATGCAAATTCATAGAGAGAATTTTTTTCGTGAGCTTACTAATTATCTCTACGAAAACAATTTAATTCCTTCCGAGTAGTTTTGTTTGAGGAAGGGCATTGCACGATGGATTAGGTTTTATATTTAAACCAGAAAATAGGGATGCAGCAATCACAAACCATCAAATCATACTATAGGTGCCTTTCTTGATTCATCTAAAGCTTTTGACAAGATCAAATTTGTTTGCAAATTTTACAGTATTTTTGAGATAAGGGGAGAATTTTACCTTGGATTGATGACTTCTTAATAGCCCGATGCATTGGAGTGAAGTTCTAAGACACTGTATTAGAAAAATTTAGATTAATCCTGGGTAATTTACAAGAATCTGTGCTCAGCCTTATTTTGTTTTCTCCGTTTATTGCTTTAATTTAGGCTAGGCTAATTTTGATCACAATATAAGATTCTATGTTGACGATATAATAGCCGGGAGTCGCAATGATAACCCTATTACTGATTAGAATAATGTTAGTTCATTCTTTCTTTGGCTAGAGGAGTTTGCTGCTGAGCGGAAAATCATTTGTAATACTTCAAAGTTTGCTTTAAGTATTTTAACCATCAATAGACACCTTCATAACTAGGATCCTGAAATGTATTTTCTGGGTAGACGTTTGAATAATGAAAAAAATCCCAAGCATCTGGAATTCATCCTAGTTCAAAAGTCCTTCGGTCATGTCCATATAAACAACTGGGTACTCAGGAAAAAATAGCGACTAAAATTTTGAAATACATTTCTCGTGGAGACTGGGAAGGGGATATTCGGATTCTTCAAAATACTCACATTGCATTTATTCATCCCATTTTTGAATGCGGTGTACAGGTTTACCAGATTTCTTCTTCTAGAAACCTTGATGAACTAGAAAAGGTTGTGAACTCTCTAGAGTCATCTCTCGAATCCCTAATAGCTGAACCCAGGAATATTGTATTGTGTGAGGCTGACTTACCAACTCGCAGATTACGTATGAAATTCTTCTTGTCTAAATATTTTTCCAATTCATCAGTTACGGTGATCAGCACCAAACTTCTAGTTGTGAGTAATTCGAGAAATAATCTCGACCTCAATAACAAAAGTAAGATTAAAAATTTTAAAAGTGAGGGTTGGCTGCATAATGAAGTAGAATACGTCTCACTAGCTTGTGGTATGGATGCTACTGATTAATTTTATGTTCTCGTATTTTCAAAGATTGATTTGAGCTAGTACACTAACAAGAACGTACATCACCCAGAATAGTTTAGACAACTTGCTTTGTAGAGTACTGAAAAAATCCCTTGAGGTGCATTTTAGATCAATACTGACAGCTGTGTGGGAGAAGGAGTTATTTTGGGAAATGGATTTTTTGTTAAAAAGAAGAAAGGCATTGGAATCTGTGTTAAATATCAAAACAATTGCTCGGTGCTCCATGTTGAATTAATGGCTATTGAGATCAATGAATTTTTGCATAAATGAGAGCTTGAATTGATATTTATATTTTGAGTGATATCCGTAGGTGCATTAAGAATACATCTGATTAGTGGTGGCATGGGAACCGAATGACCAGGGACATTGTCCGTCTTTTGAATTGCTTGATTGTCAATATTAAGAACATCTTTCAGTCGACTACATCGCATGCGAATATTCGCAGAAATGAAGTTGCTAATGACTTGATTGAGATGGACACCGTATGGATAATGCTCACGGTGGCTGTCTTACTTCTTAGAGATCGCCAACCGGGTCATCTAAGATATCTGTTCTTCTTAGAATAGATGTTTCATGTATTAATGGTTTTCGTAATATTGCCCTGGTGCTAGTCTTATTGGCAACAGTTGCAATCAAACAACTCTCACGAAAGTTTGAAATGGACACCCTCGTGTACAAAGTCATGTGATGGGCCTCTAATTTAATCCACCATTTCCAAAAAGCAATGTGACTGAAACTGCTCTGTCGCACATTGTATCCAGCATCAGTTTAAATAAATTGCAGCAAGTCTTGAGACCTGAGGCTGTGGCTCATGCATCCCGGCCGAAAGAGGTGCTCCCTTAATAGTAATATATTCTTAAGTGCAAAATTTAAATAATATTTGACATTCTAAATAAGCGTAAAATTTTGTGAAAATTTGCAAAATTTGAAGATTTATATCTGATTTTCTTATTACATAATACAGAAATAGACAAGCAACCTTTACCCATTTTAATAAAAATAATAATTCTCTAAGAACATATCGACATTTATACATTATTGTTTTCAAAATTTCATATTAATTGAATCACTATTCATTCAATACAAATATTTTTCTATTGCTTAATAGTGAAATTTTGAATATTGCAATAAATACATACTTCTCTATAAGAATATGAAAAGTTTTTATATAAGGAAAACAATAAACTACGGTTCTTATGCAAAAATATAAATTTTGTCTTCAAAAATAATCTGTGCATTCTAAACATTAATTAATAATCTGTGTTGAACGGTTTGAGTAACATGTTGCTATTTTGACAGCTATTATCGTCAATTTCCTCATGGAAACAAATTAGGGCATCGAAAATAAGATGGAAGTAAAATGCAATATTCATCAGTTCTCAATGAGAAATTTCACTTAGAGAACCATTGACTTTGGGTCTTTCCTCTATCTTCTAATATTAAACTTTAGCCCTTGATTAATGTTCTTTGTAATAAATGAGTCAAATCAAGAACTGGTTCCAGATGGCTGACGGCTCAAAATTCCGATTTACCATTTTCAACCACATTCTGTCATTGATCATATATGTCTCTCTCATTTTGAGCCTTGACTTTCAGATGATAAGCTAAATATACATATATTATAGAACATTATACTGAATTCTCTTAAAAATAATAATGGGATATTTATAATTTCTTTTACACTCACAAGATGTTTATAATAGAAAGATCGTTAGATGAATAAATTAGTAGATAGATAGGTATATATCTATATATATTATTTAAAAATATGAACAATAAATTAAGTACAGAGATAGAAAAAATAATAATCATACAAAATATAAAATTATAGAATGATAGCATATTATAAAAAAAATCTAAGAAATTAGGAATTTCAGACTAACCGGAGAACCTTAAAATTTGTTTTCATTTTAATTGCGTATACATAAATAAATTACCAAAGCTTTTTTCAAAATTTTAAAAATAAAAATCAGATAAAGATTCTTACATAAATATAAACTTTATAATGTCAGATTAGTCAAAGAATATATTTTTACAATATATTAGACATGGACAGTTGAAATTTTTGTTCATGAATATGAAATTATTTTATTATTAGCCACCAAATCGTGTAAAAACATTTCCAGCATTAAGTTCTTATTGAAGGTAATACCGGAATCTTCCGCTCTCATTAAAGTCGATTGATTATTTCCAATCTCATTTTTGAGAGAAGATACAATAAATGCTTTTGGTTTTTGTCGCTTTGAGAAATGGTTACTTAAATTTCTCGAAAGAAGTAATTAGTATACGCTGTTACAGAGAAGCCACAACCCTTGCAAAATTCATAAGCATAAATAAATTATTTTATGTTATATGTTTCACAATGAAAAAGTACAAATTAATTTAATGCAAATAAAAAGGTTAAAATTTTAACGAGTGAAATTATTTTAAACTATTGGACTTATTATATCTATACAAATGCTTATTTTTCAGATATTAACACAAAACGTAGCTGAAATCTACATGTAAAAAATTTTTAATGTAGAAATTAACCATAATTTTTTCTATTAGGAGCTTATTATTTCTATTTTTTAAAATGTTTCACAATACAAGTTTGTATTTTATGCTTGCTTATGTTTGAATCTGAAAATATAATGTTACATAATTGCATCGCCATTCAACAAAGATTCATTAAACTTTCAAATTATTATGAACCATCAAAAACACAATTTCAGTGAACTACATCATCCTTAAAGAAGCAGTATTTAGTCTAATTATAGCTTTGAATGTGAATATTAAGGTATATAACCATCAGCAATGAATTCTAATTTGATGTAGTAACTTCATTTTAAACCAAGAGTGTATATGTATGTAAATATGTGTACAAATATATATATATATATATATATATATATATATATATATATATATATATATATATATATATATATATATATATATATATATATATAAGATTATACTTTTAAACTCAAATAAATTTAAAGGATTTTTCCATTTATAATGGTCAATTAAAATGTGTTATACGTCTTAATCAGACTAAGTATTCCTTTATCCTTTATATGTGTGGCAGGAAAAAATTTTGGAAATAATTTCCTTGGTGAATATGTGTAACGTAATTGTTTAAATTAATTGCACCATCTAATGACGTCTGTTGTTATTTAAATGAGAAGCAATATCCTAAAGCACATAAATATATTTTGTTTGTTTCATGAATTGGTATTAATGCTTGTGAGTATTGTATTAGAGTAAATTCTGTTAAGTTCTTATTAGCTTAATCTTTTCAATTAATATTAGTTTATTTGATGGAAATTATTTCTTAAAAGTTATTGGATTCAAACTTTGTATCTGAGAATGAAGTTTTTAAACTGACACCTGAAACTTACAAGATTTTCCGAAAATATATTTTTAGACCAATTTGCATCCATTTTGGTTTTATATTTTTGGCAACTAATTGACAAAACTGTCCTGTTATTTGCAAATAAAAAATTCTAATCATAGGATAATATATTTATGCCTTAAACTTTAAGTACAAGTACGGTATGTCTAATTAATCTAAGAAAACATTTTATAAGTAATGAGCATTTAAGTCTAGATTATATTGAATTGTCTAACTGAACTGTTTCCAAACTATATTTAGCATTTCCTGTTATTTGAAGTTTTGGTAGTTTGTAAGTCTTCTACTAATATTTGTGAACATTCAGTTCTGAATAAATGTTTTCTTTAATTTTTTTTATATCTCAGAAATATTATTTTTAGTTCTTTACAAAGGTTAAAAAGATTACAAGGTGTTGGTTAAAAAGGTGTAAGCATTCCATCAGTCTTTTTTTTTTTGAATACTTAATTTGAGTCTCAGATTTTGAATATAGAATAGTAAAGATAAATATATGAGCAATATTTTTGTGATACAAATTTTGTTTTTATGTGTAATAATTATATTAATTTTTATCATATTAGTTAGATAATATATATATATATATATATATATATATATATATATATATATATATATATATATATATATATATATATATATATATATATATATATATATATATATATATATATATATATATATATATATATATATATATAGAATTAAAATACTAAAAATATAGTAAAGTTTGAAGTGGTGAACTTATAACATTTTATTCTTTATTACATTAACTTTATTCTTCAAAATTTGGAGGGGCTTATAAAGATTAATTTTGTTTTTATATATATATATATATATATATATTTGTGTGTGTATTTTTATATATATATATATATATATATATATATATATATATATATATATATATATATATATATATATATATATATATATATATATATATATAAATGCATTAATTAGTTTATTTATTGAATTATTAAAAAATACTTCTAAAGTAATATAAGCATATTTCGTAGAAAATTTCATAGGGTCTCTTCATTGCAATTATTACTCATTCAAATCCTGGATTTTAAAGGCAACTTGAGTTCTTTTTAACTGTTTAATTATTCTCTCATTTAATAATCTATAATTCTTGTTTAGAATTAATAATTAATTTCAGATTTCACTAAAGTAGAATCTTATAAAATGTCATTAAACATCACAGGAATTTACTCAAAGTTTAATATCATAAATGAAATATTACAAAAGTTTGCCTATTATTATGCAAATGTTGAGTTTGTGAAACTATTAATCAAATAAGAAAAATGATTTTATTAAATTATATTTTTCCTTGAAAATAAATTCATTAAAATTCCTAAAATGATATTTTTCATATTCAGTGGTATTTTTAACAGAACATAATGAATAACGTAATAGTTCAGACATGTTGAAAAGCTAATATTTTAACATGCAAAATGGGTATTCTTCTAGGTAGGCTTTTCATGAATATTGAGCTGTATTTACTTACCTTTTATTAAAGATATCAAGAAAAGTTTCAAACATAAAGCCACAAGTGCATGTTTAAAAAGCAAAAATGTGTCCCACTCTTATTACTTAACATTCATTGGCTTGGAAAACACCGAGTAATATCTTCTCTAATGAGTATAATGCTTCCGGAAGTCTATAGTGACTCGTTTCAGTATTATGTTAACAATTACTCTGTTAAGTATTGGATAATATTATTATTAAATAATTTTTATATAACGCGATTTAGTAAAATGACAAACATCATTAGAAGACTTAGGCTGAAAAATCATCTTCAAATTATTCCTAAAATTTGACCTCATAAAATCGTAATGGCTTTAATTGATCAAAAATTTAGAAATTAGATAACTGAACTATATTTGGTATCTTTGGCATAATTTGGTCGTAATATACTCATTTTATTTTATCACATTCTATGAATTTATAGTCTACAGTAACTTTTTAAGAATCAGTAAATTTTTTTACTGATAACAGTGTCTTGCTTTTATTTATTTTATTGTAAATTATGAACGACCATGTAATATTTCTTACACATCAAATCCAGTATGATATTCAATACATTAGATGCATTTTTACTTTGCCCTGGGAATTATATGTAATGTGTAATTCTATTATTATCAACAAATATGTAATTATCTGTAATGTGTAATTTTATTATTATCAATTACATAATAAAAACCAAAGAAAACAAAATTAGTATTGTTCCTTCTTAAAACAATGTGGCATAATTTTCTGATATTAAATAAAATAACACTAATAAAATATATAAATAAGGAGATCGTTTATCATTTAAAAATAAATTGGTGACAAACTGATAATATTATCCTTACACAAATAATTAATTATTTTAACTTTGTTAAAGCTATTCACTTGTTCGCAAGTTTTTCATGATCTTGTATCATTTACATGTTTTAGATATCAGATATGAGTTAGAAATTTAAGTAAGGATTATGATGCATTCATATGACAAGAGATGACGCATTAATAGTGGATAAAATGTAATGGTATAATAAGTATTCAGATCTACACTCGTATGACAATGAATGATAAGATCTTCTGGTCACGTCAATGTATGACGAAATATTTATTAACACAATAAACTATATAAATTACCTAAGAGTGGAAGACTGCATTTTCTATGGTTGTAGAATGATTTGAAGTTTTAAACTATCACTTTTATCCAATTATATTATTTAGCGAAGTGGAAGTTTTTGATATTAAGAATGAAAATAATTCAAATCTTTGGAATGCATATTTCTTGCATCGAAATTCTTCAATTTTCCTATTTCAAGATACTATGGATGTAGATAATATCCTACAAATTGAATGATATAAGTTTTAAACATTTAAATATAAAAATGAATGTCCAAGGAGTTAGTTTTATTAATCGCAAGATGTTTTGAAATAAATTAGATAGATATCATGCAAAATATTAACAAAGTGTTATCAATTATTATGTGTTTTCATTCCTGAAATTTTTTCAATCCATGGGCTAAAGCAGTTACCAACAAACAGTTTTTCATATTAGTAGGTTTGAAGCTTATTTAAGCATAAAAACTCTTTTATTTTTTAAATTCATTTTATGATAAATGCAATTGATTCGATTAAATGTAATGCATTTTTATTTTTAAAACAAAATTGATTTGCATGATGTATACAAACTCCTGTATCTCATCTAATAGTAATACGTACTTATAAATATATCATTTAAAAGCTATACCTTGAAATCTTGTCAAAAACCAAAAAGTTAATTTTTTTATTCTGCAATCAATTTTATTATTTACCTTTGTTAGCACGACGATCAAATAATTATCTATTTGCTTTTTTGCTTAAAATCATGATTATAACCATGAAAAATAAAATATTTTGCTTAAAACCCTTTGTTACAAGGCAAATTTTAATTTTATAAAATATGTTATTAATGAACAAATATAAATAAATTAAAATTCAAAAAAAAACATTTTTGATTGTAAAAAATATTATTTACTTTTAATGTAACAAAAATATTTTTATCTGGTGTTTTATAGAAGAAAAAAGGTGAGACGTATTTTCTTGAGACTCGTAATAAATGTGGCTGAATTCGAAGCTGTAGCACGTCTAAGCATCTTCTTCAAATCGTAAGCTTTAAGATCAAAGGAAATTTATGAATTGTTCAGTTTTTTCTCTCCCATACAAATGGACCCACGAGAGACTCCCGTGCAATATAATTCTTAAGGGACTATTGCTGGTAGTACGTGAGAGAAAAATCCTTGCATCACTATGATTCACCTGTAGTCCTCATACACACATATATTTTTGACAGAAAATACAAAACAAAAACAGATCTGCGTTTATATTTTAGTTTATAAGGAATAAAAAACTATTTATTGCCTGATTTTATCAATGAAAACCTGTGTGAAGCATGCAGAAATATTTTAAAAAATATAAAATATGTTCAAATATTATTTTGCTATAATAGCACTTAAAGGAATTGAAAATTCTTTTGTGAACAATATCTTATGCATAAATGCATAATTTTAGTATTGTATATTCAAAGATTCAAACAATAACGTTTGGAGTTAAAAATACGTATTCAAGATGTTTTATTTAAATGATATATTTCAGAAATAAAAATAAGCACAGAGCTTTTCAGTGAATTAAATTTAATAGATTAAAAAATATAAGGCAGAAATTTACTGAAATTTTAGTCTAATTTTAAAAACTCTGAATTTTAGTAAATTCCATTTCATACAACGAAGTAGGATTTCAGTGGTTATTATATCTCCGTTAAAAAAAAAAAAAAAAAAAAAAAAAAAAAAAAAAAAACACTTAATGAAACTAATATTAAAAATTTTAAACAGTACGATAAAAACACATTACTTGCCTTTTAGTATATTTTAGTAATTTGAACTATTAATATTTACTTTAAAATAATAATAGTTTCGTTTATTGCAGTCTGAATGACAGACAACTTACGGCTCAAATGTTTATCATATTAACTTGTCGTTGCCAATTGAATAGTTACACATTCATTGAAATTCAGTGTTAAAAAAAGGGAAACAAGTTAATTATAAAGTAAGATAACCATCGTAAAATTCTTAAAACTTTTGACGCATTTTAATGAAAATAAATACATTTGCAATTACTTTAAGTAAGTAAAAACCTGAAACTGAATCATATCTATTTAACATTTGATTTTAAAGTCTGTTTGCCATAAAATAATTAGATTTATACTTAGTTTCCTTAAAATGGTTATACAAAAATGTAAAAAAGAAAACATCAATAACTTTAGCACTTGACGGAACATGATGCATTAAATATCATAAAAATTATAGTATAAATTCAGATAATACATTTGATTATTTTTGAAGTCATCATTTTTAATGCAATAATAATTGAAATTGAAAAGCTAATACCCAGACATGAATATTACTTTCCTATAAAAGGAAACAATTATTGGAAAAAAATCAAAATCTATAAACTTACCACAAATATATCTAAGAGACTGTTGATTTTAAAATTACTATAACATCTAAATCGAATTCCTTCAATGAAAAACGCAAAAAAACTCCAATTTTCTTTCGTCGTTATGGAAAGAAATGGTAATAAGGCACAGAGAAATAAATGGTTCCCAGTCATATGAGAAACAGTTTTGACTTCAGATGGCTGGCTGTATCGATTATTCAAAACGTAGAGTGAAAGTTATCCATTCAGATATTCGAGGTTTTTTAAAGTAAGAGCTATCCTCTTCAATCTTGATGCATATTTATTCAGGTTTTTAAAGCACGAATTTATTGCATTTAAAAAAAGCCTTGACGGTTTCTCTATTTATAGGAAGCTTTTATCATCCCTGCTCTTGCCATTTTTATACTTATTTAATCACAAGCTTAAGGAAGCAAGTCCTTTTCCTGTACTTCCATTTACGTTCAATTGTTCTAAAATATTTAATGTTACCCGAAGTTACTTCAACCGGCCTTTTTGCTAATAAATATTGCTTTGATAAACCTAAATTTGATGATTTATCTTCTTTTTCATCCAGATCATCTTGTTTCTCCTCCATTGTGCATTTTAAATCTATAAAAAAATAAAACAAAAGATTAAGAACTAAAAATTTAAATTTTTTGAAGAAGAAATATGACAAATATTAAATATTTTTGAGAAATTTGTTTCTAAATATTTTAATATATAATATATTAAAACTACATTAATTGTATATGATACAAATATTACCACTTCAGTGAGATCTACTTGTTTGACTCATTTTATTTTTGGTATTAACTTAAGGAACATTCAAGTATATTGCATAAATAATTTCAGGAAAGGAGATTTACGATTTACTTATTTTGATACCAAGAAGAAAGGGAAGTATTGCACATACTGTTAGTAAATTCCAGAAATAAAAGAATTTAGCACTACATATCCAAATACCAAGTGACATAGAACTTCTGATTCAATGTTTTTTAAGCACCAAAGATAGGCAAGTTTTAGGATTCGTTGATACTTTTAATCTGCAGCTATGAACCTTACATGAAGTGATTAGACCAATTTTTTTTACCATACTTTTAGTTTTTCTACCAAGATCAATTTCCATAATAATTTCAAAAGATTTTTATAAAGTAATAGTTCTCTCGCTTTCCGAATCCCCTATATTCATCATAAAGTATATATGTTTTTAAAAGCTTATACTATTTAATAATGATGTCTTTCTTATTAATATTATTCCCGTGAAAAAGTTTTCGTATAATATTATTTTTAAATATTTTTTAGTCATCAAATTGAAAAATAAGCGTACAAATGTCTTAACGACAATAAAGGTTGGTTGGTTGTTTGGGTTTTATGGCGAAAGGTTCAAAAATGGACATACTGCTCCAAGAATAAGATTTTTGTAACTTTGTTTTTATTTTACATTTTTATGTTTTCTTTTCTTATTTTTGTTTTCAAGGAAAACCCAAGCAACATTAAAACCTTAAAAACAAAAATCAGTGTATTATTAATTTTAAAATCTAATTATAAATTTTAAAAAAAGGATAAAATCAAATATATATATATAAATAGTTTTAAAATTTAAAATATCAACTAGATATAGTATAAAAAAAAAAACTTATTGCCCTTACAAATGCGAATAGGTTTTTATGGGGTGGATCCCCTATTAAATCAAACAAAGTTATAAAATCAGTATTAAAAAAGTTTAAACGTTCTTGGTTAAAATCATGACATGAAATTAAAATATGATGAACATTAAATGGTTCATCACATGTTCCACACCATGGATTTAGTTCACTTAAAAACAAATATCTGTGTGTGAAGCGTGTGTGTTTTACGACAATAAAATGTCCGTAACAATAAGCATTGCTTCAATTAGCTCATCACCTCTGCAAGGAACGAAAGAGAATAGAATCCTTTACCTCATTATTTTTCAATTTTTAAGTTTTCTATAACCATCAAATTGAAAAACACGCGTACAAACGTCTTAGCGACAATAAAATAGCCGTAACAATAAACATTGTTTCAATTAGCTCAGTCACCTCTGAAAAGAGTGAAAGTGAACAGAATGCTTTACCTGAAGGATGAAATATTTATGTATCTATAAACTATTTCAAGATCGTTACAACAATTATTTTTCTAATCACTTATTGCTACAAAGAGACACAGACTATACTTGCGAATCATTTACTTACTAGTTCATTTTATTTCCACAGTATCTTTTTTTAATATGATTATACAATTATTTACAAAAAATCGTAAAAATTCTTGAAAACAATCACTTATAAAACTGCTAATGAAGTACTGAATTGTAATTTAAGTAAATGATAAAAATTTAATAACTTGCATTCATTAATTTGTAGAATGGATGTTTTCTAAATGACATTTGACGTTTTGAAGATGATATTTACGGTCTTAAAACGGATTTTTCTTTAATAGACTGGTACCTGCAGTGAATTTTTAAAAATTTCTTATCAATAAAATTGTGTTTCATTATTTTAACTATTATTTATTGCATCAAACTTCCTATATTCTTAAAGTCATAAAGATATGTCTTATTGATTAATTAATGGATCTTATTGATTAAGTAATACTTAAATAGCACATTTGTAATTATTACTTATTTTTTACCCTCAATTTATTCTAAAATCACAAAACTCATAAAGAAGTGTTTAGTGCTGCTGTTATTTAAAATTTTTGATTTTGTGTTAAGTATTGTATGTGTAATTTGTACTATATCAAATCCCTATATTAAATATTTAGCCAGTACAAATGATCTTTAAATGAACTCATTAACCTTTATTTTTCATAAAAACATTTATTTAGATCTTTCACAGCAAAATAAGTCATAGTTTTCTACAAATCATTGTCTGGTCATATATAATTGTAGTAAATCTTGGAAAGGAGTGCTTAGATACTTCAAGTTTCTATTTAATTTTTATATTTATGTTTCTATAAATTACAATGACATGCCTTTTTTCCAATATTTAGAAAGTCAAAATAAATAGTTATGTAATTATATTTAACTTTTTTAGAATTGGTAAATTGTAAATGTAGGAAACATTAAATTCTCTTTTTCAATAATTTACTGTACAAATGTTTTTATTTATCAGTGGCATTCTTCATTCCAGAGGTTAAAATCACGGATAAAGTGATTTAAAGAAAAATAATTGTTTTATAATGTGAAAATTACTGCTTCAAAATAAATATTTATTTAATTAATAATTATTTCTAATTGTATGAGAGTTCATAAAAAAACTTATTTTATAAATTAATATTTGCAATTTTTAAAATATACTAACATCTCCTAAGGCATAATGTAACTACAGCTCTGAAGTTTTCAAATGAAATGTTCCGTAATTCATACCGTAAATTAAGAATTTTCACAATTCCTTAATTTATCTTAATTTTTTTCATGCCGTCATGAAAAATGGAATTTTTTTATAAAAGAAAATTATGTATAATTATTATTGGAAAGGATAAGAAGATTCCCTATTTTTGATCCCAAGGAAATTTGAAGTATTAAAAAAGCAAAAAATATTCTTAAGTAATACTTGAAATTTCCCTTTATATATACTATAAAATTTAAAGATTCTTTGTTTGTCAAATAGTTATTTTATATTTAACGAAATTCATATTTATGGTGAAATAATAGGGAGAGAGAGTTAACTACAAATTTTTAATAATAGGGAAACATTTTTAAGTTTGTAAATTTTATTAGTCTTCAAAAATAATTTTATTTAGGATATTGATAAAAACTTATTTTGTGTTTACATTCACAAGACTAAATGTAAATAAATAATATAGGTTAAGTATATTTAAAATTTATTATATTTTCATGTACATAAGAAGAGAAAGTACTGAATGATTTAATTATAAGAATTCGGGATGTTATCATAGCAAATGTTATTTTAACTTAATATTTATTTGAAACAAAAATTAAGTTTCATCTAATTTTAGGCATACTATTGATATGAACAATTGTCTTAAAGAAATATATTCTCATAAATTTATAAGAATGCGTAAATTACACAAATTTAAATAATTTAACTAATTTTATATATTTATTACTCACATAACCATTAAAATATACTGAATACTAATTTTTATAAGAGAAATATTTTTTCATTTATTTATTATGAAAATAATTTTTCTTTAATTGTAATACAGAAGCAATCTATAAGAAATAAATATGGGAGAAATTTATCGATCAAAATATTTGACTGAAAAATCATTGATGAACTTAACTTAAATACGTAGATACAGCAAATTATTGGAAAAACTGTAATGTATCTCTCCTTAATTATATATTCCTTCAAACCTTTCATCAAGGATATACTTGTTTGAAAAATTTTAAAAACCGACACTTTTGTCGGTATTAAATACTGATTAAACACACACAATATATATTTAATAATTTATAGTTGTAAAATACTCTGTTATATTACTTTATACTTCATTGTTATCTATAGATCAAGTATGTAACGAAAAATAGTAAGAGTTTAAAAAAATTAAATAATAATTTATGAAATAATTGTAATATAATGCAAATCAAATTTTATGCGAATCTAAATAAAGCATAGAGATATTATTTCTAAATAATGAAATAAATTTGGATTAAAATATTTCTAAATGGCAAATTAATTGTATGTTAATGAAAAAAGGTAATAAATTATTAACTAAGCAAAGTTTAATGGATTTTATTTGTTAGAAATACCTATCATATAGAATCGTTTGTGCTTCAATTATTAAGAACATATAAGTAATTCAAAGACAGAATATTTAAATATTAAAATATATATAGAAAAGTTATTTAAAGAATAAAGAGAATATTAATAAAGACAGAATGTTTTAAGTTTCACCATATTTCAAATCCTTCTTTATATCTTTAAGCCAATAATATTAATATGCATTAAAATAGTTTATAAATTTATTAAAATTTAATAATTTGAGAATAATTTTGTATGCTTCTTAAACAATGTTTAGTCTTTATGGAGTAGTAATTACAAAGAAATATGTGATTATTAATTACTTTCCAGCTTGTACTGAAATTAAAACATACATAACCATAAAAAATTAACCCCTTCTGTCACATAAATTTTCAACACCCTTAAGTGTCGTAAAAATTTGTGTCATTAATACTTTTGGTAGAAATAGAAACTCATTTTTTAAATTTTTGATATTTTATGCATTTGAATTTTAGTTTTTTTATTTATTAACTACTCAGGATTCCTTTTAATCTTTTTCTTCTATATAGCTATGATTGTATTGCAGAAGAAAGATTAATCCTTTCAAATATTTTCCGAAGCAGAATCACTGAGTGTAAATTTTTATCGAAGAAAAAGCAATAGATTTTATTGTCTTCTGACGAAGAAATACTGTTCAATCATTAAGATATCATTTATCAACAGCATGTTATCTTTCAGCGTGAAATGCTTGTGTGTTCAACTTGATTAATGTTACTTTCCAATGGATGTTGATGGAATTCCTTACAAATTCAAAAAAAAAAAATGGATACTTTTCCATGGCCAATAACTTTTTATATATGTTTTCTATAATAACTGCCTCATTTTTTTATAATACAAACTTAGTGATGCTGAAATTGAAAGTAAATTTGTTTTGAAGGGTAAATAATAATTTCTATAAGTTGATAGTATTCATAAAATAAAACGATATTTTTATATTTTGAATTTAAAAATTAACTTCCTTAAAATTATAATATATAATTACTGCTATATAAGTGCATAACAATAATTTTTAATCTGAAAAATATAATGAATATAAACGCTTATAAATTGATTTTCTTGCTTCATTCTGCATTATATGTACACATTTTCCATATAAACAGTGATGAAATTAAAATTACTTTTTAGTTTATCTCTTTTTCAGATAATAAGTTTAATATCAGTTTAAAATTGAAATAAAATGAGAACTTGATATAAAATTACTTTTTCACATTGTTTTATTCTAATTTAGCTGAATTTATAAATGATTTATATAATCACAATTAATACAATATTTAAATCATGCATTTCAGTAAATTCTATGAATTTAAGTAAACAAATTAATCTAATGTCATTTCAATTATTTTACAAATTTAATTCTGTTTTCATAACTTCAGATATCAATATTTCTATTTTAAAATAAATTATATAATTTATAAAAAATTCTAAGAAAATAGTCTAAATATTCTTAGAAAACACTTTTAATGTGTCGCTATATGTACATGCATAATTTACCAATAAGCTATTTTCAAGTACTGTTAAACATTTTAAGGAAACATATTTACAAACACGATTAACTGTATTTTTATAGCTATTACACAAATTTTTAAAAAATTGAAATGTAAAATAATTCTTTTAATTTTCGCAATTTATGTACGTAAATAATAGTATGCTACTTAATGACTTTACTTACCATGTTACTTCTCTCGATAATACACATTCTTAAAGTTATTTAACAGTTCTAAAAATTACATAAAATAATAAGAAGAATTAGATGAGTAAAATAAAAATTTGTTTACCTGTAGTTGTCTTGCAATCGTTCCAGTCTTCTTCCAATGACTGCTTATATCTTCCAGTTTTTGTAAGGTTTATCTCTATCGCAACAATCATATATCTGAACCATGGATAAATCAATGTTGAATTAAATATATTTATCACAGGTGCAAATTTTGATTTAAAATGTATTGATTGAATTTTTAAAGAAGAAATTAGGTTTTCTGAATTTTTAAAGAAATTTCATTTATGTTTTTTTTATAAATTAAAGTTATACCTGTTAAGAATGATTTGCATGACTATTTTTGGTGTTTCTAAGTATTTCATTTCCTGACATGCGCAGAAAATACAGTTTTTATACCAGTATACGAACATAAATTGAACAGATTTAATGTCTTCAAGAAATTGTAATAATTTATTCTTATTATAAATTTTGTATAAGTATTTCTTTTGTTACTACAATTTTTATTACAATGCAGTATTTGTTACTGCAAGTTTTCACAGTAACAAGTTATTTCTAAATTTAATTACTTCATTGTGTATACATGAATATTCACTTTTGTCCAAAAACACTCTAAATGCAAAGTAATTCAAAATAAGTATTATTAAACATGTTATGTTATTAGCAAGATATTATTTAACTGTTACCAAAATATTGTTTATATGGATTATTCCTTCAGTGTAATCAGTTTAATTGAAGAACTACTTAAGGCCAAAGAATTCCTTAAAAACTAAACTGAAGAAATGTGATGATTTATTTGCTTATATATTCTACTTGAGCAACCAATTTTTACATTTCAATTACTTTAAGATAGAACCTTGTTTTATAAAATTACAGAATTAATTAAAAGTACTCTTTTCTTGATGAAGAATTCTGTTTCCAGAACTAAGTATATATAATAACTAGTTTTCACAAATAATGTAGTTTTGATTCAAGTTAAGAACGTTGCAATGAAAATTGAATAATATACTTCTCAATCATGTGTAAAATATTTACTGTATTAGAAAAAATTTTAATGCCAGATTTTAAATGATTTCATTTCCTATTATGCTCATCGAAAGTCATAAATTTCTACTAAGAAAGTAACGTTGCAATATTTTTGAGAGTGAGTGAGCATAAATGCACGGAAATATTTAAAAGCAGATATGAAAAACGTGATCATCATGAATAATTGAAAAAGAGACTAAATAATAGCGCATTAATTTGCGAGATGTGGGAGCAAAAGAATTTTAAAGATATTGAGAAGTGCACTTCCAACTATACTGCGAAAATAGCCGCTGCCACTCGTATTCTTTGTTGGTATTAAGGCTTAAGAAACGTTTGTAACATGCCACAGTAGTCACCTATTAATAGAATATGCTACAGAATGATAAGATTTTATATTATTAAAATGAAATCTTTTATGTGGTGAATGTTTCAGTTTGTACACTAGAACCAGTCTATATTATAGGATTTTGATGAATTTCGTAATATATGAACGGATTTTTTTTCTTAGCTCAAATTGGACAATTACGTTCTGAACCAGGTGAAATAGACATCACTCAAGAACATGACATTCTAAGGCTATGGCAGTTGTTGAGAAAAACACGAATATGTTGTCAGTAAGCTCCGTCTATTTTGACATTATGGATCTATCATGTAAAAAACTTAAATTCAGTATGTTTAATAGTTTAGTATATATATATATATATATATATATATATATATATATATATATATATATATATATATATATATATATATATAAATTATATAAAGAGACTAATAGCACATTCATTTGTGAGATATGGGAGAGCAAAAGATGATCACGCATTATGATAGATAGAAGTTTCAGAATAATTTCAGTATTAACTATAAAATGTTTCCGAATATTTTACATTGATATCATGCATACAATATATTCATTCATTAACCAAATACAAAGTATTTCTTAAGGATTTGATGAAGATTAGATACTTCATTCTATTCTTTAAATTATAAATATTCATCAAATTACGTGTGAATTACGTGTTAATTATTTATTTTATGAAATTTTCCATTTCACATGCATTGCGCAAATTAGGGTACACTTTTAACTAAAATATATTTTGATTTGCTATTGGGGTAAATCAAGCAATTTTTACTATAAACTTGGTGTCAATTGGTCTCCTTTATTTAACTTTAAATTGCAATTTATATATAAACATAGATAGGTATAACCCCTCATTCTATGTGTATAACTGTCTACATTTAGAAGGGCTTAAAAAATGGTGAAAGGATGTGTTTAGCCTATTTCACATTTATTGATATAATTGATAATTTCAGAAAATTTAGTACGCAAGCTGTCTATGTATCTATGTCTTAGAAACAATGACGACTATTTCTTGTTGGAAGCCGTGTCCACTTAAATATGATGCACCAATATTAATACATTTATGAGTATTTATATGATTTGAAACTAAAATTTATTTCAAATTTTTATTTAAATTTAAACAATAAAGCTTAGTAATCTCAATTTCCCTAATTTTTTTTTATCGATTTTTGGAAACTATTAACTTTTATTCCCTTATGTGAAAAAGGTGGAGCTTAATAATTCCTTATATTAAAACAATTATTTCTGAACTTGAATGGATTGAAATTTTTCCAATGTCTCTGCTGCATTGTACCATATTGTTTACTTTTCATGAGGTAAATGAGTGCTTAATCACTTTTGGTAGAAGTGATCTTGTTCGTAACAATAAGTAATGCACGTCTATTACCAATACAAGCATTCACCAAGAACCCATCAATTACAGACGGCTGAGTATCTCCTTCTCTTTGCATGTAATTATCATAACTAGGAAATGGCGATCAGTCAGTTGGAAACACACATTCAATTTTGTTTGTAATCTCCTCATTCGGGATAAAGACAATCTTTTGAATGCCGTAATGAATGGACTAATTACTGGTCTTAATCTTCAACTTATTGTTTTGCTCGCAGTGCCAATTGTTAATTAGTTGGTGAAGAATAGATGCGAATAAAATTTATTTTCTTGAATGTTGATAGGTTATTAGCTTACGAGTTGGTTAATATACACAATATAAATTAATGCAACACTGAAACAGAATCAAACATTTGCTGGATGGATTACTTAAAAAAAGTATGCAATTAATGCGCACTAGATTGGGTAAAGATTTTTATTCCTGTAAATTTAGAAAATTTCATACTTCAAAATTATTTAATCATAATAAAAAGTAACTATGATTTTTTTAAAGAAAATTGTTGACAATGAATTATATTAATATAAATTAACTGAAGAGGAAAATTAGTAAAAAATAACCTTTACATGTAATTAAATAAAAGAATCTTATTTCTTTGAAAAATGTACTATAAGAAATACCCAATGCGATTTTGTTTTTCGAAATTATACAATGCATTATACTGAATCTAAATTATTTATTAAATTTTTATGACAATACTTATATTATAAAATAAAATTTCAATCAACACGAAAATACTTGAATTTATAATAAAATATTGATGTTATTTAGGAATTTCCTTATGATTTCATCAATATCTAATTAAGTTTCAGTTTTAACTGCAAAATTAAAATTTAATATATCGAGTTAATATCTACTTTCTTATTGTTAATTCTGACGATGATACGAAATGAATAATATTTTTGAATGTAAGGTTAAATACGTCTTAGAATAATAATTCCTGTGATTGGCATTCATTATAAAAACTTAAATTTATTTTCCATATTCTCATAAATAAATTCACACAACCACACCCCCCCCATATATATATATATATATATATATATATATATATATATATATATATATATATATATATATATATATATATATATATATATATATATATATACGCAGTTATCCATTATGGTATATGGTATATCGTAAAACTTTGGTAAATTAAAAATAATGTTGATATATCAACGCAATTATACACAGAACATATTTAAAAAGGAAGCTTTTAAAAATATAGAAGTGCAGAAATATCTTTATTTAAGTATTTCCAATAAGTATTCCAATTAAGTATTTCAAAGTTATTAAGTATTTCCAATAATCTAGAGTTCAATGAGTGTTAAACGAATAAATTATATTAAACAGAAGGTTCATTGTGCTTTTTCTGGCCGAACATACTCTGCTAATATCACGCTTCAGGCTAAACTGTCCTAATCATATAAAATTGATATTAAATGAAAATAGGCTTCGCATTCTAATGCAGGATTGAAAAATTATTCTGCAACATACATATGTTATATACTTGGAAATAATTAACAATTGTCGCAAATAAAAGAAATAGAGCAATAGTTTAACTGCAATAATTTTTATGTAAATTATTTAAAAAATAACACTTTATATTATTTTCTATGTGTTAAGATGAATTATATATAATCTTAATATTTTTATTTCTGATTTTTTAAATCATTCTCTAAATTTTGAAAACTATTTTTATGATTATAATTACGTGGTCATCCTTTGAACAAATATTTAATTCCTGAAATACTGATGCCGCAGCTTTGCAATTTTTTTCAAAAAGAGAAACTGAAATTATATGTGGAAATTAAATAATTCTATAAATTCCTACCTATAAGTTCCTTTCATACATAATTTTTCATTACTTTCAACTTCTTTTTTTTTTCAATTTTCCTAATAGTAATGTGAAGCATTGTTTTTTTGAGTGATAGATAAATTCATTGATAATTGTATAAATTTAAAAAATTTTGAGAGTTGAAGATAATTTCATATTTTGATATAATATGCCTTAAGATAAAAATTATAAAATAAAATCTACTTACGACAATGATGGACAATGTCATATGGAGAACAATTAAAAATGTATAACTCGGCAGAATGAATAATTCTACAACATCCATACTACCAGATGTTCAATAATTTGAAAAATATGATAAAATTTTTTAAACTGAATTAGGTCTAACATATACATATTTTGATACGCTTTTCATTAACCCCGAGAGCCTAACATCAATAATTGCCAAAAATTATGATACGCATTACCTTAAATATCCCTAAATAAAAAGTTTATAAACAAAAGATATTGGACTGAAAGCATAATAAAATAAATTTTCAAATACTAAGAACGCCAAAGTTGAAACACAATAATAATTTTTTAGCAATAATCATTCCATAAAAATAATGTCATGAAAATGTATCGGCCGACATTTTCATGAAGATTCGACAGATGCATTACACTGTGCTCCGAATCATTTATTAATAGCCCCGTTCTCCTCTGTGCAAAGCGGTAAGGGAACAAATTCATTTTGTGCTCTGGAACAGTCAAGCATACATGGAACTGGACAGAGAAACAGATAATATGATTCATACTTCATAAATCTAAACATTATAGAATGTGTTGTTGCCTTCATTAAACAATGGGAGCGCCAGAGAACTTCGTTAAAAGGCGAGGACGGAAATGTGGTGGGTTCTCCCTTTCCGGATCATTAATTTATTGAGATAAAGTGAAATATGTATTTTGTAATTCAATGAAAAGTTAATCATCATAATGTACAGGATTTGTCTAATTATCTTTTGTCGATTAGAAGCTCGTAATGAAAACAAAATTCCATGTTCACTAGGTTCTAATGGGGGTTTTGGTGTTTAGGAAGAATCACACGGAAATGCCAATAATGGGTGACAGTCTGGCAGCGTATGTATGTGTGCACCTTGGCTGATGCACATATAATAAAAGCAGGAAAATTTATCAGATAAAAGTAAAGTTGATCTGCGCGTCGAGTTTGTTAACAATTGGAGGATATCCGTTCTTTCTGTAAGAAGTGCTGTAATCAGATGAACTGTCCTGATAAGTTTAATAGTCCAATTATGAAAAGATAGGAGCGTGTTTATATTAAATACTCTTTGATGCTTATTAAATAGAGAGAGCGAGAGAGAGGCTTTGATGTTTTATCAAGCATTCGTTGATTTGGTTAGTTCCATTAGGCTTTCATGACAAATACAAATTAAGATACTGTATTTGGATAGAAAATATGCTCTAAATTATAAGGGCAAAATAATTATTTTAGTTTTCGACCTACCTTTCCAATTCATTTTTTCAAGAAAGGAATGATTGTAATCAAAATATATTATTGAACGTGCTTCTATACTGAAAAATCCTCATTATTTCTAAATTTAATTGAGAATTCACAGTAGAAAATTTAAAGAATTATGAAGAAAAAACAAGTTTCCTTGAAGCAGCTTAAATGTAAATTTAAGATTAATAGAAAATTGAGAAATGCAAAGGAAACATGTTTGCAAAAACTCCATTCGTGATTTTGAGAAAGAAATTGAAAATCTAAAATCAACAATTTTCACAATATTTAAAATTTCTGTAAAGCCAAATATAAATAATTATTCAGAGGAGAAAAAAACAATATCGTAGTTTTAAATTGTAACTTTAAACTTTTTTTGAAAATTTGTCTGTTTAATCAATATTAGAAATTTGTACTATATATATATATATATATATATATATATATATATATATATATATATATATATATATATATATATATATATATATATATATATATATATATATATATATATATATATATATATATATATATATATATATATATATATATATATATATATATATATATATATATATATATATATATTGCTGCTAATCTATTTCTAATTCTATTCTGAAATTAATTTGCATATACATTTCAGATTATAACGAAAAGTTTCAGTATCGATTATTTGATAGACATCGTTATTTTTCATAAGACGAAACTCCGCCTAAAACAAAAGGATTTACTATCAATTTATTTTTGATATCCAATTTTCAAATGAATCGCGACAATTATGAAGAGTGCAGATTTACTGCGACTTTATGGGCACATTATATGTCGCAACAATATATCTCCACTGAACTATATAATACTATTCAACTTTGCCGGCATGATATATCCAGCGATACAGTGCGTTATTAGTATCCATATTTCTTGCAGCTGAATTAGTTTGATTATCTGTCTCATTAATATAATAGGTATGAAACCTCTCACAGGTGCTCCCCTAATCGAGCCACTTCAACGCTGCTCTCTCAGCAGCACTTCATTAATCATTAACCTTCTTCTACGTCAGAGACGTGGTAAGTTTAAATTAAATGGGTAAATTAGATCTTGACAGCTTGAAAGGAAGAATTGCACTTTCTTTCAGCTTAAAAGAGCTACTTTTAAAGGTTTAAATTTTAGTAAGATATTCAAACACATATCCCTATAAAATATTTCTATTTATTATGAAATGATATTTTCAAATTTTGCATGTATTACACAAAAAACTTCTAATTAATGTGTTTTTTACTCTTTAAAAATACAAGAACGCATTGTTTTAACAAATATGTTCTACATAATTGCTTTTCCACTGGTCGATATTGCATATTTGAGTTTTCAATTGGGTTAGTTTCCTATGAATTCAATGATATGAAGCGTATTTCATTTGTAATCCACATTAATGCATATAGTGTAATGCTACGTTATAATTTAACGGTAATCAAATCAATAAAACTATTAATAAATTATGCTATTTTGAGGCAATATTCTCATTGTCACCATTTTCTTTCTTAAAGTCAAATTTTATTCTGCCTTCATTTTCCAATACAAAGTACACATTTCTAATATTGATTAAACAGACAAAATTTTAAAACATTCATAGAGTTACAGTTCATAACTACGATATTATTTTTTTTCTCTTATGAATAATTATTTATATTTGGCTTTAAATAATTGTTAAATATTGTGAAAGAGAGTTGTTGATATTAGATTTTTAGTTTCTTTCACAAAATCATACACGCAGTTCTTGTAAACATGTTTCCTTTCCATTTCAAAGTTACTAAAAATGTAATATTGACTGGTGTATAATATATATATATATATATATATATATATATATATATATATATATATATATATACACACAAATGCACATACGCCTCCGTCAAGTAAAAGATAAACTATAATACATTATGCATTATAAAATAGATTAAATAAACAATTTAAAAACATAAATTTAGTTAGAACTAAAAGTTATTGTTAATGAGTCTCCTTTGATCATGTTTTTCAGGATGAATAATTAATTAAATTATAAATCAAGTACATATACTTAATGTAGGCGGGAAAATATTACAAAGTACCTTAGACGCTAGATAAAAAATTAATCTAAACATTTTGAATATAAAAATATCCTTTAGTAATTTCTTTCACTTAAATTTTTATTGAAGTTATGGTTGTATGAAAACAGTTAAGTTTTAAAATTTACAACCGTCTTTCTTTGTGTTATTGACATAAAACAACGTTTATTATGCATAAACTATACAATACGTTGATTTTTACGACGTTTGAATGCAATATAAATCATATAAATTAAGGTTTTTTTTATATTATCATAGCTTTATATATAATGGTAGCTCAAATGAATCTCATTTGATTATTACGTCAGATTTCACACCTCAGGCAACTGCTTAGTAAGTAGAATTGAAAAACACGAGCTTCAAATTTTCTGCCTGGTATCCTCGTTTACACATTCTTCTTCTTTTCCTCTCTTGGTCATTTTTTTTTTTTTTTTTTTTTTTTTTTTTTGCTTTTCATCACAGGGTTTTGAACTCCCACTCATTCTTAAATCCCCTCCCATTTTCTGCATTCTGGACGAAGCATTAATTTTAAGAGGCTGTAATAGATCAAATTAGCAGCTACGCGGTCTTGTACAGCAATGAAGTAAGGTGGGGTCTAGGCGTTAACAGAATTTCATTTTCAGTACATTAACTCGATCAACGTTGCGTAAAAAAGACCACGCGCTATCAAAAATATTCTTTTCGCATTGTACACAAAACCGTTTGGTGGAGCAACAGTAGCAGAAAGGGCATTTGATGCCTCATTTATCGGATCCTGCGCGCGTTTACCATTTCTTTCCTTGACCTATATACTTTTCTCTGCTAGATAAAAGTCGTCCAGAAAAGTATTGGTTTCGCTGTCCTAACGAGGTGGAAAGTATTTTTCCCTTTGATAGTAATAGGTTAGGCAGTCCACGTTAACTGCACACATCAGAATTATTTTTAAGTAATCTCATATGAAATAAATAAAGCACTCCACTAATAGTGATTGTTATACATGATTTGATGTCCTATCTTCAGCAGCATTAGGTAAATTACTCAGCACTAACCAAATTGTTGAACTAATATAAAGTATTGTTGAAGAATATAAACCTTGAATGTTAATATTAGCTGACAATGGTTAGTATAAATTTAATATACGAATAAATTATAGTATCATAAATTCAAAATGAATTATACACTCAAAAACAGAATAATTTTCAGTACTTGAGGAATACCAGATTAATTTAACTATTCTGTGATCTTAAATATAACATTTTTGACATTCAGTTGAGTGGAAGAAATAAGATTCCAATTAATTTCGATTAACTGCAATGGTTCATAGACGTAATTTTCATTTTCCATTCATGATTCAGTTTTTAGCTGTGAAAGAATGGAAATGTTTGTTTGACTGAAATCCCACTAGATATTTTTAAGAGTCAATGATTTCCATCCTGACACTTTTATTAATTTTAATTATTAAAATATTGGTTATAAAGAAGAAATTAACTATTGTGACATGGTGATTTTAAGCGATATTTGTTAAGATTAGCTGAACAATTTTCATGAGTTTTAAATGCACATTCAATAAACTTTTTTCTTTTAATATTTTAAAGTACAACAAGGGTTAAATATATATGTTCTGAAACAACTTTTACTTCTTTGGGATATTTAATGTTAATTTTTCATTCAAGTAATATTTTAAATTACTTTATATCAACTTAGTCATGATTTAATACTGAAACATAAATATTTTTATTTTTAAGTTAAAATAATCTTATATTAAATAGTGAAACATTTTGGTAAAACAAAAATTAATAAAATTATTTTCTTATTCATATTTTTTGGGATTTGCTGATATGAATTTTCAAGACCTATGAGTTGAAAGATTTTAATGGAAAAGAATAGACGTTTGTAGTTCAGTGAAATTTATTTAATGTGTACGCTTTGAATGGGTTATTTTTGTTGACTCAAGCGGATTTGTGTTTGAATCATATACAATGTTAAAAAAATTTTAAGTGAAACAATTAAAAACTGTTTTATTATTGCATTTAAATACGGCGTAAATGCTCATTACTTCGTCAAAGACCTACAAAAATTTTCATCAAAAAACTTCAGTATTCAAATTTTACATAATTTATGCAGTAGATTTAAAATTTGATAAATCTTTGCTTAAAAACATAACCAACATTTAATATTGTACCAAATTCTATTTTCTTAAGAAAAATGAAAAATAGCTGTACCATTAGTTTACTAATCTTTAGTTAAATTGCTTAATGATTCAACTCTTATTTGATTGGTATAGAAGATTTTTCCATTCAGCTTATGAATTTTTTAAATTTAATTGATATAATTCTGTCTCAATTAAGTAGTTTTTGTATACTTTTCTAAAATGAACATATGCATATAATGCTACATTTCTTCAGAAGATAAAAATGAAAATGTATTATAACTTTGTCAATAAAAATGGTTTTTCATACTAAATGAAAATAAATAATTAAACTTACATAACTCATAAAGCGTAAACTATCTAGGATTAAATTTATATTTTATAGATTTTTGTTAATATATAAAAAATTTAAATTTCAAAAATCCATATCAGTTAATTTGTGTTTTATATTGTATAATTTATCCATGCTGTATATGATCACATATTTTATAAGAATGAATTTAATTATACACATTTATTAAAGTGATTTACAGAATTTCAGAAAATGAAAAATCGATAAATTTTTATTACAAGTATTATAAGGAAAATAATGAATATATTTAGTTTCATTTTCTTGGATTTTAAAATTTAGAGTTTAAAAAAAAAGATCTTTTCAATGCTGTCAATATCGATTTTAAAGCGAAGGACACAATTGAACTTTTAGGTGACAAAAGGACTGAGAATTTTTATTTTTCAAAACTCGGCCGCAAAAGTAGTTTGAGCTGATCGATTGGCAAGGTATGATTGGACCAGAGAAAATTACAGCTTAAAAGATCTTATCAGCCCTCTGACGCTTTGGATGGCGGTCTCATTGGGTGGGATTACACTTGATATTAGGTGGGGAGCAAGACCTGCTGGCTCTCAAGGGAAATGGTTCTATCATGGCGACTGGTCATCAAAAAACTTGGCACGAAGCAACAAAAGGAGTCTGGATCTACGGAAGTTTATCCGCTTATCCCCGACCTAAACTTCGCTAAAGAGATGGGACATTTTCTGAAAGTAAACGCCAAATCGTACTGTAAGAAAACAAAAATGAATAAACAGCCTTATGATGTGTTGGGAGTAGAAATACGTTCGATGGTTTTCATTTTCTTCGAAACCACCTTTAGAAACCTTACGATCGATTTCGTAGGACAATCACCTTAGAGTTCATGTCACCCGGAAGTGATCATTACTTAACTATAATGATAATTCTCGTAATAACTTTTTTAATAGATATAAAAAGCGTTTATTTTTTGCGATTGAACAATACATTTATAGTATGGATTCTATTCCACATCAATTGCTTACTTTCGCAGATTTCTTGAAATGAAGAAACTCAAAAGAAAATCCGAAACTTATTTGAGATATTAAAAAGTATGAAAAAAAAATTTCCATGCACTTCCGTTTTTTTTATTTTCATTCACTCCCATTATAGTGAATATAATTTTTAAAAGTAATTTGCAGAATTTTATTTTTATAAGTAAAAATATTTTTATAGAAAAGTACATTAACAAATAAAAAAAATAATATAAAAGGGATGAAAGTTTTTCTACCTTTGTCATTGGTGGTATTTTGAATTTACACGTATTTGAAGATCTATTGCATTTAAAATGAAGGTTGAAATGAAATGAAAATGTATAGAAAGAAGTTTTAAAGGAGAAACTGTGTAAATATAGAAGGAAAATGCCTAACTGTAAAAGGGAATTTTCTTTGTTGAGTATTGATAACAGAGTTCGCAAAAGATATTATATCTTTACATTATGAGTTATGTATTAATAAGTGTAGATTTATATTTATTACTTTATTATGGTATTACTATGAAGTTTGTTAAAGTGTATAAATAAAATGAAAATAAATGAGAAATTATTAAATCTGTTACAATATTTTGTCTGCAATAAAATTTGTATTATTTTAAATTTCAAATAAATCAAAATACATAGGATATAAAAGTTTGCATGTATTTTCCAAATTATATGGTAAAAATTAATTTACGGTTTTTATGGGTTTTTAAACATAACTGGTTTGTTTTTCCCCAAAACAGTGTGTTCTTAAATAGTCCTCTATGCATTTATGATTTTTTTTTTACTTTAAATTAAACACGCTTGAGGGTAATGATATTATATTTCCGGAAAAATAAGTCACACCTTTAAAAATATGCTTAATGATTTATTATGAAAATTTTAATATCAGTAATAAACCCAAGTTGAAATCATTTGATTTTTACTTTAAAACAAAATAAAGATTCATTCATAATACTTCAATAAAGTAGTAATTTATTGATGCTTCTCAAGGCATTGAAACTCTTATGAATATTTATTTACTTATTCATGAGCAAATAATTCAGGGTTATTTTCTTTGTGATGTACTGCCGATTCTACCATAAATCTTTCATGTATTATTGCATTTACAGAAGTTTCATTTTCGGTTATGATAATTTTAGTAGAATTTGTGGGTAACGTAATAATTTTGTCCAGTTCAATGGAAAAATCAAACGTTAGTCTGTTGCTCAATTTAAAATCTGATTTTACTCTACAGCTGTATGAAATTTAAAAATTCCTAATTTTTTTGTCATTTTTAATACAGAATAAGATATCATTTTTACAGCTTTTGATGTTAACAGAATGTCCTTCAATAATTTTTCAGTAAATGTTTAAATGCTTTTGTTTTTTTTATAAACGATAGATTTCTAGTATTACTTTATACATTTTTATGTCTTACGTAGCATTTTAAAATAATAGTTACAAACTGATTTATTTTTAAATTCGTTTTTCTTAAGCAGAGTAAATATATCAGTATTAAATAAACAAAGATCATTCTGAAGTTTAAAAATATCTGAAATGTTTTTATACATCTGAAGTAAGATATTTCTGTCAAATTCTCACTACAGCTTTTTACACTGCATTTAAAGTCATATTTTGAAGAAAAATAAATATTTGTGAATTTGGATTACATATATTTATAATACATTTATTTTAGAATCTTCATTGTGTCTCAGATTAAACAATATATTTTCCAGTTTCATCGTTAATAAAGACGGGTATTTCAATACTCAGAGCTATACTAAATTAACTTCTGAGTTGTTTATTGTAATTTGACACTTAGGGTATTTTATGACGTACAATTGGATATAAATTAACTACGCATTCATTTATTTACAAAATAGCCTTAATTATCAATGTATAATTTTAACAATTATTTAAGAATATTTCTATCATTTATTGTTATTTATGTTTATTACAAAATTGTGTTTATTTACACTTATATGAATTACTTACTGCTATCTCTATTTCAAGTATTTATAAACTTTATCTTCAAAATCTGATATAATTATACATATTAGAATTTCAAATTGTTTGATTTGTCAATGTACTATGTACTTTTCACAAGAGAGTTAATTTGATAAGCAGTATACATAACACGGTTCAAATACAAAATCACAGAAAAATAATCACATCAAGATCTGGATTTGAACTCATCATTCAAAAGAACACATCATAAACCATTCAACAACAAATCAAAAAAGAATATTTCAAAATACAATTAGGTAATGCATAAATGTGTGTGAATGCTATATTTATTAAATATAACTGTATTTATATAAATATAGAAATACGGTTACGAGAGCTTAAATGCAAAAATTAATAGACGCTAATGATTAAAAACAAAAAAACAATTCCAGGGTATCACCTGCTAGTATATACTGATATTAAAACATTGTATCGTATCAAATATTTCTTTTGCCAAAATGTTTAAATTAAACTACTTTAAAACACATTAAAAATAATCCTGATATAAAAATGAATTCATAAGACAACAAATACGAGCTGCAAATATGTATTTTGTATAAATTCATACACATTTATATAATTTGATGTAAGTGAACATCAATATTTGTTTTGTTTTCCTTTCTTTCATATTAAAATTTGCTTATGAATCACTGTAAATATTATGCTAATATTTACATATTTCTCGCCACAATTGAATAAACTACGTGATGCATATTTCCAAATACATTTACAACAAAAAGCTTTGTTAACCTCATCCTTCAGCAAGATGGGTGATTAATTTCTGAGCAGGAAACTTTTTAACGTATACCGTCGTTACACAGAAAATTGAGTGTAAAGATTTACGCATGGTTCACTTCGGAGACCATTAAGGCACAAGAACTTTGCTCGAAGGAACGGAACCCTCTCGGGAAGCATAAATCCTATTAATACGCATGAATTTTGAATGCATCAAGAAGAAGACGCCTGTTTAGTTTGATTTCAGGATGAGAGCTATTTTTTTATCTCTACATAATCTAAAAATGTTTGCAATATTTTTAAAAATATCTAGAGATCTATCCCTGTTTTCTAAAACTATTTCCTATTCATTACTTATCTCATATTTGCTTATTCAGTTTATGTTTATTTATTAGAATGAATACATTGCTTTCGGTTTAATTTAAATTTTAGAATAAAAGTTTTGTGTTAAATTTATACTATAGAATAAACGAATAATTACTAATTTATTTTACTTTTCAGAAAGTGAATGGTTGTTCGTTTTCTTTACTTAGTATGTATTTTTGTTTTAAATATACGGATATTTAATAAAAACATATTTTTCGAATATATATAATGAATTTATTATTTGACTCACAATAGATGTAGAAGATACAAAACAAATAAAATCTACGAAAACATATAAATATTTAAAGCAAAATGCTTTTTCCTACTATAAATATATTGAATAATCAAGAGTTATAAATGTTCGTGATATGTAACAAAGTGCTTGTATTATTAGATGGTTTACAAGCTTAATATTTTTCATAACATTAATAAAATTATTCATTAAGTAATTAAGTTAAAATCACCCCAAGATACAGTAAATAGGAAACATATTTCCACATAAGTTATAATTTTTCGGAACAGTTATTTAATTTTTTATTAGTTAATATTTTAGATTTGTGAAATATAATATTTTAACAAAATTTTAATTTTGATATTATCTTAGATTTTAAGTGTCCGAAACATAATTATTGAATTATTTCATTGAATCTGAATTGTAATTTGATTAATTTTATATAATCTATAAGATTATTGTTTTTTTTTTTTTTTTTTTTTTTTTTTTTTTTTTTAACATTTTGTTATTTTATTAATGCAGCCATTATTTCGCCAAATTCGAAAAACTCACCAACATCAATTACATTTAAAGTTGTTTGTTCACCCATAGTTTTGTTTACTCTTAAAAATATGTTTTTTTTTATATATATATTATGTAATCATATTTTTAGAAGTCCTTATGATTGTAAAGAATTATATTTTTGCAGTTTAATTATAATCGTAATGAAATGTACTCTAATATTTGCGAAATACGAAGTAATTGTGGAACATCAGTGATTTATAAATTATATTCAAAATATATTGGACTTGAAGGTAATAAAAACAGGGATATTTTAAATGTTTCTGTATTTTCTTTTAATTTTATTAAATATTCTTCATAAAAATATCTTGCATTTTAGAAAAGAAATTATTCAATTTATGTATTTAATTATATTTCTATCTAATGATACTGATTGAAAATTTATGTTGAATGTTGGATTTAATAAAGCGCCATGTTTAATGCAAAATATATTGCAAAATGGCAGAAATTTTTAACAATTCTTCATTTAAATCTACTTTTTTAATCAAAATAGATGGAAAAACGTTAATATCTACTGAAATTCGGCGGCATAAAGGAAGACAAGGAATACTTTAAAGAGATAATTTTTAACTCGATTAAATTTCCTAATTATTGCTGTGTTCTATAGAACATAATACTAAATTACATCTTGTGATTTTGAGAATAATTTCATTTAAAATATATATTCTACTTAACAAATAGAGATACACGAATAAATAAGCTGTTATTTTAATCATTAAGTATAAAATTGATTGGTAAGAAAAAATTATATAAAAAATGTAATAATTTTGCTTAAACGTTTATATATTGTTATTTATATTTAAACATTTAAGTTTTCATGTTATTAACTGCAAAGTGAAAAGAGAACTAATGTAGTCTCAAGCATAAATCAAGCTTCCTGAAGACTGTGGAAACTTTAAGATACTCAATTTTAAAATTTCACCAGTGTAATAAAATAGACTCGGATATAAAATTTTATGTTGTCTTCTGTTTAGATGTATGAAACTTTCAGATAGTGAAATGTTACATAGTAAATTCGGTTCTACCAAGTAGTTTCAGCATTTAAGGTAATTCCAATTTCTGGTTTTATGGCACTAAATTTCGCTTAACAGGCAGTACATCTTCGAAGCAGGTATTTCTCTTCATAAGCAAAACACAGCAAACTATGCTAATAACACTTGTCTCTAAAAGCTTCATTTTTCAAATTTTTTTTCCAAGATAAAAGCATGTGCCAAGCAAAAAATGAGTCTTTCATAGAAGATCAAAGTCATTTTCAGTCCCAAGTAATTAATTCATGAATGCCCTCTACTTCATTAGCATTTTTGTTGCTTTTGTCTTTCGATTTTTTTAAAGTAGGAGCAACAGTTTTTAATGGTGCTTAATAAGAATAAGCCAAAAGTGAGCTCAAGACGGAAATTAAAAATATAAAGTGTATGGAAGTAGACAGGGACCAGCATCTTAGTTAATTGGTTTCAAACCCCTTAACACACACTCTTGTTTTGAAAGACTAATTAAACGTAACGAGTTGGTTATGGTAAAAAGCAAAAGTAAGACAAAAAGTGAGGTTCCAGAGTTCAACCATTTTAAAAGTAGCTCAGTTTTTGCTGTGCTAAGAACTAATGTTCTTAATTTTTCAAGCGTAAAGTATTCATTATTCTTAAATCGCTCCAATTAGTTTTGCAGATTAAACGGATGTAAAAAGAAATTAAACATATTAATTTATTACAAATAATGCAAAATTTATTAAAAACTGTTATGAGTCTTATTAAACAAACTACTTTTTATTGCTTTAAGCTGAAAATAGCTTTATTAAATTAAAGTATGAAATGTGTATATTGATTTCTATATGAACAATATAATGAATTTCTTCATTAGAAAAGCGTTTACTTTGAATAATTTACTTCCATATATTTTCGAAATTTATTTAATTATAAATGAAAAATTATACTTTTGGTAAATTTAAATTCACGTTGTTATGCAATAGTACAATTTCTTATCTAACTGCAATACTGTATTTTGTTCTTCGAATGGTGGAATTTAATTATTAATTTTTCAACTTTAATTGTAGAACTCTTCAATTGACATCTTTTAAGAAATTATCTCACAAATGCACAATTTAAATTCGTATAGATATTTAAATAACTGGTGTATTTGTAAAAAAGTTTATATATATATATATATATATATATATATATATATATATATATATATATATATATATATATATATATATATATATATATATATATATATATATATATATATATATATATATATATATATATATATATATATAGATAGATAGATAGATAGATAGATAGATAGATAGATAGATAGATAGATAGATATTGCAGATTTCATTCTTATTTATTATTGATTTACATTGTTTAGCAAAAATAAATATTTCCATTCTTAAATGAATATTTATGAAAGAAACTTCGTAAATTAGCGAAAAAAATAAGTAAAAATAATTTTTAATAGTTTGTAAAAAAATATTGCTTCATTAAAATAAGCATTATTAAACTACTAAACAGCAAATGATCATAAAAATAACTTTATCGGTATCATATTAATGATTCAAAACATACTCCATAACCTTAAAAAAAAAAAAAAAAAAAAAAAAAAAAAAAAATTCGAAGGAGACAAAAACTGATGGACATGAAGATTATGTACAGAATAAAAATTATTAAATTCATCAAACTAATCAAATGTTTATTACACAGTTACATATTTGCAAAGCAACCCACTTTAGCCAGGATGTATGCTGACACACAGCGCAATGAAGGATAAATCCCCAAGAACTCCGTGTACTTTTTGCCAATTTTCTCCAATTGTTTTGCTAGGTCATTAATATTCTTTTATAGATGTAGTTGTATTCCCCTCATATGTTAGATATATTCAATGGGAGAAAGATCTGATAATCTGGATGGCCAAGTATGTATTTGGCAAGGTGTAAAACAGTTCATATTTAACACCTTCCGTTTGTGGTTTGGCATAATCTTACTGAAAAATAACGCCAAAGTATTGTAAAAAGAATGGTAGCAAAACATGTCTTAGTAATTTGTCAACGTATAACTTTGATGTAAGTATACATCTAATGACAAACAATGGAGTCCGGCTATCTAGGTAAATAGCACTCCTAACCATAACTCCTGGTGTAGCATGCAATAGAGAATACAAAATCGGCACACCACCTGGAGTGTCTATAGACATGTCTTGAATGATCGTCAGGATATAGTTGAAAGAGGGATTTGTTGCTAAAGGATACACTTCCGCAGTCAGCATCATTCTAACCTGATCGTGTCAAGCAACAAGGCAACCTGTCTCAAAATTGTGCAGAAGTGAGTAGCAGTTGACGTAATGGTAGTTATGTGAGAAATTTTGTTGTATAAGCCGTCTGTGTGAATGGGAATGGTGGATACACTTGTACAAGTCGCATTTCGGATGGCTTATAGGAAATAATCATGCACTGTGACAGCTTTATCACTCTTTTTTCTCAATCTATGTTGACCTAGGTTGATAGCTTCAATCATGACGCTGAAGTCTGCTATTGTCCACTTATTCTTGCCGAAATCTTCTGATAGCCACATTGCTTCTAAACCATATAGCAAACCAACTACCCGATTTCCTCAACCTGCCGCTTTCAATCCAATGATACGACCTCTTTCAAACTCGGACTGTTGTTGGTAATGAACTCGAATCCTATGATGAGGCATTTTTTCAGTAATTGAAAGGTTTTTAAATCGCAATGCAACATAAATTTTTATTAAGAGTTTCAGAACAGCTCCTTATATACACCTACTAAATTTTCGGTTCCGGTTATTCATTCATTGGACACAACATTTTAATTTTTTATATATTCACTTAAAAAAGTTATACATATCAAATATCGAAGCAATAGGATGACTCCCTCCATTTTTTTTTGTTGAGTTTATATGCATTTCAAGCGAAACAAAATTATCACACAAACACACCGAACTGCTTCTAAAATCCTTTTTCAGAGAAACGCTATTGAGTTTATAAATACACTCGTATCATTTACAGAAATACTAGAATCATTCAATAGTCTACAACGAAAAAAAGCTTACCATTAAGTTTATGTTTTTTTTTTGTTTTTGAAACATTAAAATAAATATTTATTTCTAATCAATTAGTCAATAACAAACACAATAAAATTTTTAACTCTAGTTGTAAGCAGTTGAATGAAAATTTAATTAATTTGAACTGTAAGACTAGGAAATTTAAATTTTCATTTCATTTAAACTAATACTCTATTTACAATTTATTTCTGGGCAAAAATGACTCAATATGAAATATTTTTGTGAATACAATAATTTATTTTCTTACAGACCTTTAAAAATATATTAACATCTCACAACATTTTAGGAAATCTAATGTAATAACATTCTAAACTACTTTAATGATTCAACAAATTAATCTCTCTTTTATTGTGAAACATAAATAATTACATGCAAGATATTTATATCATTATTTCTGGAACTTAAATTATAATTTGATTTCATTAAATATGTATTTTAAAATTACATTTTTTTTAAACAAAATAATCATAATATATTTTATTTATGTAATATTCTAATGTTTCCAAGTTTAATAAAATGTTTAATCAGAAAGCTTGATAAAATATTAAACGATTTTTTTTCTGTAATACACAACTACTTTGATATTTTATATTATTCATTTTGAAAATTCAGTAAACAAAATTTTTCTCTTATATACTTGTTAAATGGAAAAAAAGAAATATCCAAATGTTACATATAATGCACTTAAAATGTGTCAGTTACTTATTATAAATGTACATAAAATACATATTTAGAATTACTAACACGAAGTTAAGAAAGTAACATATTATTCAAAACATTCATGGAATTTCTTATAAATAAAAATAATAACGTACTAAAGGTTTACATATTTTGAATACTCCCTTTGTTATTAAGGAATAGTATTCTTTTAATGAATTATTGTGAATAATTTAAATGCTTTGGAATTATGTATTTTTTTTAAATAACTAATTGTATGATTGTACTACAGGCAAAATAAATTCGCGTTCACAATTATTTTGACATATTAATTTACAAAAGCATTTTATAGTGTGGAATAATTATTTATATTACCTTTTTTATTCAACACTTTATTTTGAATTCTTGAATGTCTTATAAGTAGTAATATTCATTGAAATTTGATTGTGCTTTGGCACTTATAAAATTTTACGCTCTGAATGGATATTTTTAAATTGTATCGGTTATAATTGATCGCAATCTTTTCTTCTAAATAAAATATTCCATCTTAAAGGCATGTATATTACTTACATACAATGAAAATGTGCAAAAATTTAATTATAATCACAGAATTTTACGTTAAATGTAAAAAAAAAAAGTATAGCACTTACTTTTTATAAACATTCTAAGGCATACATCAATTCACAAAAGTTATTAATACATGAACAATAAGCTTAAACATGTTAAAAATTCATTTATACACAGAGAAACAATGATAGATATGACAAAATGACAAAAGTTTGTTGAACCGCATTCAAATATTCCTCTCCCCATTCTCTTCCTAGAAAACATTTCTCACATATCGGCTAATATTCATATTTTACGGAGAAAATAGTCTATAAATAATCTAATCACTTATGCCAACTGTCATGCATTTCCTCATCAGTTATCTCGGGATCGAACACAAGACCTTTCTCTCTCATAAGAGCGCAGTCCTAAAAATGGCCAGAATACATTTTTTGCTAGTTATAGCATTCTAACTACAGAAGCTCTTGTAGGATATATTTAATCCTATAATATACAAATAAATATGAATATTTTTTCTATTCATTCTAGAATACTTAGAAGTTTAAAAGGATTGCTTTACTGTATGAATTATTCAAATAATGTGAAAATTATCACATATATATTTTCCTTTATTAGATAAAATATGCTAGTAATTCAGAAAATTCATTTTGATTATTGAAATAATTTGTTTTTTTGTTAAATCATGTACTTATTATTACACATAAAATTTTAAGTGCGCTCATTAATTTTATTTCAATGCTAACCTAATTTAAATATTTGAGTTACACCATCGGATTTTTTCCCGTTTCACCAAAACTTTTATGTGACACAAGATGTTTTCTTACCTTTATATTATCTCAACTCAAAGTTTTTAATTAGTGAAAGGTTCATATACTATAATTTTGCTTATGAAATTACATATTTCTAAAAAAATAACTCACCTGAAATATTCTGGATACTTATATATAGAGAAAGCGTCCAAACAGTAAGACGTCAAGATACTTCAGATTGCTAGGAAAAGAAAATAATCTTAAATAATACTTGCACTTACCTTGAAATGAAAATCATAGCCATGGTTGAACTCAAGTATTTAAGAAATTACAATTTTAAATGAAAATGTTGGAGGATTTACAGTACATAAGAAATTACAATTTGAAAGTTTTGCTACAGTTCACTATGCAAATTTTCTAAGCATTGCAGTTTTTTTTTAAAACTACTGGGTTGAAAATACATTTGATACAAATTTCTTGTTAATTTAGTTTTATTAAACATGTAAGATACAATGCTTCATTCTTGGAGAGGTTAAAGAAACTACTTGTTTCTAAAAGCACTAAAATGTTTATGAACATTTTATTTGAAGTAGTTGTGTGTAAATAATTAATTACATTAAAAGTTTTTGTCACTATAAAACTACATTAAATAAGGAAATATTAAAACATATATTTTCAATGTGTGTAATTTCCATTACATTTTTTTTTTAATTTCATTACATGCATTTATAATTATATGTAAATCTAATTATAAAGGGACTTAAAATATTATTTATATTGAAATATTTTAATCCTGTAAACATATAAATTATTCTAAGCAAAAATATTTCTCTGACTTTATAGAGCAGATTAAGTAAAATGACTTACACTGATTAATTATGATATCATATAAAGTTTAATTTTTTAACACATACATTTAGATACAGAAATTTAAGACAATATGCAAATAATGAAAAGAGAAGAATGAAAATACTTAAATGTATAATTACTATATATAGAAGTACAATCCTTTGATCTCATTAAAAACTTTGTTTCACACAATTTTGTTCATAAAAGTTATCAATAATATAAAATGAAAGTATACATATGTAATAACCCATAATAATACATCTTTATTACAGTTTATAACATGAAAGGAAAATAATTGCATTCATTATTTTATATTACACTTTTTATATCTAAAAAGCTCATTTATTTGAGAAATTATTATTTATTTTATTATATTATTTATATTTAATTATTATTTTCACAATCTTAGTCTATTGCATTTTACCATAATATGTTTTACTTAGAACGTTAAGTGCTTAAGGAAGTTGAGTGAATAATAAACATATAAAAGATATTTCAAATTGAACGTTAAAATTTACTTAATTATACTTTTTTGTTCAATTCAACATTATAAATTCATTGAAAATAATTTACTTCAGAATTTTTTGGGTAGTGTATATATATATATATATATATATATATATATATATATATATATATAATCTACTAATATATACTAATAAGTAAAATAAATACTTACTTATAAATATTACATACATTGATAGTATTGAATTTAATTTTGAGTAATTATAATTTTTCCTGGTATATGTAATCTGATAAGTGCTAAATAACTATTTTATTATTGGAAAAGCAATCCTAGAAATGTATTTATTATAGAAATATTTACAAGAAATTCTCAGTTATTAAAAAAATATAGCAAATCGAATTGAATATTCAAAGTATTCAATAAAATTTTGAGACTTACCTTTTAATATTTGAATATTTGACTTCTTTTACTGTTAAACAAAGCAGTTAATTTCTACTCAGTACTGGAAAATTCTTGTTTCCTGCATAGGCATGAATCATCTTATTTAACATCTGTAATTTAAAACATTTTAATTAAAATAACTGTCGCATATAATAAAGAATATAAAAATATGAATTTATATGAAAATGACTCTCAGAATGTATTTAATATTAAGTCTACCGGAAAGTGTTGTACTTTTACCAATGACGATGCTGTTAAAACTATGTTAGCGAAAGATACTTTTTTGAGAACATAAGAAATTGCAGAAAACTTAATTTAGCTCATCAAACTACTTCGGACTATATTCGGAAATAGTATTGTTGTGGAAATATTCAAAATGGGTGCCACATGAATAAAGTCAGAGGAATTTGGATGATCGAGTCATCATATGCTTATCCCTGCTTGTTTGGAACAAAATCTCGAGTCCTTATTAATCCGGATGTTAACTAGTAAGGAAAAGTGGATTACTTACAAAAATATGACTAAGCAAAGAGTATATAGTGGGAGAAATCTAGCCTTTCCAACTCTAAAACAAATTTATCTCTAAATAAGAGAATTTTGCGTATATATTGGGTGTGTTTGAAAACCACCATGTTATGAGTGTTAAAAACTGAACCAAAAGCTCGATTTGGAGAAGTATTGTCATCAATTGAGTAATTTAAAGGGAGCAGTTCAACAAAAGAGGCAGTGTTCCAAAAAAGAGCAGTCCATGAAACAGATCAAGAAATGAGTTTGTCAAAAAAATTGTGGAACTAGGCTGGGAAATTCTGTCTCATACATCATATTTTTCCGGCTTATCACACTCTATTAATTGCTTGTTTTTGTCCTTAAATAATTTTTTGAAAGGTACAAAATTGAAAAAAATGAAGAATATATCAATAATGAATTAATTCAATTTTTCACACGAAAAAACATAATTTTTTTTAAAAAAGGAGTTATACAAATTGCCCTTCACTGGTAAGATGTCATCAATAATAATGACAACTATATTATTTGATTGATTATTGACGTTATTTAACAGATTATTGTGGGACGTTACTAAAAATATTTACTTTATTTTAGTCCAAAAATTGGTAGAAGTTTCCTGTGTAGGTCTAATATTTAAATGATTTTTATATTTTTATATTTGTGCCACTTTAATCTATTTAAAGAAGAAAGAGATAAAATCATATGATTAATTTTAAAATAATCAAATAATTTTATGTTTAATCTTTATGATAAATTTACACTATTAGTTTTGTGCAATAACGTATTAATTACTGCATTTTTAATTAATATAACTTGTAATTAGTTTATAGTAGAATTAAATTTTATTTCTTCACTTGAAACAATAATTTTTTATAAATATTTTTTTCCATTTATTTTGAGAATTCTTTTTTACTTAATTATAATAAATCTCGGTAAAGTGGACTTAATCTTTCACCCTTCAGAGGGTCGATTAAAAATAGTGCCAAGCTTTTTTGGAACTAAACACTGGAGGTTTCGGGTTTAGTTGACCGTCCAACTGGGGTACATGGTTCACCACCAAGGACCCGTTGTTAATAAAAATATATCAGTGGCAATACAAACCATATGTAGGTGTTGGCTCTCATATGGTCTGCCATGCTTTTGAATTTATATATAAATCTCAAATTCAAATAAAATTCAAAACTTTTGTATAACGATTTATTTTTAAAAAATTAAAAACAATTTGCTAATCTTGAATTCATAAAATAAAATAAAAAACACATAAAAAAATAAAAAACATTCAGATCTCAGATTCAAAATTATTTACTTTCAGAAAAAATTAACATAAATCTTATATAAATCATTTTCCAGTGAAGGACATTTGATATATAATTAAGAGATAATCCCTATCTGTTAAAGGAATACATTTAGCTGTTGTAAATTACATAAATTTTCAATTAGATTTTATAAAAATATATCTAAATTGGGACTGTAATTTAAATGTGTGTTGACTGCTTTGAACTCATAGTACTATACTTAAAGAATTTAAAGTAAATTATAGAGAATTTGCATTGTTTACAAATATTTCCAAATAGTAAATTTAAAATTTTTTATAAATTACTTATTTTAAATTTTGATGCCAAATATTTATTCAATAAATTTTTTACGAAGACTTATTCCTTAAAACGAATATTTTAAATTTATAATTACTTTTAAATTTTTAAAATAAATAAATTTTAAATTCATAAACTATAGTTTATGAAAAAGTGAAAACATTATGCATATTTTAAGTATTGCTTTATATATCATGAAAAAAACTTTACCAATATATTTCATTTTCAATCATTTAATTAAGACATCTATGCATTTCTCTATAAAGTAATTCTAAAGGATTTCTATTTAAATTAATTTTGATAATTCTATTTAAATTAATTAAATGATTTAATATTTTTTCAGCAATAAAGCACAACAATTTTAGATTTTTAATTTTAGCTGATTAGGAAAAGTATTGTTTTCATTTATTTTATTTCCAATTTTCGATAACAGTTATATTCAAAATATCATGAAGTGTATTAAAATTGAATTACTTCTATATGAAATGCAATACGAATTCATGTAATTTAAAGTAATTAAAGGAGGGTAAAATTAAACTTGTAGATTAAATTTATAAATTTAATTAATTTTGTAGAGCAATTTACATATTTTAAAAATATTACAAGATTCGCACATCAAATGTCGGCCCAAAATAATCATCCACAATATTTAACTTAATAATTACTGATGTAATTAACATTTAAATCCATATAATATCTACAGAAATATATAAAAAAATTATTGATCTACATAATAAAATTAAAAATTGTTGATGAGGTAAAATTTTGTAAAATAAGAATTAATTATAATATTATTAGAGTTAAGCTTATATCTTAACAATTAACAAAAATAATTTTCCCGAAATCGGCAATTAGCTATTTAGATAAGTATATTGATTGCTTTTCAATTTTTTACCGCATTCAAATTTATAAAAATATTAAAATTCCATTTAAAATAGGCGTGTTAAAATATTTTGGTAAACCTTATGCTCATACAATCAACATATTTTATTGAAAATTTATATTTAAATGAAAGCCACTTAAAATAATTTCGTATAATTTTAGAAATGATATAAATTGTGAAATATCTTTAGAGGAATCAATTCCTTAATGATTTAATGACTCTAAGATTTAAATATTTAATCAACTTAAATACTTTAACATTTAAAGTTAAACTATAAAAGGGTAAATTATTTAAAGCATGAATTATTTTCTAATTAAAATGATTTACTTTGGTAAGAAAGAATTTATCTTGTGTTACGCATGTAACAAAATTAAATTAATAGATGATTTAAGATAAGGAGAAGGGCAATATTCCTCTTCAGCTATCTACTATTTTTAATCTATATGAATAATAATTCAATCTATGTATGAAAAATAAAAAAATAGGATAATATATAAATAAATTGATAAATATAATACATTTATTTTATTTTCTTCTTTTTTATTGAGGTTTAATGGACTGAAAAGAATAATTCTAGTCTTATGTCATTTATGTGATTCTGATTTAATTGGTGCCTGTTTTTCTTATTTTTAGCACACATACACCCTAATATACATTTATATATATATATTAAAAATAAATAGTAAATTTTATATTTTGAAATAAATTTATAAGCTATTATGTTTTGTAATAAGAAGAAAAGGAAATTATATGCTCTGCCTTTATTTTATTTTCATATTATAAATTTTTTTCTAAATTGTTTGTTAGTTAAGGGTATTGCATTTTATATGCTATGCTTAGAAGTTGAATGTTTGAAATAATAATTTCCCTTTCTTTAGGAATCCTGTCAGATAACACGCAATTTTTCTTCCGTGTAAATCAATTTACTTTCTCGCTCTTACTTCAAGCTGCAGAAATATTTATCCATAACTGTTAGCCTATAATATATGTTTTTCAGAGTAATAAAAATATCTCAGAATTTTCAATTTTTAATTTAGACACAAAGGAATGAAATATTCCCAAAGGTATTAAATAAACATAAAACAAAAATGAGCCTCTAAGAACTTTAAATTTCTTAATAAATGTTATTATACATTTACCTAACACTTAGATTCTTTACCCCACACAAGAAAATATTTATTAATTTAGTTTATTTATCATTGTAATAGTTTTATGATAGGTATATTTTTCAGTAATCCTGATTCACATATTCGATTAATTTTATTTGTGTAGTAGATTTTCAGAACCTGTGTGTATGGGTGTATATGTGCATGGGGTATATCTGTGTGCATGGAGTTTGTGCTTTTAAAACTATTATCATTGAATGTTATAGAAAATATTAAGCACATATAATCTTGTGAGCATATTTATTTTTTAACAAACAAACTAGACTTGTCTTTTGTTTGACTATAAATCTTTCAAGTTTGCTGATCTATGAATATTCAGATGAAAATGGAAAGGATTGAATTTTTCCTTACGAATTCTCAACGTCATCTGAAATATTTCTAACAATTAATTTGTTTTTAAAAATACAATAACTCATACATTTCTGATTCACTATACAATACTATAAATTTCTAGACATAAAATTTAACAAAATATATATTGATATTTGGTATACCCTACATATCCTGAAGCATCATGCGGTTTCTCTTAAGTCAGGCAACTAAAATGTTTTTTGCACATTTTAAATGTTTCTTTGAGCATTTTAATTTGGTCACATAAACATAACTAGTATTTAAGGATAATATATTTAAATAATTAAATTACATTTTGGTCTATTGACATTCTTGCTATATCTGTTAACAATGTTCTATAGATTGATATAAATTAGAGGTTATCGATTAAAAAAATAATAATTGACACAAATACAGATGCAGATTTCAAAAAAAAAAATAAATAAATAAGTATGCACGATTTATTTTTCTCTTGTAATTATTTGCTATAACTTAAAATATTTTCTTTAACCTAATATACTTCAATAAAGTTTGCATATAGCCATTAAAATCTAATCAAATTAGTCACTATATAATTATAATCTTTATACTTTTATTTAAATTTAAGTAAAAAATATTTCTTCTAATAACTATTTAGTTTATTTTGAAATTAGTTTTCTGGTAAGTTTGTTAAGTATTTCTGCATATAAATGAAAAATTTTAAATTGGAAAGTAAAGTAATAGACACTTCACAAAGCTAGCTGATATCAAATTTAATAGCTAACATTAAATCTTATTATAGAATTAAGTGCTATTAATATTATGAAAGGTAGAGAATATATCAGAAAAAATATTTCCGAAAATTATAGTTTTTCATCAAAAAATATCTTCTAGTAAGACATTCTGATGTGATTTAATAAAGCAATTTATACTAAAATATTTTTAACTAGTTAAAAATATTTTTTCCCATTTTTAAAATTTGCAAGTTAAGCTCATTTACTCCGAAAAAAGGGAAACAATTTATTCATATTAATGTATAATTACTTGAAAATGCAAGTTATTTCAAGTAATTATATATAATTAACAAAATTCTCTCCCATGTCTCATTTGTGAGCATTTAATCAATCCTGTACCGTTAAACTGACAACAAGAATTCTGCTTTTGCAATTACTATATCTTTAATTACAACGATAATTTTTCTTCAGCTAAATTAAAAGTTTAAAATGTTCAAAGCTGAAACAAAATTTTTTAATCTCCATTAATCTTTATTTGGCTTTAATCCAAAATCATCATTCTTCACAAAAAGCTTTTCTAAACTGTTGATTTGTAAATTTTACTTCTCTTCCTTTCAAGATAATTTATTTGTTATTCGAATTATTCAAGTAATGCATGCCTCCGGATTTTATATACACACACATATATATATATATGTATATATATATATATATATATAAACAACTATATTTTTGCGAAAAATTATAATTCATATGAAGAATTGCATTTTTGAGGTAAATTATTATAATTATAAACTAAAACTTCATCTTAAAAATATTGCCAACTTAAATATTTTAATATGAAATATTATTTTATTTGCAAATGTTATTTTTTATAGCTGATACAATATAAAAGTAATAAAATAAAATGTCTTATGAACTAATGTAGAATAAATTTAGTAAATGTAATTCACATATATTCTGTTAAAAATTATTATTATTTGTTTTTACTTATCAAACATTCAAAATTCAATATTAACTAACGATTTAATTTTCAGGAGCCTGGAAAATTCTCAGAGAAAGATATTGCTCAATAGGTTAAACCGAGTTAATTTTTATAATTATAAAATAAGTAATGCTACAATTATTCATCCTTATTTAAAAATATATGAAAAAAGAAATAATAATATTAATTAGAGTATATAAAAAATTCCATTGCTTATTAATTTTTTCTAAACTGCATACAATGAAATTATACACTTTTTCAATGCCATCATCGGATTATGTTGCATTTATAAATTTCAAAATAAAATCTTCAAAATTTTACAAAAATGTTTATCCTTGACATATTTGGTGAAAATAGGTTTGGAGCTTAAATCTAAATGTTATGTTTTGAAGATTGTTCTTAAAAAGAGATCAATGTATATTTGATATCATCAACGTGTATCTGGTCTTTAAGCCTTTTACTACAAAAGATTTCTAGAATTCCCTATGCCCTGAAGGTCTCATTATAGTACCTTCCTCTTGAGGGAGATGTAAGTATTGCCATTTTCTGCTACTCTTGTAACTATAACAAGCGTAATATGAAATAGTACTGCAAAAGTTCAGTTTATCTAAAGTACTACTTCAATCTTTATTAAAGTGCTTACTCTTTGGGGCGAAGTTTATCAGTTGGCTGGTAAGTATTATATTCACCATGTCTTTATTTTTTGGTTCAAAAGGTAAGGGGTATTATACTATCTTATATGAAGAGAGAGTTTTATCAAGTAAACTCGTTTTGTTTATTTATTTTTACCTAATTGTGTATATATATATATATATATATATATATATATATATGATGCAATTCATTAGTTATTTAAGGTAGAAAGATATTTATCTAATATTTCATAGAAATTTAAAATTAATAAAAATTTGTTTGACTAAAATACCTAATATTTATACAGATTTAATATTTGAAACATTTACTATGAATGACAAAGAATGCAGTTTGAAATCATAAATTGCAGTTTGAAATTGAACACTATGTGAAACTTATTTACCTAGCTTTTTGAGTCAAGCATAATACTAGTTCTAAGAAATATTGAAATATTTTCCATAAATCATAAAAATGTCGTACGTATTAAATGAAGTTTCCAAATGTTTTCTAAATTGTAATCTTTAAAGGCATATTCTATTTACATCAAAGTATTATTTTCCTTCAAATATTCAAGTAAGGTATTATATATATATATATATATATATATATATATATATATATATATATATATATATATATATATATGTATATATATATATATATATATATATATATATATATATATATATATATATATATATATATATATATATATATATATATATATATATATATATATATATATATATATATATATATATATATATATATATATATATATATATATATGTATACATATATATATATATATATATATATATATATATATATATATATACATATATATATATATATATATATATATATATATATATATATATATATATATATATATATATATATATATATCAACAAATAACAAGATATAATTCTAAGTTAAGAAATTATTACTTCCTCAAAATTATCAGTATACACTTTTCCGTATCATCATGAAATAAGCGAAGATCATTTTTAATTCAATGTATTAATCTCTAGATCATCAATTTCGTAATCTGCAACCAATCAATTTCGTAATCTGCAATCTAGATCATCAATTTTGCAATCTGCAAAGAATCCTAGGTATCCGATCTATGGCGAAAATTATGATGAAATTAAGAGAATGTTTATTTTCCTTATAATGATAATACCTCAAAAATATCTTGAACCGAGAAAAAAATTGAGAAAAGAAAATTATATAATTGTTGTTAATAAATAAACACTTCGTCATGTACAGCACATACCCATGTTCTGTCTTACCTTACAAAAGTGCATAAACTAATAAGTTCTTTTCTCTATCTTTTCTGTTTCCATATCATTTATTCTGATTTATCTATATTTATTCGTAGTCTAAACAAATTATGTCTAACAGAGCCTGAATATATATATATAGATATATATAGATAGATAGATAAGTAAAATAATTATTATTAAATAAAGTATTTTATTAACTTAAAGTGAAGTTAATGCTAAAGTATTAGTATTTCTACGTATTGAATAAAATATACGATGTTTTTTTAACAGAAAATGCTTTACTTAAAGTGATTCGCAGTATCTTTAATTTTATATAAAGAACAGTTAAAAAACAGAAGTGGAATCTTATATCCCCATTGGAGTAAGTGTGATGGTATTTCAATTCTCTGAACAAGATTAAATAGAGTGAAAATGTTATACAATCTTATAATATTTTTACAAAAGAAAAGAAGCTATTGCAAAGCAGAATTTTACAGCAGAAAATAAAAATTTTGCATTTGACTATTTTCCACTCTATATTAAGCAAATGAAATATTAAATATCAGTACATATTTTTAATTAGGTCAAGCTCTCTTTCTCTCTCTACTTTCGAGATGCATTAGAACATTGTACTTAACTGTAAACTTGTATATTAATTAGTAAAGCACGAATAGTTATAAAAGGCACAGATACTTTATTTCTATGAATTTTGCATTATGCACGTAACATGATGGTAAATGAAAAATAATACAACCACAGTTTAAAATACATTTGATTGTGTGAAATATAACGCATATAAAACAGCTATATTTAATTTACAATTTAGATAAAAATTCAGTCATTTTTATTACATTTTCTATATTATTTATAAACTATTTCACGATATCACAACACTAAAAATAATTGCCGTTTATATTTACCGTTCCGTCATTTAATGAAAAAAGGTTTTAGTACAAATCAGTCGAGTGAAAAACTGAAACTAAGACATCTCTTAATGGCAAATGGTTGCAATGGGCTAAAATATTATTTTCGCCCATTGCAAGCATTTGTCATTAAGAGTGATCTTAGTTTCAGTTCTTAACTGTAAATATTAATTTATATATTTCTAAATTATTAATTTACATAAAAAATTTCTATTTTTGTCTTTCTCTTGCTTTCACTCTTTAAGAAACCAAAATCATTTTATGAAGAATTTAACAACTTAACTAAAATATTATGCATTTATGGCATACATTAGAAAATTATTTTGGAAAAATAGTTTATTTTAGTGATACATCATTCTCTTTTTACACTAAAATACTTTTAAAAATTAACTGAATTCTCACAAATATCTATGAGCACTTCTATCGAAGTTGATAGTATATTTCACATCTCTTTTAATGTTAATTACTTTAAAATACTTAAGTCATTTATAACAGAATCATAAATTACTCTAAAATGTATAGTAAATTCGTAAAATGTCTATTGACTTTGCTTTAATAAAGGAAAAACATCAACAATAATTAGCCTACCCTCAAACATATTGTACAAAAGCTGAAAATTAATTGCAAGAAAATTTCAACAAAATGTTGTATCACGCAGATAAAGGCAACCACTGAATTTTGAGGATACATCGCTAATCTGCATTAGATATATGCATGATGAATAAACACGACTTCTTCTGTCTTAAAAGTTTGTTTCTATCACTATCATACTATGACCAAAGCTGAAAGCTTCAGTTAATCAAAACCTGGCACCTTTGGATCGTAATCATTCATAAACGAGTACAAATATCATTTCCTTGGCAAAACTGAGGAAAGATTCATCCACGAAAGTTGTGTGGTAGCAGACAATGGGCAATCATCTTGGTCAGAATGACTCCACTCTAGATTACTCTATTGATGATATATGGTCAAAGACAAACATATTAAAGTTTAGTAGGAGCATAATCATGTTACAGGCAAATGCGAAGAGTTGAGGAAGGATCCATATTCGGTATAGATACCGATTCATCTCTTTTAATAGTAAATATGAAATTAGGATAGTTAGGACAAGCCTCAAGGTCTCCGATTTTGCATCGATTTCAGAAACATCAAAGTACATTGCCTTTATTTCACCGATGATATTTTGTAACAACCATTGTTACATGTAACTTTGCCTTTTCAGATTATAAACGCTAATTTATATCTTAAATTAATTCCGAACTGCTAATTTCGTCATCTTGATACTGTAATTACCTTTATAATCGGACAGTCAGTTATAATGTTTTTTTATATTGTTATTTACAAAATTATTGGTTTTGCCTCACATTTACTTCAGTGTCGATTATAGAGAATTTTAATTGATCAACTTAAAAAATAAAGAATAAAATTAAAAGCAATAAATGTCATTTATACTTGCTTATTTTAAATTCTTGCACCATAGTTCGAATACTTAAAATTACAAATTTAGCATTTAGTAATTTTGAAATTCGTTTGAATTTATCTTTTCTGCTACTGATTTATTTTAATGGATATATTAAAATTTAACATTTAAAACATGAAAGCTTATAAAAGTAATGGTTAAATAAAAAGAAAGAAAGTGAATAAAATTTATTAAGCAATAATATACATTAAATATTGGATTTTGGCAGAAAATTGAAAGAGAAAATTGTAAAATACAATAATTAAAATCAAGATATTACTATCCCTGCATAATCATTTCATGTTTTCATGAAAAAACTCAAAACAAAAAGAAACGTTCTCCTTATCATTTATTCTAGTTCTTAGAATCAGATATACATAGTTTTTGCCAGCATAACAATAATATTTTTCAATTATTTAGACAGTGGTTATTCATATAATAAATGAACATTTCCACATCCAATTATTTAAAATATCTTATTTTAATTTTAAACAAAGACTTTAACGACAATTAATATTAATCTTAATGTAAAATATAATTGTATTCTTAAGCAAAACGTTAAAAAAGAAGATTATGTTAAATTTTAAAGTAAAAGATTAATTAATGAATGAAATATACATTAAAATTCTTTTTAAATATTTTCATTAATTTAAAAACACAATATCAAAATTCTAATAAATTGAGATTAATATAATTCTAATTCAAATATTATTTAATATTCACAATGTATATACTATAATATAACAAAGTAGCGATCCATTATTTTAAATGATTGATGTTTTTATCTCAACAAAGGAAAAACATCAAAATATTATTTAATGTTTATAAGGAAACGATTTTGATATCAAGTCAAATATATATATGTAATTAATGAATCATTTAACTCTTAAATCAATTACATATTTTAAATATTCAACAGCATTTAGATTCTACTTACTTTCACATAAAGGTTTGAAATAATCATGATTTTAACTAAATTTTCACTTTATTTATTTTTTTATGTGAGTGCACTTAATATACATAAGTTAGACTAAAAGCAAAGAATTTAATTTTCATACGTATTACATCGTTAAGTTATAAACTGTAAATTTTGTAACAAATATAAACATCCTAACTTCATGTTTGAGCTCTTTTTAAGACAAAATTAAAAACAATGTATTTATCAATAATTATTTGTCAAAATATCATATTATATAAATTAATGTATGAAAAGCAAGTATGAATAAAGTCTTGCTTATCTATAAGACTTTATTAAGAAATTAAAAAATAAAAATAACTTTCAGACATTATAATCACAAAAATTTAAAATAATTTACTTCTCTTTGAGCTATATAAAATACTACACATTTCGGAATTTTAAATTCATAAGAAACATCAGATAATATATTTTTAATATATTAGTCTTTAAAACATTTATCAAAAAATGTTTTTTAAACATTCACCGTTGAAAAAATGTGTTTAAATGTTCTATGCATTAGAATATTTCTTATTATTTTGAGAAATTACAAAAATTATTCTTAAAATGCATTTGAGGATATTATCAGTAATGTTGAAAACATTTTCTACACTAAATTAAATTATTTAATTTATCTATTAAAATTACCATTGAATTATGTTGAATAACTTATTTAAATGGATCTATGATATTTAGCTTTCATTAATATTTTTTTCTTGAGTAAAATATCTTTAATTGATAAAATTATGCAGAGTATACAAAAATATTTAAAATATTATTTATAAGTATTAAGGTATTTATACTGTTTTTATTTTACATTTATATGCAGTTGTATATTCTCCAGAATTAAATACATGACATAAACTTAGACTTACATATTTATACATGAATAAAAATTTTATATATATATATATATATATAAACTACTGGCCATTAAAATTGCTACAACCAGAAGGCGACATGCTACAGACGTGAAATTTATACGAAAGGAAGAAGGTGCTGTGATATGCAAATGATTAGCTTTTCAGCGCATTCAGACAAAACAGGCGCCAGTAGCGACACCTACACTGTGTTTAAATGAGGAAATTGTTCAGCCGGTTCCTCATACGCAAATGGCATTTGAGCGTTGTTGCCTGGTGAAAGTTGTTGTGATGCCTCGTATAAGAAGGAGAAATGCGTACCAGCACGTTTTTGACTTTGATAAAAGTCGAATTGTAGCGTACCGGGATTGCGGTTTATCCTATCGCAGTATTGCTGCTCGCGTCGGTCGAGATCCAATGACTGTTAGCAGAATATCGAATCAATGGATTCAGGACTGTAATACGGAACGCCATACGGGATCTCAACAGCCACCTATCACTAGCAGCTGAGAAGACAAGCATATTATCCGCATGGCCGTAATGGATCGTGCAACCACGTCACGAGCCGTTAGTCAAGAAACGGGGTCATTTGAAAGACAACAAGTGTCTGCACGAACAGTTCGACGACGTTTGCAGCAGCATGAACTCTCAGCTCGGAGACCAGGGTTGCGGCTTCCCTTGACGCTGCGTCATAGACAAGAGCGCCTTCAATGGTGTGATTAACGACGAACCTGGGCGCACGAATGGCGAGACGTCATCTTATCAGATGAATCCAGGTTCTGTGTACAACATCATGATGGTCGCATCCATGTTTGGCGGCATCGTGTTGAACACACACTGGCAAGGTGCATTCGTCATCGTCATACTGGCCCATCACCTGGCGTGATGGTATGGGTTGCCATTGGATAGACGTCTCAGTCACCTCTTGTTCACATTGACGGTGCTTTAAACAGTGCATGTTACATTTCTGTTGTGTTACGACTCGTGGCTCTATCCTTTATTCGAGTCGTACGAAACGCTACGTTTCAGCAGGATAATGCCCGACTGCTTGTTGCCGATATTGTCCTTGATGCGGAACATTTTCAGCTATTGCCCTGGCCAGCACGTTCTCCAGATCTTTCACCAATAGAAATCGTCTGGTCAATGGTTGCCGAGCGACTAGCTCATCACAAAACGCCAGTCACTACGGTTGATGAACTGTGGCCACGTGTTATAGCTGCATGGGCATCTGTACCTGTACATGCAATCCAATCTCTGATTCACTCAATGCCCAGGCGTATAACTGCTGTTATTCTTGCCAGAAGTGGTTGTTCTGGGTACTGATTTCTCAGGATCTATCCAGTTAAATTTTTTGAAAATTTAATCACTTGTTATTTCTAGTATAATATATTTGTCCAATAAATATCATTTTGTTATCTGCATTTCTTCCTGGAGTAGCAATTTTAATAAAAATATTTACAACTTCTTAAGAGATTCAGATTTCGAATTTTATTTAGTATAAATTATTACATTTATAACTAAATTTTTTGTTATATTTACAACCGTAATATGATATATAGTTGCTGGCAACATTGTAATCTATTATAAACTTGAAAATTACAATAAACATTTAGACTTGATAATCTAGTATAATTATATTCTCTCTCTAAAATGAATTTTCTTAGCAATGCATTCTATAAACCCTTACCAGTTGATAATAATTGCATTTTTAAGGAAAAATAAGAAATGCTTTTAGAATTGAAATTAAATATAGGATGATCCATTAAAATGTACGACTTGCTATCTGATTCCAAAAATCTTGTTTTTAAAACAATTTAACTTCCAGTGGCAGATTATAGACAGTTGCAACATAGTCTAATAATCTATTGTTCCCTGATAACAAAAGGCACCGGCCAGACATAGTGACCTCTTGGCCACCGAGGCATTGCCTTAGTTGCACCACAGGGTGTGGGGCACCATCGCACCCTCACACATGCCATGGGGATCCCCCCGTTTATAGGATAGGTATCATTCATACTTCATTCACACACCCAAGGAAAGGACAAAGACAGGATAGAGAGAGAGAAAGTACATCTATGCCTGAACCAGGATTCGAACTCAGGACCTCCCTATCCGTAGTCAGGCACGCTGACCACTAGACAAGTTGACCGGCTGTGTTTTTAAAACAAAGTTACATTATTCCGCGAATAAAAAATATATATAGACATTTATGTGTAATAAATTATCATTTGAAGTAAAATAACCAATTAAGAAATTATTATTTAAGTTTTGAAATTGTATTAAATTATTTTTTTTCCTTAATTATCTATAGATTATTCTCCTCTTTAAATAATTTATTCTTAATGAATAATTAGCTTCCTAAATTTCTTCTATGGAGGAAACGTTCAATTTATCAGCGAAAATATATTTTTTTATCCAAATCAGATATCAGTTTCCTCTGATTAATATAATAGAATTCTTAGAATAAAATATGTCAAACTTTATAATACAGCCATATTAATCAAATATTTTTTGTTACATCTATTTTGCAATAATAAGCTTATTATTTAAAATAAACAATAAGTTTTAAATCTTTATTTTAAGAACATTCATAGTGTTTAGTTACACATTCTTTATATTCGCAGTTTTTTAGAGCTCAGTATAGAAAATATATAAATGAAGAGTCGTAAATCACATTTAGCATAGTTTTGATTCGAAATGTATTCCTCGTATGCATTTCTTTCATATAATAATATACTTAGTAAAAACTTATGAATTTTACATTTAGAACTTTTATTGTTTTTTTGTGGAATGTTATTACAGATATCATGGCAAGTAATTTAGAAATTTATCTTCGCTTTAGTCCTACCTATGATTTATATTCGATGTAGCTATATAGTTGCTAAAAAAAGTGAGTAAAATCGTTCAAGCCATGATTATTGATAGTGGTATTAAATGAGCAGTTAATATACGATGTTTCTGAAAAAACAACTTTTTTTCTAACTTTTTTGGTAAGTATGCTTACTTGAATTATTTTCTGTTGTTGAAATATGTTTTTTCTTCTTATATAGGTAAAATATTTGCCTGATTTTGCTACATATTTGTCGACAAATATTGTTAATTCATTTGGATAAACCTTGAAACGATGTCTAAATCAGCTGTTGCCATACAGTAAAAGGATGCCCATACACCGATAACCATTTAAACGAATGTATACCAATATTTTTTATGTTTTATTGAGATATTTAGAACGATATTCTTTATTCTCAGCAAGTTATTGTTTTTATATACCATCGTTAAAAATATATCATCGTTTTAAAATAAATTCCGATTATTGTAATAATGTGTTTTATAATTATTGTAAGTGCTTTAAAACGCTTATTATTTGGAATATGTTTATACTTATGAATGCTTAATATTTTCATTTAGAATGTTTTTCTTTCATTAGGAGTTTTATTTGTTTATTATTGTGTTTCATTAAGAGTTACGTTCAAATTAATTATTGTTCATATTGTTTATTTTGATTTTCATGAATTACCAGCAATTATTTTTATTTCTAACATATAATTAGCGTAAGAATTCAAGACAGCTCATTCAAGAAAATTAGGTAAAATTTATATTTAACACTTTCTCAAAACATCACTTAGAATACAAAAAAAAAATGTATAAAATTTGAGAAGGATTAAATATGAAATAATCCAAGGAGCACCAGTTTAAGCGATAATTGTACTCATTTATTTCCTATCCCGAGTCTCGAGAAAATCACTTTAATGTTCCCAACATGTCATGATCCATTTTGTAGGCAATTCATGGCATATCTACAATCATTTAAACTTTCCCTTTGTGGCTGCTTCAAAGCAAAGCTTTTTTTTTCAACTGATAACAGAATACACGATGCTTAAACAGGAGCATGATAAATTCATCCTAGTAAATATTAATAGTTGCAAAGGATTATTTGAGTACAATCATGAACAGTTTCAGGTGCAGAAATATTCATTAAATATAGTGTTGATGTTTGAGTGAGGTGACACTTGATCATGCCTTTCTCTATGAGATTCTTGCCAACAATTGATTTGTAATTAAAATACGTTTTTTAATTTCTTAATAATTTTCTTTGCTTTTATTACATTGATTTAATAAAAATCCTATTATTAATTAATTATGATAGCAACAGAAGTTCTGCTAGTTCACAGAATTTAAAAATTGCAAATGGGTGGTAATTAACAGAAATCTAAATGCCAATTGGTCAAACATTGGTAAAAATAATTGCAAGCCTCTTGCAACAAGCACGAATTTCAAATAAGCTGAAGAAGTAATATTTGACCAGTGAGCCTTCAAAAGACTAAATCATAAATTCTTCAAATAATTCATGGTCCATTCAAAACTAAAACTGCCCCCATTCCTATAGTCTTTCAATTATCTTGAAGTATCACAAACATTCTTGATTTTTTTCTGAAAACTTGTGTTTTTAATGTCATTTTCGTATCGATTTTTCAATATGTTGCTTAATTTTGGCAAACCAATATATTGGAATATATATATATATATATATATATATATCTGCGAATAAAATAATATAATATGTTAAAGATTGATTACAGGAGGCGCGTTAACTCGAACAGATGTAATTTTAAAATAAAATATTTGTGATGATATTTTAATTAATCAAAATATGAAAAAAAAGAACACAATATCAAAATGTTTCATTTATATCATAAGAAAGCAATAAAACTTCGCTATAATTGAATATTCCTGAATTTTATATGTCTGGAAAATCAACTACGCCTAAGGTAATAGAAAATTTAAGTTTAAAAGTATAACGCCATCTTTTAGTATAACTTTATATCATCCTTATGAATATCATTTTAGCTAGCCATACTCCAGACATAGTTTTACAAAAGGTATCGACTAGACTGAAATGCAATTATGATATTTCTATCTTTCAGAATTTGTTAATTGTAAGAGTATCTATTATATTGTAAAAAGAAAATGCGTATTTAAGTTTATTGCACATTTTTTATTGCAATTTTGGAGAATTTTCACAACATAAAACTGCTTAAAATATTTCCCAATCATTCAATATATATATATATATAAAATTACGGAATCTATTAATAATGAGGTTATTCCCAAATGAAATGCATATAATTTCGAAGTACCTTTGTTATGACTATCTCAAATGTGTTGCTGTTTTAAGAAAATAGGTGTAGAATTCTAAATAAGCTAAAGATAAAGTTTGAATTTTATTATTTATTGATATTTCAATTAATTTTTTTATAACTAAATATTGATAAACATAAATTTAAGCTATAAAATATGAATAGTAAAACAAATATGAAAAATTATACATTAAATCTGTAAACGATCTAAATAATCGAAGAAAAACAAATTTTAATCTGTAAAGAGAAATGATATTTTTATAATATTAGAGACTCACTAAAAATAGTTTAATAGGGCTAATTTTGCAGTAGCACAATAAACTCATATCGAAGTATTTCATTTTATAAATACATAGCCGTCAAAGATGAAATTTCAAAATATTTTCTACATACATTTCACATATTTTACTACGGATGGAAGCATTGGTCAAAAGTGCAGATATTTTGGCTGATTACAGTTTCGTGTATATTGTCTCAGGTGAATAACCGTCATTATCACTTTTCTTTGGCTGTATATTGCATATTGCTTCATCTGAGAATATAGAGGAGAGAACTTCATCCTCCCCTTATTCGTTTCCTTCTCCATAAAGTATCTTACCCTACAGGAAATGAACTCATTCTGAGAATAGAGTTGATAATATTTGGGGGCAAGTGCCCTGATAAGAAACAGTATTGCGAGGATCGTCTCTATCGTAGGATATCCATTTACTAAGAGAGTACTTGTGTAAGAGAAATTCGGGAACTTCAATTACTGAGCGGAAATCTGTTAGGAAACAAATGACAAGAAGCTTTTATTTTTCCCTACAAATGTTTATTAGGTTGAAATGTTGTTCATCAGGAAAATGAATGAATGGAAATGTAATTGGATTTATTCAATAAATATCTATAAAAGAACTATTACTTATTCTTTAGAATAATAAATAGTTTTTTTATACGGATTGAATACTTTTATAATTTTACAGAGATTAATAAATGGCTTATAAAATAATGTATTGAAATTGATCTTAATAGTAACTATCGAGAAATATTAATGTGTATTTCAAATATAGAAGTAAATATTCCATGAATTAATTCATAAAAATTATTTAAATGATAAATAAATAAAGTGAACGAATTTAAGTCCTTGCAACAAAATAAATATTTATAATAGAGTATGAAAAAACGTTTCTTGCAAAGTTTAGTTAAGTTCTCGCAATTTATTGAATGTTATGTGATACAAGAAATCATTATAATACGTTTTCAGTTAATAAAAGTTCATTTGAAATATCTGAATATTTATTAAAACACTTTTCTAAGAAGACAATATTTATATATATTAGAAAAATATTATCTATAAAACAAATATTTTAAACAAGAATATGTATAATTCAAATTCTATATTTTAAGAAGAAATATTATTCTTAAAAAATACATTCATAGGAGATGCATTTATAACGATTTTACATTTTCTTGGTTGCTGCATATTTGATAAAGAAGACTTGAGTATATACTTATTAAATTTATAAATATAAAGAAAACAGGAAAAATTTCCAAAATAAATTATTTGTGTAAATTAAGGAAAAATTATTAAAAAAATTGTTTCCTTTTTTTATATTAAGGCATTTTTAAAATTTTTATACATAAATTGCAATTAATGAGAAAACACTTTCAAGAATTTTTATGGGATTTTTCTTATCTATGTAAATGAATGAGCAGATAATTACTTGTTAAATTACTGTTATTTCTAAAGAAAAATAAATTAAAATAACTTTATTACCAAAATAAAATAATTAATTTTAGTTTCCTTATCTCTAAGATTTCCTTCTAACACATTAATTTTAAGAAGCATAAATATGAACTTAAGGTGACACTGATACATCTCCTGACGAATTCATTCTCTTTCGCTTGCATATTTTACGATAGTAAGGGAATGTGAAACGAAATACGCGTTCAATAAAGGGTAATCACATCTTCAATTATTTCTTTGGGTGGAGAGCTTTGTCGCTTAAAAATTGCTTTTCCGGTTTACTGATCACTCTGATTTCTATATTTATGGCCTCCTTTATCTAAGTAAAACTTGAGCACCGATTAGTTTCACTAAAGAAATAAGCGATCCTTACAGCGTTCAAAATTATCAAAATTGCTGAAAACTCGATAACTTTTATCTTCTTAATAATAAGTCAGAGGAGCCTAAAATCAAAATGGAAAGATAAAATTTTCTTCTTATTTAACTTTCCTAGAGTGATCATAAAATAAGGTCGCTATATGACATTAATTACAACAGTAATAAATAATCCAAGTAACCTTTTAAATTTCATAAAGAGTCTTATAAATATATATATATATATATATATATATATATATATATATATATATATATATATATATATATATATATATATATATATATATATATATATATATATATATATATATATATATATATATATATATATATATATATATAAACAGAGAGAGAGAGAGAGGTTTAGTGTGCTGTGTGTGTGTTTAATGTACAATTTTATAGTTTAATATCAGCAAATTATTCATAATTACTTATAATAAAAACTGCAAATGCTTAAGAATTTTGATGTAATAACTTTTCCCAGACAACATTGTAAATTATATAGTTATGCTAAATATAATTATTTCAAATGCAGCATACTTATAGTATACTAATTAAGAAACACACTTATAAATACATAACATTTTTGATTGCATATGTAATTATCTTTTATTAGCCGTATTTATATATATATATATATATATATATATATATATATATATATATATATATATATATATATATATATATATATATATATATATATATATATATATATATATATATATATATATATATAAGAATACTCATATTTTATTTGAAACATTCATTGCGACGGCGACATAAAAAAAAACATTAGGTTATATTGTGAAAGATATATAAAAAAGGAGAGAGAAACAGAGAAATTATACTATTATGGTTAAATTTTACATCTGTTTAATACATAGAAAATAATTCATTATTTCTTATATTTCTCACACTCACTTTGTCTTGCTTAATCTCTGTTAATCTTGATAATTTTTCTGTTTTATATTCTGAATATTTGATATCTGACGGTATGCGTCCAGGAATTTTAATCTAAAATTATATTGTTTAATTATATTTTGCAGTTACCTATATTGCAATACAAGAATTTAAATTGCAACATTATATCATTAAACGATGTAGAGAAATGTAATGAAAATAAGAAAGATAAATTCAAAATATTGTATAAAATCGTTTCTCATGATAAACTTGAAAATTTTTGAATCCCTGAACGTATTTTTGAATTTTATCATTTGTTTTAACTCAATGTTTGTATTGAAGCTTATATTATTCTTTATTTTGAAGGTAAATAAGCTTTAATTCATATTATCTAAACTAATACTAATATAAAGGATTCGTTAAAAGGATAAAGGTTTATTGTGGTTTTGATGGGAAATAATTTTATATATTAATGTGACTATATCAATGAATATTTTTAAATCAATTGCATTGAGCTTTCTCTCTTTCAAAATTACAAAATCTCTTCTTGTCTTGTATCAATACTAGATTTTAATCAGTTTTCACGCTTACAGTTGTATGGTTTAAAAAATTCAAGATATCAAATGTTTAATAGCTTCCAATGACAAATTTTTATTATTTACAAAATTTCAATACATAATTTGTCTATGTTTGTATTTACATTTAAAGTAGTGTTTCTGCTATAATTGTTGTTTTAAGTTATAAATAAAATCTGTTGTTAAAATTTACTTTTTTATGCATTTGCCTATAACCATGTCTCAGGTAAAAACAAACGTAGCAAAGGTACAGATAACACCTGTATTTTAGAAATGTTATGTTTATAATAACTAGTCAAAAAAAAATTCCCTAAACTCACAGAAATATTATTGTATGTAGTACATACATTGATACAGATTCTGTAACATTTGTAATAATTGCTTAATAATTAATGGAACTTAACCAGTTCTTACGCGAGGATATATTAATTTACGCACGAAATGAGTGTATATATACTATATCTTAAAAAAAACTACTCGTGACAAATTAAATTACACGTTTAGCTCCAATATAAGGTTATATCTTATTTCAAAGCTAAAAATAAGCTAAATAGGCAGTAGTGTATCATAAATTACTAACTAGGTAATAATGCAAAACTTCATAGCAATACTGAAAATTACACATTTAAATTTTAAGAATTTAAACAAAAAAAATAATCTAAAACAAACACACATACAATGTAGTTTATCTTATAAACTAATTTAAAACGATTGACCTTCTACAGAGCATTTAATTTTATTATTTAATTATCTATTTATTAAGCAATGAAAAACATATAAGGACAATAAATTCCGTTAGAAGAATTACACTGAATAAATATTGATTTCCACAGATGTTTGTTAATAAATGTTTTAACTGTCTAAACATATCCTTAAGCATTAATATATATTTTAAAAAACTGTGCCGAGATTCAGTAACAGCTGAATGTAGTAAGGTAACAAGATGTTTTTATAATTGAGTATTGCGATTTCGATAAGGCTAAAATGTAAAAACATAACATGCTATGATTCATTTAATTAACGTTTGTCAGTTGTTATCACAAATAAAAAATTACAATCTTCCAGTAAGTAATGCATAAAATTTAGTAATTAATGATGATTTCTTATGAATGTTTTTTTTTTTCATATTTTAAGGAATAACACGCTTTTCTGAAAAGTAATATGTCAGAGTAAAATCTAATTTTAATTCGCTGTATTTGAATAAAATAATTAAAATGATGAGAAATGGATGCTTATTGCAATGCATTTGAAAAATTATTTTGTACAATCAAAATACATTCCATTTTCCTTACACTTGTTACTACAAATTGAGGCCGTTTATTTATAAATAAACTCTGATATATAAGATATCACGGATCATTATTTTACATAAATCGAAGATGTATCTTGCGAACAATTTTCGTTTCTTGATAACTTTTAATTCCAAACACATTGCAATTTACTGTTTACTTGTATTCTGCTAAAATAATGGATTTTATAGTATTAAAGTATGTGATATTTTACTTTATTTGAAATATAAATTAAATTTAAATAACATACCATAATTTAACACAATAAGCTGGAATTATTCTATGGAAATATCATGGCTGCGGACGATAACTATATCCTGCATATATTTTTGTCCCAAAAAGCTTAAGTACACTGGCCTCGAAAAAAGTAAGGAATAACCAGTTTTTTTAAATAATAGATTCATGTCTTCAGCTTATTTATACTCTTACCAGAAACCATGATAGGAGCTTCTTTCCTGGTCACAACTCATGGCAGTTTCTAAAAAATAAATTTCTGATTTTCTAAACTCTTGAGCATTGGTTTACTGTACTATACATCTTTAAGATATCTAATGCATGTTAAAGGACTTTGCAACAGAATATAACACTTAATTTATATACATTGGTTCAGTTTATTTTTGGAATAGTGTAAAACCTTTTGATTCATAAGATAGTTAACGAATATATTTATTTCCATCAAAATAAATGAAGTAAATGGATAGAATTTTATTCAATTTCATTAGAAAATTTAAAAATGATTTATTTTACAAGCTTGGAATAAATAATGTACACTAATTTCGTACTCAAAAAGGAAGCGTGATACTTTTTCTCGAATTTCAAGTATCTATCTATCTATCTATCTATCTATCTATCTATATATATATATATATATATATATATATATATATATATATATATATATATATATATATATATATATATATATATATATATATATTACATATATATATATATTACAATACTAATCTCTGTTCAATTGGCATTAATTTTCTGCAGCGATATGTTTTTCCTATCCTTTTGCATTTAATTGTAGCGTCATGCATATTTTTACGAAATATCGGAAAAGCTTGTGACCAGTTCAGAAAGGAATAACAAATGATTTCTCATGATGTTCTAATTTACAATGATGTATTTTTAAAATTTATTACTTAATTTACTACTGAAATAGAAATAAGGTAAATGCCCTGCTTACATATATATATATATATATAACGTTTTTTACTTAACCATTAGAAACAATATTAACATACACACTATATATATATATATATATATATATATATATATATATATATATATATATAATTTTCTGGCGTTTAATTATGAACAATGTTTTAAATGTTTTTAATAAGTGTCTTCATTAAATCTGACAAACTGTAAAGTTGTCTCAAAATCTTTGTGCAAAAAAAATATTTTTGAATATATTATCAATGAAATTAAAAGTACTTGAATAATTGATTAGTATGTTTAAATGAATTTCATTAAATAAAAATGTATTTTTTTTTGTGTCTCTTTAATGTTTAAAATATGCATCGATACATATTTTTAAAAAATAATTTTTTTGATGGTGACGATATTTTCTAAAACGTGGATAAAGAGAAAAATTCTTAAGATCAGCTGAATTTCAAACTTCAATTGCAATTTCATCAATTAAATTAGTAATTTTTCATATTATATATATATATATATATATATATATATATATATATATATTATATATTATATATTATATATTATATATATATATATATATATATATATATATATATATATATATATATATATATATATATATATATATATATATATATATATTATATATATGTATATATATATATATATATATATATATATATATATATATATATATATATATATATATATATATACATTATATATATTATATATATATATACATTGCATTGGATTTTCGAGTTTCACTTACTTTTAGATATTTCATCTCTTTGTATAATTTCTAAGGTTTTCTATAATTTATCCGAGTTCAATGTTGGAAAGTCTGTGCAGTAGGTATTCAATCAAAGGATGTTAAATATAATTTAATAATTTCCCTTTTTCTCTAAAAATTAGCAATCAAAGTAAATATCCTTAATTCTATTTTTATGAAAGTTCTTTCTAAATAATTTTTATCAATAGTTTCATTCATTATGTTGTAATTTTTAACGAAATCCTAAATTTTTATTATATATTTTAAGTGTGTGATAAATTTTTATTACAAATTCTATTAGATATTATGGTATCTATAATGGAAATGTTTATTAGTTAATTGGAAGTATTAGTTTATTTTCATTTAGAATAGAAAATATATGTTTAATTTCTTAATAAAAAAATATTTAAACATTGAAATATTTGTGTAATGCTAATTTAAATATTTAATAATCATGAGGGAATGAGAGGGAAAATGCAATTTTGATAGAAAAAAATAACCATCACACTAATCTTAATAAAGAAAATTTAAATTATGTAATTTTCAGGTTTATGTTTCTCTTTCTAATAAATTTTTATATAATACGCCTAATCATTTTGAATGATAAAATAATAAATGACTTATCTTTAGAGTTTATATTTTAAAATTTCTCAACATAGATTCAATTGGGGTGTAGTCGTAATACTTTGATGGATACAGTTTGTGCAAGTATCAAAGCAGTTTCTTAGGCATAATAATATATAATTTTAATTGTTATTGATATTTAATTGTTATTGATATTTAATTTTAATTGTTATTGATTTTGGAATATAAAGTAAATGAAGTACAAGCATAATTTCTTAAATTCAAATTTAGATACAAGTGAAAAAATCTATTTGTATACATATTTTCGGGAAATAATTAATTTATATAATATTTAAAATTTATATAATATTTAAAAACAATTTTTATTGAGTCTAAAAGTACATATGAAACATTTTCAATATTTTGTTTGAAAAATTAAAAATTTAATTTTACTTTGATGTGAGATGATGATAGAATTACTTTGATGTAATTATGAAAATTTATTCAAGATTACAATACAAAGAAGAAAAAAACATGTATAATATATATTATTAAAACAGTCAAATATATTTATTATATTAAACATTTTTCTATTCTATTTTTATTTAAGTTAAAAACCTGTTAACTAATAGAAATTATTAGGTAACAATTAAAACACTTGTTTCAATTTGTAATTTTCAGTTATTAATTACTCCACTATTTTTTTCTTTTTATTCATTGATTAGTAATTGGTTCCAATTCTTTGTTTCCCCATTTCTAAGCCATATATTCATTAGTATCACATGATGAAATTATAATAATTTTACAATGAAATTTGTCACATCCACCATAAATTTATTTGTACTTATTATTTCAGAAACAAAGAAATTACTCTATAATATTTGTTAAGCAATTAAAAAACAACACACTTATCATTAAAGGCATTGTTATGTCATATAATAATTTTTTAAAATATTGTCAACCATTTTCTAAATTGCATTAATAAACACATGCTACATTTTTTTTTTAAATAAAATATTTCATTCAGATTTTATATCAAATGAAATTTTATTATATACATTATTGGTTTTCATTAAATATTAATGCCAGATTTTACATTGACTTTATTTTCTGTATTTAATAGGAGAAAATTATGTGTTGCGTGTTTCCTATTTCTTTTTCGTAAGTATTAGAAGAATCAAATATTTTTTCATGAACTAAATTAAAAGTTAAATAAATTGCTACTGTGACTGTTTAGGTTTTTTTTAATTTATTTACGTTGAATTAAAAATAAGAATAATTAAAATAATAGATAAAACATTTCATTGAAAGAACATAATATTTCAACAAATATTTTAATATTTTACTATTATTAAACATTTATTTTTTCACTGATGAAATCATTTCTAAGCACATATGGTTATCAAATTTCTGTGAACAAAGTAAATAAAATTTCCGCAAATAAATTCTCAAAATTTGTAGAATATTTCGCAATTTTTATGCAGTTAAGATTAAATTACTTATAAAACTCCAAAACAGGACTGAAAAATTTTAAGAAACAACTCTGGAAACTTTTATTTCTCCTTTTTGCAACATTCAACTATTTTTACTGACATTTTATAGGGAATTTAAGTAAATTTTGTCAAGAATTTTGGGCTTAGTGAAATAAATTTTCTGAATTCATATAATTTGTTCTATGCATAACGAATATTTGATTCACATATTAGTAGTGCTTAAGTATAATATATTTTGTTCTTCTGTGGTTATGTAATAAATTGGATTAGGTACAAGAAAGTATTTTGATTAGTTTACGAATCATAAAATTTAATTCTTAGGTTTATCTAATAATATTAGATATGTAACATATATTTATTATTTAAAATAAAAATAAGTTATATGATTAATAAAAATAAGCTATTACATACATATAAGCATTTAGTAATCTCAAAGTTCTTAGGAAGATTTATCATATATATTGGGCTAGAGAGAAATGTAAGAAACTGAAAGGAAACACAGAATAGTTCTAATAATATTCTTAGAACAATCTCACGACAGTATATGTCTCCGAAAGTTCACTATTAATACTCATTTAATTTTAAGCCTAAAGTCTTAACTTAGATTGCTTTGGAAGTCGGCCTTGAAGTGTTAGTTAATTATTCAGTCAAGGATTTTCTATGAAGCATTCTCGCTTTTAGTTACGTCTTCCACTTTAAAGATTTAATTTCCTTTTCTGAAGCGAAGAGCAAGCAAAAAATGATATCGTTGCTTTCGTGAAAATAACTCTTACATTTATTTTAATCAATGTAAGTTTTAATTTGCAGAAAACAATTTAAGAGCATCTTTATAAAAACATTTTAATTTAATGAGTTATGCACATTTTATGCATTTAAAAACATTTTGTATATATTTTATGTGATTTTCTAAACTCATAAAATAATCTTTCTTCTCTAAAATCATTTCCACTTTCAATTGAAGAATTTAAACATTTCTGACAATGTGGGAGGATAAATTTAGTTTATAAAATTTGAAATTCCTATTTTAATATTTAATGAAAGAATTAGAAATTAGAAATGAAATTAAGTTATTAATAATTGAAAATTTATATACTATAGACATTTTTCTGCATTATTAATTATATTAAATAATTAATTATTATACTAATTAACATATATCACTATACACATTTAATTCACCAATAATATTACATAATAAAATTATTGATAACCTGACATAATTTTTCGAGGTTGAATCTTTTTTTTCAAGCTATGAGCGGAATCTTAAGGCAAAACATAAGTTAAGTGGTTAATTATTTTAATTTGCAGCTTGATTGATACTGGATAATTTATTTTTTCTCAAATAATATATAAAATTCTGTATTTTGACTGAAAATTAAAAATATCTAATTTTTCGATAATCATTTTTATAGATAAAGGATTTATCATTTCAAACACATTTTCCATCAAATATTTAAATGCACTCTACCATACATTACCGTATATAATGCAATACCATATATATATATATCGATAAAATCATTTAATCAAAACATTTGTGGGAAAAATACGTTGTATTATTGTGTTACATCATTTTGTTCGATTTATGACAAAAGTATAAAGCACAATAATTTTTTACTGTTAAACGTATGAAAGTTTATTGAAATACTTTGTAGCTTAAGTTTCTAAGAAATTACAAAATGACATCAATTATTATTTTAGATTAGTATCTTAGTTAAAAAAAATAGATAATCTGTTGATTATATTTTATTGATGATAATGCAATAGGGATATTAGATATTATTTATGGTAATAGAAGTTGAATTCGTAATTTATGTTAAAATTATTAAAAGAATATTTCAGCTATTTGTATTTGAAACATTTTTACTGCTTAAAATATTTTATTTTTAAAATAAGGTAATTGGTAAATGTATGCATTTTTAATCAAAAATTAACCATAAACTAAGATACTAATAATTTCAAAATTTTACTTTCATATTATAAGATCTTAGAAGGATGCAAACCTTGAAATATCACCAACACGTTACTAGATATTAAATGTGCGTAAAAACAAAAACGTTTACTATATGATAATATTGTTATTTAAATAATAACTTTACTGCTATTTTTTGTTATTTTGGATAAATAATTTCAGATTAGAAAAATTATTCTATATTAAATATTTGATTTGTAATTAAATTTAATATTTTTTTTTAAATTATATCTTTATTTTACAATTTTTGAATTATTAATAAACTATCGAGTAAATTGTTAAAGACTTCAATATCTTATGTTATTTCAGTCATTTTATTTTATTTACTTGCTACAAATAATTAATGAAACAAATTATGAACGCAACCCTTATTTAAAATGCATAAAAACCATTGCGCAAATTGAAAAAAAATATTCAGAGAAAAGCTTAGATATTATTTCGAATCGATTTAACGATGATATGTTAAATATTTTTAATTCGAAATTATTTAACTTCATTTTAAGATGAAAAATCTTAGATTTATTTTTAAACTACAAAGTAATTTTTTCGTATTAAAATCGCTACTTTTTATTACAAAATGTATAGACATGGAAATACTGTAGCGCCACCTGGATATCTAAAAGTTTTTCAAACGCCTTAAATGAAATGGAATGTGACATAAAATAAAAGAACTTGCAAGAATAAAAACTCATTATTTCAATATTTAGTGATTTTGATTTAGAAATTATTAATGAAATTATCCTCATTTAACTGTTTCAAATTATATTGAGAAAATTAAATGTGATCTAATGAACATAACGATCATAAAAAGTGAGAAAAAGATAAACAAATATTAAGTATATTTAGGAATTTTCAAGCTTCATTCCATTTAATTAAATATAGTGGCATTCATATTATAATTGCAATTATTAAAATTCAACTATTTCTTATAAAAAACATAAAAATATATATTGATATAATTAATATATATATGTACATATAAAGTTATTCATCTTTGAAATATTTATTTTAACATATTCACAATGAAAACGATTTATTAATATAATACTTACCAAATATTACAGCAATAACAGTAGATACAAAAACACTTTATGTAAACATCCAGTAAGAATAAGAAGTTTGTCTCTATAATCCTACTTAAAGCGAAATCTATCAGATATATGTATATATAAGTCTGTGTATATGCACGCCGTAAAGTTAATATAGTTATATTTCAAATATTTTTAAATATGGATAAACACAAGCAGTGCTTATGTACAAACTTTTTAATACTATATAGTCAGAGTAAATATGCAATATTTTTATTCCGTCACACTTATATTTCTTAAAAGTACTTTTTATAGAAAAAATGTTATTTATATATAATAATAATCTAACTAACGGTTATTGTTAATAGTCAGTCTCCAGGAAATAAAGGAAGGAAGTACTGGGGAAGGAACAATGTATATCCAGTTTGAGGGGCGAAAGTGCGCGGAGGAAAGGTCCCAAAAGTTCCTCAATAAGATGAAGTTACACAAATACAATCCAAGACTCCTCAGGAGTGTGGAGTTTATTTGGAAAAGTACCACGGCAAAGACAAACTTAAGGGAAAGAGGTCGGAGGCGCGGAAGACGGTCTGTCCTACGTCATTCTGGACAGTCACTCGTCCTAGCTTCCAATTGAAAAGCAGAGAAGAAGTAGGCACGGGCTGAAGTTTTGGCCGTCAACTCCCTACTCCAAGGTTCGAAAAGAGAACGGTTCTCACCGGACGTTGGGATATGCCGATAGGCGGCGCTCCGGCATGGAACTTAAACTGCGCAGAATTGGGGAGTAAAGGGAATGAATTGGGGAATGGTGCTGTGGGTGGGATAGGGGGAAGGCCAGAGAGATAAGAGGGATTTTTACTCCTAGGAAAGCCTGAACAAAAACTTAACTGAGCCATAACGCGGTTTTATTAAATAGGGAGCGATTAAGCGCGCTTCGTTATTTTCAAAGATATTTTTTATTATTCATTGTTTCCTATTTTACACCCTAAAAGTTTAGAACATATGTTTATCAACCGAAACCAAAAATGAATCGTTATAAATAACAAAGAGTGAAAAATGGCTTTTGTCTGCAGTCTTGTTAAGTTTTATGGTCTTACATTGTTGTAATAACAGTAAAAGACACATAAACATATATAGTTATATATTTAATCTCAATATCAGAAAAGCACTGAAATTCTAATGCTAATGGTACATACTGATGATTCGATAAACTCAATTAACTGTTTTACTTAATTCTATAAATTATTTAAATTATTTTCAACACTGCCGAAAAAAAATTAAAGTGTTTGTTTTAAATAAATATTAAACTTCGGTAATTTTTTTTAAATATTGTCTTGTAATTTTTAAGATGATTCGTGTATCTTAAAAACTCCTTTTGATGTCACTAAACAAGATATAAACAACATTTTATTCACTTAAAAACATTCATTATTTAAAGAAATAAAAAGTTTTCACAGTTATTTTGTCTCACATATCAAAGTATTTCATTATTATGTTATTTCTATTTTATTGAATAACAAACTTAAACATAAATTACTTTTTCAATAAATATTATGGTATGTGCATCTTAAGTTTACAGAACAACAAATAAAATATTATACAATAATATTTGCTAAGAGTTTTTTTTATTTACTTTAAATTTATTAAGTAACACATAACATGCTAATTATTAAAATATTATTAGGCATTCAGACTCGATTGACTTCATAAAAATGCTCTCAAGAAACATAATAATTCATTCAACTTTTATAAAATGTATTAGTTATTTTTTAAATAATTGAGAATTAACTATAGAATAGAATATTATTTTTTATTTTAACAGTTTAGGACTCATCTAAATCCAAATACGAGGAAAAAAAATCACGTTGCATGAAATTTTATGTCAATCACATGATAGTAAAATCAGGCTATTTTTCAGGTAAATTATCAGTCTGCATAATCTACCTTATACAATGGCGTTTTTGATTAATACCGTGCAAAACAATATTGAATGTATTATTTCATATACTTATTTATAAACGATTAAAAATACAAAAATTAAATGGACGACATATATATTATTTTTCTAACAACTCTGGGCTCTGGCAGACCAATCCTTTACCACAACTAGGCCGGAAACTGCTACTCATTTGTCGCTACCCAGTGTGAACACCTGTGAACCAAGTCATAGAGGCGTGTAGGAATATCCGTGCCATACCACCACAAATCCGTCTATAGGATTGGCCACATTCGTACATCATCTCAAAAGAAAGGACAGAGTAACCCAGAAAAACCAGAGTAAACCAGAGAGGACAGAAAGTAACATCCATTCTCGAACCGGAACTCGAACCAGGGACCCACAGCTAAGGAGTAATGAATATTAATTGATATGCTCTAATATTATTATTTTAAAGATTTATGAGACATATTTAAGTATATTTGGAAAAAATGTTGATTTATATACTAGAAAATATATATTTACTAAAATTTTAATTGCTAACCAAAGTATATCTTATCTTCTATAACAATTATTTTGCATTGGATAATTTATGTTTAGTATAGCAGAATTTATAATTAGTATAGTAAAATTTATTTTCAGTAAAGAAGAAGTATTTTAGTATAGTATTTATGTACAGAAGAATTGTTTTGTACAATTTAATTTATCAATTAAAAGAAACAAATGCATAAATAATTTTTAAAATTACCATGTTTTTTTAAAAAAAGTATTTCAAGCAATAAATATATAATTCTTAGATTTCTTACTTACATAAACTATTTATCAAGATCTCAGTTTAGAAAATATTTCATCAAAATTCAAATTAAACGTGATAATTTTTAAATGAACTTCTATATATTAGTTCCTTCAACTTATTCTTCAGAAGTTCATAACAAAACGAGGTAATTCCCAATTTTATTAAGTAAGTATTCTCTACATAAACAAAATTTATTATTTTGAAAATATATCCGTTGAATCATTTTATATTACTCTAATTTTGGTCCAAAAATAGGCTTTTAAACTTTTTCATACAGTTAAAATAAATATAATTAATGTAAAAGTTCATTCAAATATATTATTATATCTTGAAATGTGTGTGTGTGTTGAGAAATAGTCAAAATAGTAAACAAAAATGTTAAATTGCATCGTCGAGCATGTTGTAATAATAAATATTCAAACAGAATTCATGATTCCATATGAAATCCAATAGACTTTTTAACAGTAATGACATAATTTGGTTCAAAAGAATCTACATAGTTGTGTGTATTAAACTATTTGATTTTGCTTGATGTAAATTAACTTCTATTATACAATACATTTTTAAACTCTTATTTTTAAACGAGAGAGGTGATTTCACGTTTAAATGCAGGTGTGCATAAATTATCTTTTGCTAAAAATGTATGTTCCTTATTACCTATCACAAGTCACAGAAGATATGATAACGGCAAATCGTTCTAAATTACCACATATCAGTAAATTTATTCGTCACTTAAATCATGATTGAGTGTAACAGCATTGTTACATTCGCAGTGTTGGATTCTTTACAGAGTACTTATAGACGCTATCAAAATGACAAGTTTAATTTGTCTTACACACGTTTATGATAAACATAAACGTGTGTAAGTTATGCTTCTATTATAATAATAAATAAAGGGTATGTATATGAATTACAGTTAATAATTAAATATGTTTGCTTCCAGGAAGAAAATTTTTAAGCATTAAAATAAAAAAATATTTAACGTATTCTATTATTAATGTTCCATAATCAACTGTTATGAATTGAAAATAAGTCAATTTCATTAATACATTTACGTAGATTAACAGTTAAAAATAAGAATTATGTATTAAATTATATAACATAAATGTTATCTATAGAATTTTTTGTGAAATTCTTCAATAGTTTCACAAATAAATATTAAATGTAAAATTGAAACACATACAATCACATGGCTTGACTAATATTTTAGTTACATTATTTCAGAGTTCGAAAGCACAAAAACAAATTTCTAAGATACGATGAAGTATGAATTTATCTAACTAAATAAAAATTATTTCATATTTGTATAAAATTTAAGCACCAAGAAAACATCATGTCCATATGGGTATCAAAGTGTGAATTTTGCAAGAGTATTCTAATAGAAATGAAAGTGTTTGAGACTGTGAGGTCTGTTATATTTTTTAAACTCAAAGCAATATGTTCAAAGATTGAGAATATCGGTTTCTTGAAGAATATCCTGGTATAATATTCAGTAGCTTCCTTAAAAGTGACTTTAGCCTTCTGGCAGTAAAAGATTTTTAGTTTTTGTACTTTTTGCAAAATTTTAAACTAGTATTTTTTTTTTTTATCAATCAGGCATTTCCAGTTACTCTTCTCTCCAATTTAGTAAGTTATTTTTTACAACTATTGTTGAGTAAAAGAATTTTTAAACTTATTGAAGAATTTATAACTAAAGGCTATAATCTAGAGCATTATTTATTATTTCAATTTAAAAAATATAGATAATTTAATGCTATTTTAATAAAAGGGATTGCTATCTATGAAAATTATAACATTAAAATCAATTATTACATTAAAACCACTGTTTATAATCCTGCATTGATAAATCATAAGTATAAGAATATTTCAAATGTATTCTATACATTTATGGTAGTGTGGTTAGTATACTGAGTAATAATTGGATTTTGGGAATACTTTATATTGAGCATTATTTTCAATCAGTACAAAATATAATGATGAGTATCTTGAAAAATAAATTCAAATTACCACACAATACCTAAATGATGTGTGCCTATGTAGCGTGTAATAATTATTTTTTTTAGTTTAACATTTTGAACAATGATGTAACACTTTTAACTATGCCTCATTTCTCATGCTCAGCATTTCAATTCAAAATTTGGTGTCATGAAATGCATAATATATAAGCTTTATGACAGCAAATGTTTTCACAGCTGACAAAAAAAAGTACATTATCCCAGAAAAATTACGTAGTACATGTTGTGAATTCATATTCCGGCAACAATCAAATATGTGCGAACTTGTTATACCATGTTCGTTCTATTTAGATTTCGTTAATCCAAGAATAATGAGTATAACAGCTCATTCTCTAATTTACTCTCCTTAAAATTTATTCATTGTTTGATCATAGTAATCGTAGTAATTGACATGAGTCCAAGAATAAAGAATGTCACGAAGTCTATCATTTCACTGATTTTTCTATTTTAAAAGCTGAACTGAAATATGAATGATTAGTCACTTATATATATGTTGCATTTTCGGAATTCGACTGCCACCCTATGCCTGCTATTTGCAGTGTTTTGGAAACTACTTGTACCGTGAATTTCACTTTCACATGTAAAAAATGAAATTTAATTCATCAAGCTAGTGGTGTCTCATAAATTTTTAAGTTTACCTAATACTGCTGTTGAGTGACTTGAAAAAATACCACTGGTAAAACAAATCTTTCAAATTACATTCAATTCATTTATTAATTAATGTTTACAAACTAGAATACTCTGATACTTTAGACGCGTAGACTTGTTTACTAAAGCAATAACACATAAGGTAAAAAGTGCCTACCATTTCCACATTACCATTGAATGAAGTGAGAAAAAGTATGCAAATTGTTGTATGACAGAGTTGAGACAACAGTCAGTGAAGAGTAGTAGACAGTCAGCTGATCCACACCGCACGTACATCTATCTTACTTCTTACAATAGTGAAAACAAATTGACGTGTCGAAGGAGCTCGTTCGGTGTTGTTTGCTTTACGACTTCAAAGTAGGCTTATCAGCTAATGCATCAAGTCGCCAAATGGCAAGCATTTTGAGGATAGTGCTGTGAATGAAAGAAATTTGTTTCACAAATCTAGATTAGAGATTTTTCTCTCTGTTACGCATTCAAGATTATGATTTGTGTCTGGTGGACTAGTCGACAAGTGGTTCACTATGAGCTGCTACCGATGGGCGAAATGGTAACAGCGGATTTGTAATTGCGACAATTGGAGCTTGTGGAGCAGGCATTTCAACAGAAGGAAACAGTACCTGTTAATCGAAAAAGTGTACTGTTATTGGCTGGTAACACGAAACCGCATGTTTTGCTAGCGGGTGGATTACCATACAACGAATTAGTTGAGAAACTGTTCCATCTTCCTTACTCTCCTGACATTGTGCCATCAGATTACCACATTATCCATCCCCTGGACAATCACCATTGTGAAAAATTCTTTAAAAATGAAGCAGACTTTCCCTAAGCTCTCATGGACATGTTTGTGTCCAAAACCTACTAGTTTAGGATTGCATAAATAGCAGCAGGCTGGCAGAAGCTGATTACTTCGAGGACTGAAAAAAGGCTACACCTTCTGTAGACCATGTTCTTTTGGGTTATTGAGAAAATGGCAAGGACTTTCTTCATTACCTTATATATGTGCTATATTACTCATTAATATAAAGTAAATATGCATACAAAGTTTCTGGAAGATTTTCAAATTCAGATTTGAGATAACCATTTTTATAAAAATAATTAACATATCGCATACCAAGTATCTACTCTGTTACATTCAGTTTTATTAAAAACTATATCTAAATTATTACACAGATTATTAGGTAAAATGTCTTAAAATGTTACACATTCATATCTCCTTTAGAATAGCTATTTTTTTTCATATGGAACTAGTCATTGTTCTATGATTTGACATGTGCTCGATATAAAAGCTGCAATGCATAAAAAGTAACATATTGAACTCTAAAATAATTTGCATAGTTTTTTCACATATTGAATAAAGAGCTTAGATAGAGTTGAAATTTTCTTGCTTATCTTCTCAATAGAAAAAATACGGTATCTATAACCAAAAGAAAAACTGACGAATATATTCTCTTCTACTTTCTTTTTTAGGGAACGATTACTTTTTCCTCGAACCAAGCTCTACTGAAGTGTGAAATATACTTAAAGATGACTTTGCACTCCAGATATTTCCTTCACTTAAGTATTTTATCTTTTTTATTTAGTTTGTGATGACTATTCCGAACAGCTTCACCAAAAAGAGCATATTCCATCAAAACGGAAAAAATAATTGACAACTGTATTCTGAATCTAAATTCCCTATAATTTATTTTTCTGTATCAGTATTATTTTATATTTGTCATTAAATATATCTTGTGCGAATTTTGGAATATATATTGATATATGACAAATTATATTTTCCATGTTTCTTTTAAAATAAACATCCCACTTGTGATTTTTATTAAGGCTAATAGTTTACATCCTTAGAAAAATGATTCAGTTGATTCAGTAAATGTTAATTTAAATTTTATGATTTCCAAAAAAGATTATTATATAATAAAATGTTTAGAAATTGTGTAAGCCATTATTTTAAGATTGACCCGTATATCAGAATGATATTAAAGAATAAAAATATTCAAAGCAAGAAAAATTATATAATCTAATATAAATAATTATTCATGTTTGAATAAATAGTGAAATTTTTGCTAAATTTTCATACGTTTAAAAGAAAAAAAAACTATAAAATTTATATTAAAATCTTGTAAAAAATCCTAATTGAAAATTATTTTCTTATTATGTTTTTCTCTATTTTGTAACTCCTGGTGTTTATTGTAGTGTCTTGAAAGCCATAAATCATATATCAGCTGCAAATAAAATACATTTTTGTAAAAAATAATTTTGTAATTATTCTTCCTTTACAAAATATTACAATGAAATAACTTTTATTCAATATTTCGATTTCAAAAAACTTATATGTGAGCAATAAAAATGTATAGATTTATATGAATAATTTTAAGTTGAATAATAACTATCCGAACTCAATTCAGATAAGTTGTTATATAATCATTTTGAAATGTGTAGTGTATTCAAATAAAATCAGGCATCCTTTAATAATACAAAACATTTTTAAGAAGAACCATAGAAATATGGCTTGTATATTAAATCATGCAAAAACATATAATGTTGATTATTCATAACAAAGTTGTGAGATTTTGTTGCATTAAAAATATGAATCATTCAAAATATGAGAATATAAATTATGAATGTAATGTAATTATATAGTTCAGAGTGTGTATGTATTTCAGTTAGAATTGTTCGTATGTTCATAATTTGTAAGCATTTATACAAAGTTTAAAAAATATGCACATGTTTTATGTCATAATACTCAAAGTTTATAATGGAAATAATATTCAACTTTAGAAACTTTGACAACGTGAAGAAACATTCTGCAATCAAAAATTATATATGAAAGTGAATACAAGTTTTGATTCTTAATAATTCACAAAATATGGAAGATATGAATAAACATATCTCATTTGTGCACGAATAATTCATGTAACATGTTTCCTTATATGATTTTAACGCTTCCATTCATGATTTTCATTTCTCATTTGAATATATTTCATTCTCAAAAAGTATTCCAATCTGAATTTTCCAGCTTGAATATCGTTTCTGAATCATCTAATCATTGTTAGTTAGTTGTTCACACAATAGTTTCAGACTTGTTTTTGGTAACAATTACGCTCTTAATTATTAGCGATGTTGCTTTATTCAATTGATATTACAGTTGTATGGATTAATTCGATCAAATATAGGAAAGAACAATAAAATTTTAAGATGAATTCGAGACTGTGGAGTGGTTTATCGGAATGAAATCAATAACGTAAACACACTGGATTTAGAAAAGAGTATGTTATGAAGATAATTCATCGAGAAACAGTGAAGCCTCTGTGTCAGAAACAGTACTAAGGACAGTAACATCAATGAAAAAATTAAATGAAATTGATGACAATATAAATGAGATTTCCACTTGTTTTTGTGCAGAAAATATAAATGAGGAGCATTTCTAAGAAACGTTTTAAGAAGTTCCTCGGGGATTAAATGCAATACAAATACAGAAATGCATTTAGACTGCTAATTTAATTTTTTGGAAAATATTTTGAATGTATAGTTAAACGTTTCAGTGTTTCAAGACATAAAACTGGACAAAAACAGTGGTAGAAGGAATTTCTTAATGAAAATGTTAAGAAAATGAAAAATAATGTTGAATTTCTTAATAGTATAATGATCATTTAAGAAATTGCTTTCACATTTATTACACAGTATATCTCCACATTTGTACAATTATATGAGGATCTGCACTCCCTAATTTATACCATCAAGTACAGAATTTTTTTCTAAAGATGAATATGTATATATGTGTGTGTGAGAGAGAGAGAGAGAGAGAAAGAGAGATCGACTCATGTACATCTCATTTGCACTTTTTTTCCCCTGAAAAGATATTCATCTATGGCATTCACATAGTAGACAGGTTGGAATATGTTAAAATATATATATATATATATATATATATATATATATATATTATATATATTATATATATATATATATATATATATATATATATATATAGAGAGAGAGAGAGAGAGAGAGAGAGAGAGAGAGAGAGCGATTAATACTGGTAACTATGTACAAAAATTGTTTCAACAAATTATTTATTATTGTTTATAGTTTCTGAAATGACGATTTTCAGAACTATAGATCGGATGAAAAGATCTATTCTTGAGCAATCCGGATCTTTCAATGAAATGTCCCTGATGTAAATAAATAACACATATTTTGTACAATAAACAATATAATCAGAAAAAAGTGTAGAACAAAAGATATTGAGTTGGTGCAGGGAAATGATATATAATCATGAAAAAAAGGCTTGAATTCTCAAAAACACCCTTAGAAAGCTTAAACACTCTAGAGTATGCAGATAATACGATTATCTCACCACTTGTCAGTAAGTCTGTGAAGGTTTATTTCTACACAATTAAGAGTTCTTTGGTAGTGTAATGATATGGATCACTGACTCTCTTGTAATTTGCTATCAAGGTATCTTCAGCAAAAAAGTGTTTTTAAATTATTTTTCAGAAAGGCTAAATGATTTTCTTGGTACAAAAACAAATTTTACAGGTTCTTTTTCAGCCTTGTAAGTTATAACATAATTATCTACATCTGTAAACATAATCAGATTTTATGCTTTAAGCTCTTAATCTACAATTCCCGTTTTCTTCAAAAATCATTATCTTTATCCCTCACATTATTTATATGTGTAAATTTTCCTTACCTTAAAGGGGAAGATATAATTTACTTAATTTCTCTAGTATGTTTACCATCACTTTCATCACAAATAAATCATCACGAAAAATTTCAACTTACGAACGGTTTTCCCCTTCCATGTTAATAGCGATATCTTCTCTTAATTAATTATCACGTTGCAAAAATTTCCCACGTCATAATCATCTTACTTCGTATTAAATTAATAATGCAGAATATATTGCAACCATGTTTTTACAAAGTGCTGAAAAGATTTTTGATTTCAGGGGTCTCATTTTTATATAATTTATAATGGTTAAACCAAATGAAAACAATATTCGTACTAGATTTCATTTCTTTGGATACCACAACTTCTGAATAGAACAAGAAGTGAGTTCAGACACACTACGATGATTTTTTATTTCATAAGTGCTTGTATATTTTAAAATTTTTGGACATTTGAAGAGCACCGTTAGTTTCTGTTCCAAAGAAAGTCTTCAGTTTTATGTGTTTGCTTCTTTCATAAAATCATTCAAGAAGTAGATAATGAGAGTTCCATTGCTTTGATATCTATTAGTTTGCAGAAAATTAGTTCTTCTACTACTCACATACCCTCACAAAATTGAAGTTAGGCAATTAAAGAATATCTTCATTACTATCTGCTGCCTTAGCAAACTATATTGAAAATAATTTTACAAACAACTTCTAGAAAAACCGATACGGTACATTTTCAACTACATCACTAATTCAGTGGTAACAGTATCATTGGGAAGAGGTATAGGATGCAATTATTTTGCAAAATTATATCCAAATATAATTCCTATAATCTCAATTGCTGCTGACTCCTTAACAAAAATCAGCTCTTCATTAATGGTCAGAGATTTTTTTTACATATGGCTATTTTATATGAAAGTTTGTCGAGGTAATATGAACTTCTCAATCACAAACTGTTCTGAAATATATTTTTGCTTTACATATGATTTCATTTTTATTCGAAGAATTATCTGTGTTAGTTGAAGTATTCAGTGTGAAAAACTTTTAATCATCATTCAAGTTTATTAGGTTTCATGCTGTCCACATCAAGCGTTTTAGAACATATAATACTCACAGTGTTCTTCTTATGCTTTATCTCATTATTGGTAAATAAAAAATTTAAGTACTCTTTAGAACATATTCTTATTTAATTTCTGAAACATTGCTCATCGGGATAATTGCTGATGCTTGATGATTTAGTGGGTAACAGTATCAGTATAGTGTGTCCTAAAGCGACCGCATAAATTCTGCACAGCTAGATTCCTCGTTGGGAGTATATAAAAACTGCCCAAGAAGTGTTCCTGTACAACCCCTAGTTTATGAGAAAAATAAAAAAAAACGAAGTGTGAAGTCACTTCCGGTACAAGAAGAAACACTTTTTTGGACATATCAACAACATTATTTTCATATTTTTCCAGACGATAATGTTTAACACGTTCACCCGCATATCGCGACTTTAATGCACACGCCATGGAATACCGATAAGCCACCGGTAAACTAGTATATAAAAGGTTGCATCCTGCAGCTACTGATAGTCTTTGTAATGGTGGCCATCCATTCCGTTCGTGACTACTGCGACATGTACTTGATGTACGGCCGATGTAATGGAAATACCTTATAAACTGCTAGGGAGTATGCTTGTCGATATTCGCTGCATATACTGCTGTTGATATCCTCAATTAAGTGTTTTTAAAGGCAGAGACATCATACTTTGTTTTTAGCATTTTTCTTGAAAACTATGGATCGTACATGAACGCTTCTTTGGGAAGTTTTTACGTACTCCCAACGAGGAATCTAGCTGTGCAGAGTTTATGTGGTCATTTTGGGACACCCTTAATAATGCTCGCTTAATCCAGCTTAAAAATTTATTCAAGATACTGATTAAAACTGTTGCCTGAATATTTCAAAAGGTATATTGTAATTAACACGAAAATATACATGATGTACAATAATGAGACTGAATAATGAACTGACACGAATGAGATTTGCTGGAATGAAACTGGCATTATCAAACATTTTCCTTTTCTGTATTAGAAAATATTTCCTCATATCTGTGAATATTCTAGGTGGCATGTTGTCAACCTTCCAGAATGTTTAACACACATCAGAAATTTTAGAGAAAGTGCTAGATTGTTCAATATGGTGGACACAAGAAAAATAGAAAAGCACCGGAGTCTTGTTTTAGCTGATTCAATGCAGACGATTGATGTTATCAAAGGTCACTAAATTTCTGTGTTCTTGCTAAATTTTAAAGTTTAATATCGTAGTATACTTTTTGCATTAAAATACTTAAAATATAATTATTGTATATATTTTTTGTAAGTGGGGGTGTTATGAAAATTATATTTTAAATATAGTGGCGAATATTGGAAATTTAAGAAATATTGTCTTTATAACTAGTGGAAACAAACTTGTGTTTCGTTATTATTTTATTTTATTTCTTATATACATAGTCCTGTTGGGTGGTTTGGACCGTCTACCACTTAAGGAGTTCTTCTCACACACCGTGACTAAGTGCTGAGTCTGGGTTCCCGCCAGGATTACTTTCCAAAGACGTTCTCCACTGTATACCTTCGGGTGGGACGGTGCACTTTGGCAATGTTATTACCAAAGCTATTATTATTATTATTATTATATAAACAGAGTCCTAGATTGAAAATGCAATACCATCAATTAGTGTCCAGAAACTTATGCAAACTTCACGATAGAAGCACCTTACCTTATGCAAATGAAGAGACTCGCACTTGGGATAAAATATAAGGTGTTGAGCTCATAGAATGGACAATATATGTGCCTTTATTGCTGATAAGAAAATCATCGTTGAAAGCTTATTTTTAACCCTTAGAACCCCTGTAATAGCAGAGAGTACCAAAACACCATCAAAGCAGTCAGTTCCACTAATCAAACCAGTTTACGAAAGGCATCGTAGCCTGACTGAGAAGGGCAACTTGGTTCTCACAGGAAATCACAGCTGACAGACACCTGAAAGTGTCCATAGTAAATCAGCTGTGCGGATGATGGTAGGAACAAGGAACTTTGGAATGTTTGTTGGGTGCTGTTGCAGTCAGAGTGACGTCAGCAGGCGTGGATCGATGCATCCAACGGGAGGTGGTTGCATGTCCACCGATATTCTGCAGCATGTGGAAGATACCCTAGATGTTCCTGTAATGAGCGAAAACTTTGCCGTAAATTAGTTGCAAGTGGCATGTGATAAGGACATTCATTAAGAAGACTGACCTTCACTCACAGCATAGACGCCAATGTCGGGAATAATACCAGATATGATTGATGTGGACGGTGGTTGAGTCTTCTCAGATGAGTCATGCTTCTATATCTTCAGTGATAGTGTCTGCGTGCTAGTAAAGCATGGACGGTGGGGCAGGTTTACTTTTGAAGCAATTGTGGACTGACTCATCAAGGAACAATGCAACATCATGATTTCGTGTGTATTTGCAAATGATTCCAGGTCACCTTGATTTCGTATTCACGATGATATGACAGCCCAACATTTTATGGATGATGTCCTACAGTCGGTGACTCTCCCCTACTTTCACGGGATGCCCAATGCCCTTTAACACCTGGAATACGCCTGACCACACAATTGTCTATATTGCCAACATGCTCTGCTAAGTGTTCTCCTGGCCACTGTACTCGCAAAATCTTTTAACAATCAAAAACCTTGGGATATCATTGTATGCCATTTGCAGAGCCTTCAGAAATTCATTTTCAAAAGAAGCACTTTGGCAAATAGTTGATAGGTAATGGAGAGTTCGATACTCTCATCGACTCTATGCCGAGACGTGTTGATTCGTGTATCATCGTCCAAGGAGATCCTATACCCTACTACCTCGACCCTGTTTTCGCTTTGTATTATGTATATTTCAGAATACAAGTCATTTATATTACAAGCTGTCTATTTCAAAATACAGGTTGTCTCTCTTGGTTTGCCTAGTTTCTTCATTTTTCTTCTTGGATTTGCATTTTCATTGTCGGGCTGTGTAATTTATTTTCTATTAAGGTCTTGCTGAAATTGTATTCAGTAAGAATTTCCTTTCTACTTTTTATTCAACTGAGAAGAATGTATCAAATTGTATAAAATACCAATAGCTTCTATATATGCTTACAAAATGATGTAAAAATAATTACTGCATTATTGCATTGTGATATTGTTAACAAAAGAAATATGTAAAGAAATATTTATGTTTAAGTGGTAGGACATAAAATTCCGAGTGGAAAATCCATTACAAAAAAAAAACTTCATATAAAATTATGATTTAAAAAAAATATTATTTTATTTTTTGTGAAATGTTATACATATTAAATGTTGTACACAAAATATTTTATGATCAAAATATGAAATCAAATATAGATCTGACAAAAGAAGTCCAATGTATAAATGCTTGCAAAGTGAAATTAGTTAAAAAAAATTTTGAAATTGAAATTGCCTTTATTTGAGTTTCAATGTATTTGCAATTAACAGAAAAGTGGGAAAAGCAAAAGCACATTTACTGCAATGGGCAATAGATTTCCGCAATGGTATTGTATCACAGTGTAAGAAACTTTTCACTGAATTCAAATCAACAAGATAATATGGCCTTAATTAAATACAAACAGTGTAATAAAAGCTTCAAAAGGAATTGTTACCAAAGATTTTAGTACACCAGAGACCAAGTCCCTGATATCAATTTCAATGCATCCTCAGCAGACATCCTCAAAGCAAGTACGGGAATATTATTTGTGGACAATTCGCTGAAGGATTCCAGTTTCACAGAAGCTAAAAAATTCAACTGAATCAATATGCACCTATGATTAACATCATATCACTGAATAAGTAGAGATGAATTAATTCATTAAAATACATTGTCGGCCACAGTAAATGCAACACCCTTAAAGAATCATGCAAATAACATGAATTTTACAACATGAATTAGAGGAGGTGATATATACAAATGATTACAATTTCATCCCAGACGCACATCACGTGTGCTTGTAGACCAATTCAAAGTATCATTTAAGACTTAGAGATTTTGATGATTTCAAGTTCGGCAATTGTAGGTTTCATGTATATATATATATATATATATATATATATATATATATATATATATATATATATATATATAAAGAAAACGATCAATTATGTCTTGTAGAAAACAGTGATCGATCATTTTTTGATCAATCATTCCGAGTAAGACAAAGGATGAATAGTGGCATAGCATAACGAGATTGTGGTTTATCTTTTATAGAAATCGGTAGTCGTGTTGGACAAAACCAAACAATTGTAATGCAGATATGTGATTGTTGAATGTAGGAGGGCGTGATGGACCGATGTGTTCAAGCACATCCACCTCCATGCACCGCTTCACGAGATGGCAGGCAAAATGTTTGCATGACAGTGACGGATCGCTCAGTCACATTACGAAGCATAGCACGGGATGTTCATTCTGTAACACTGTATTTAGGGTCTGCTCGTACCATTCGACACCATTTACAGCAGGGTGGTCTGTCCGCAAGAAGCCCGTTGCTTCGTCTACCCTTGACGAAGAACCACAGATGTTTCCACCGTCAATGGTGTAACTTTCAGGTTTGAGCCTTCCCACGCTAAGGTATTCGGCAAAAATAACAGCTGTTGCTAAGTAATCCTGGAGGAACCGTACATGTGATGCGAGATGACACAAGCACGAGTCCTGCCAAAAATCGTCAGAGGTTGAGGTAAACGTTGTGACATAGGCAATGTAGAGCACCGCCCTGCTACCTATTTGGAAACTCTCTGACTGAAAGAGGGTCGGATGGCCTTTATTGATACAATATAAGATACATTATGATACAATGAAGAAGGGAGTTACGTATAAAACAAGGTTATTTACAATGTATACAAGTCAGTAAGGAGGAGTTACTGCTGAGGATCCAGCTGGAGTTGGAGCTTGGTTAACATAATGATGCTGACTCCTGTTTTGAACCCCTTGTGCCTGATGAGCTGGAGTTGGTTAATTTCCAGGAATTTTCGGGGAAAGTACTCCTTCCCGATGTTGTACTATTTGCTGATTTTGAGTATGAGATGCTCTGGATTCTGTAACTCATTGTCGTGGGGAAAGAATTCAGACCGATGATAGAATCTCTTTCTGTATGTTCCAAAAGCTCCATATCCAGTCAGGAACTGGTGGAGGAAGAAGTCCGCCATGAGTCTTTTCTTGGAAAAGTTGGGGAAAAGGGCATGGAGTCTTCTCGTTTTGAAGGAGTTCGTCCGCTGGAATTGCAAGGATTGGAGTTCTGCTTCACAGGTCAATGTTTTGAACTGTTACTCAGCTTGAAAACTTTGTCAATGCTTTGTCGCTTCTTGGCCTCTTTGGCAGTCATGTTTGCTTCCTCGTTGTCAATGATTCCAATGTGGACTTTCACCCAATGGAATGTGAACACACCTGGATGTAGCTTGAAGATCTCGATGATTTCGAGTAAGGTCTCAGATTTAGAACCAAAACCTTTGAGTGGCGAGAGAGAACAGACAAGGAATCTGTGTGGATGTGGCACTGAGGAAGGTGATGTGAGATGACGTAGGTCATGGCTTGAAAGATGGTGGCGGCTTCCGCTTCAAAGACTAACACAGTGTCGTTGAGCTGGATAAGGAAGCTTTCCAGGACTTAATGATTCCGGAAGAGGAGAGTGGCGCGTTCTACTTTTTCATCAAGTTTAGACCCATCTTTGTATGCGAACCAACCTTCGTGGTTGGAATCAGAAGTCCAGTCAATTCTGCGCTTGTCCCATGGCAGCGTAAGGTGTGGGGTCTTAGTCCAGACTTTGAGGTGATTCCAAATAGCTCCCTCAATGGTTGTGGACTTCTTGAGGTACCAGAGCTTGTCCCGGATTATTTTAAATTGTCTTCCAAACGCATTGGTATTCATGACACTGCTCAGGAAATTCCGGGAAGCTTGTTGCTTGGTTTACAGGATCTTTTTCTTGTACTTCGATGCCTCTTATTTGAAGACTTTCTACCATTTGGACCTTCCATAAGGGGGTTGTTCCTTCTGGAATCTCCTTCTGAGGGCACGGATCTTGCTTCTCTGGATTGTCAGGTCTTGCATCCACCAATGGTTGCCATTGTTCTTTAGACTCTTCCCTTTCCGTCTGTGCAGCTTGCAGAGGGCCTCGAGTTTGATCTCGATTTTTTCCCACGATATCATCTACGTCATTATCTGTAGTGACAGAACAATCCTTGAGGAGGTTCAGGATGTCAAGTTTGAATTTGTCCCAATCAAAAGATTGAGAATTCCATCTCCAATTGCTTTTCCTGGGATTCTTACATACGTTGATTTCGCAGTTGATCAGAAGTTGGTTGCTGGCAGAATAGGTATCATGCACGTTCCAATTACAAATCTCGTCATCAAGAAAATTCTTCGTGAGGAGAAGGTCGATCCATCTCCGTCCTATTGTGCTCGAAAAGGTAGGAGATCTATTTGGGTTATTCTCTATGATCAGATCATTCCTGGAGCAGAAGTCTAGAAGTGTTTCCCCTCTGTGATCTGCTTTCCTGGGATTTTGCGTTAACATTGCCAAAAATCATCCACTTTTCGTTCCTGAATTTGTCAAGATGAACTTGCAAAGGGACAAGAGAGTCCTGGGACAGTAGATGGAGCAAAGAAAAAGAGAATAGTCTTATGATTTAATTTTTGCTAATATTATATCCTCAGAGGAATAAATAGAAGTTAAATTAAAGTTCGCCTTTAATGGTGTGATGAAAGAATGATATGGACAAAAGGATGAAATGCAATTGTCTTTACTGACGAGTCACGCTTCAGTCAGCAGGGAGGATGCTGAACAGCTGTATTATGCACCGCACACAGGTAGTCCATCATGCCATGGTATTATGGTATTGGATATCACCCTCCCATTCCTATAGCACGAATTACCCGTACTTTAAACAGCCAGCGCTACATCTTCTAGGTGTTGGAGCCAGTTGCCTTTCCTTACCATCAGGTCTCCCCTAAAGCCATAATCTAACAGGATAATGCGTGACCACACGTTGCACACAGTAGGCAAGGGTTCTTTGTAAATCGCCAGATTGATATGCTTCTCCGGACGGCTCGCTCTCCGGAACCTTTGCCGATAGAAAACATGCTGTCTATGGTTGCTTAATGATTGACCCAGATTAAATCCTCAGCTGCCACACGAGATCAAATTTGGAAACGCTTGGAAGCTGCTGGGTCTGCTGTACCTCAAGAATACACATTCAAAGTCTCTTTGAATCAATGCCGAGGCGAGTGGCAGCGGTGATCTCTAAAAATGGCGATACTCTGATTACTGATTTTGGCAGAAACCACACTTCGCAGTAGCCCATAAATTTAATTATTTGATACTTGTTCAACATGTCATCTACAAAATAAATTATGTTGTGATATCTCGTATCTTTTTGGTGTTGTAATTTGGGTGGCAAGCAGTGTAGTCTTATTTAGTTCTGTAATTTAAGTTGCAAATCCATTTAATATTCAATAGGTATCAAATAAATAATTTACAAATTGTAATAAGATCATATATCAAATAAAATTGAAAATACTAATGTGTAATCTGCATATACATGCACACACATACACACACACACACACACACATATATATATATATATATATATATATATATATATATATATATATATATTAAATCCTACAAGATGTAAAAATATATTTAAATAAATAATATACATATGCATAAATATCATTATCATCAAATACAATTTTGGCCATTAATTAAATAAAAATTAAAAAATCTATTTACATTTGTTCAATTTCTTAATAAACTATGGATATCTCAAACAAATTAGACTTTCAATAGAAAATTTACAAAATTGTGAAATCTAGTTACAAAATCTGATATTAGAATCTCAATCCCTTTTCAACATTTTTAGTTTTTACAAAACCAAGAGTTTAAAATAATATAGCAAAAAATAAATAAATAAATATTTATTCTACAGGGAAACAACATTACTCATATATATTTGAAATAAATTTATGGTTAAATTTACCAATCACACAGAAAACAATAATAGAAAATACAAAAATTTCAACGTACTTTGATATTCAAGTAAAATTACTTACCTGTGTAGAAAGAACTTTTCAGAAGTCAAAGAGAGCTTGTCGGAATCTATGATATTTGACGGAAAAGATAAAAGGATAAAAGCAAGAGTACTGAGAGTAATATTTATAACTGAATTTTTTTTATTAAATTATTTAAACACACACACACACACACACACAACCTGCATTCTTCCACGAAATTAAACGAACTATATCGAACAATTTTCTTAGTATTAATGAATTATATTTCTTTATTTTGCTTTTTGATGTTGGAGCACATTACATTACATTTCTAGATTTTCCAGGAAAAATAATATTTTCTATTATCTACAGCATATAAACATGATGGAATAAGAATATGCAAATACTTCTCACCCCCCCCCCCCACACACAGCTTGTTTTCTCATTTATTCTATGGAAGAGGAGTGATTTATTATGTAACAACCGCATCGAGAGTGAATCCCACTAGTTATTAAGATTCCTTAGATCATTATATGTTTGAACCCCCCCCCTTATACTAGTCATCTATCAATCATAGGAATTAAATTTGAGCATGTTCCGAGTATAATACCTAATAACTAAATTCAAATTCTTATTAGAATAAGAATTAAACTCTGATTACTAATTTACTTGTTACTAATTTCCTTTAAATATTTTTATATTTTGTTTAAGATTTATTTCATTTTTTATTTAATCAATTCATCATCATTTTTATTTTTTTTAATTCAACTTAAAAAATAGTGGATAATATTTATTAAAAATTTATGTTCAAGCAGACTCTATGTGAGTGAATAACAAATTGAAATTATAACTTACATAAGCATTAAAAATTGACTTTCGTAAAGTTATCTTTTATTACACTAATATTCAATACAATGTAGACAATTTAAAATTCACTTGCATTTAAGAAAATATAACAGATGACGCATTTTAAGAGTTTATCAATTATTTTGGATATATTGAGAGAAAAATAGTATTTAAATATGAACTGATTTTTTTTAAATGTCTTTTCAAATTTATGGTCATTATTAAGTTTTGAATAAATTAATTATATTATTTTAAATATAATTAAAACTTTATTATAAAATTTTGTTACACTGTCCATAAACATTACAGTAAGAATAATATTACACTGGCGAATGCTTACTCGAAAGAAAGTTTAATTTAAATTGAATTTGGAAATACATGCGTCCAATAAAAAAGTTTAATACTTCATATAATAAAAATTAATTTATTTTAAAGAATAAAAAATCTTATTACCAAGAAAGCTTCAGTTACTGCTTCTGAATCTTGATATTTATAATAATTTTCTTAATCTAATTGAATCTGAGAACTACAGTTTTTAAACAGAACAACTCTCAAAGTTTTACAATATTATTCAGAATTAAGTTATCTACAAGAATTCAATTCATTATATGCTTAAAACATAATTCAGCAATTTTGTAAACAGTGGGCCATCATAAGAATTATAAGAGACTGTTATACAAAAGAGAAGTATTATAATTTAATATACTCTCGTTTGATCTTGAATGTATTAAATTTTTATTATCAAAATACAGTAGCGCACTCTTTATCTAATTAAAAATATATAACTATTTTTAAGTACTTTAATGAGCCATTTTCCATATCTAATGTTTTATGCAAATTTATATTAAAACTACTGCTTTCTATTTATATAATATAATGAAATGTTTATTAAAATGCCTAATTTTTACAATATACACTGCCCGACATTGAAAATGCCACACCCAGAAAGCGTAGTCAGAAAGTTATGCAAATTTGAGGGTAAGCCTCACACTACCGAGATATGCAAATGATATGAAATACGCAGCTCTCCGGCGTACCTAGGACGTGATATAATGTGAGAAACCAGCAGAGCTGGCAATATTCGCACCATTCTTACAGCTTGGAAAATAATCGTTGAAAGTTTGTTCTTACTGCCAAGAATACATGTAATTTCAGAGAATGTCAGATCATCGTCGACGGAGTCAGTTCCAGCAGACAAACGAATTTACGAAGAAATTAAGAGGACTGTCATTCACCCCAAAACATATATGCCAAAGTCTGGAATGGCGCCAGATGAGAAAGATGTGGACGATGGAGTGGGGTTGGATCGTTTTCTAAGATGAGTCTATCCTCTGTTTATTTAGTGATACTCGCTTCGTACACGTAAGGCGGTGACGCGAAAACACGTGCAATCTTGCGGCAATTGTGGAAAGTCCCTCCAAGTGAAATCATGACATCACGGTTTGGGGTGCAATTCTATGTCACCACTAGTTTGTATTTACCTCACTATGAGAGCCCAACGTTTCATGGATAATGTTCTGCGTTTCATGGACTGACACTCCTCTACGTTCAATGTGCTCACAATACTTTTTATCAGCAGTCTAACTCCCTATCACCCATTGCTCGCATCAGCCAACATGTCTTGCAAGGTGTACAATTGTTTCCCTGGCCATCGTGCTCGCCAGATTTCTCCCCAATGGAACATGTTTAGCTTAGGATTGGACGTCATTTGCAACTTTCCACTGCCTGCTTCAGAAAACGCCCTTTGACAAATGATTGACAGGGTATGGTAAGGCATTTCTCAGGATGCCATTAATATTCACATTGAATATGTTCCTAAACGTATTGTTTTGTGTATCATTGTTCACGTTAATCCTACAACCTACTGACCCGACCCGGTTTTGGCTCTGTATTATGCATATCATTTACAGATACACACATGTCACTTTTTATTCATTACCATCTCTCTCTATTTGCCGAGTTTCGTCACTTTCTGATAACACCTTCTTGCTCTTGCATTTTCGGTGTCGGGTAGGGTATATTCAATTTCACTCAGAGAAGATTATAAAAGTTCATTTTTTGGAAAATTTTGTATAGTAATAAAATCTTCATTATTTTGGTTTGGAGATGTATTATAATCATAAGGGTATAAAACAAATAAAAATGATATAAACAAGCATTTTTTTAACAAAATGATAATTTTTTCTTTTTGATTTAAAAGACACAGAAAGTTTTTTTTTATTGAATAATTACTATGTAATTAAATTTATGACATTGTATAACTAAAAGATAATTATATAATATTACTGAGAAAAGTAATTTAATTGTGAGAAATTTTAGCAACAGTATTTGCTTAAATAGTAAGAAGTCAATTAGGCATTTACATTCATAATTAAAATAGTCAAGCAAAGTTTTATCTCTTTCGAATTATAGATCCATTGATATAATTATTTATTGAGGCAGTAAAATATATTCGGAGCACTTTTCATTCATTAATATTGCCGGAATCACTTAAATTAATGAGATAAATTGTTTATTTTTTGCCAGTTTAAATGAAAAATGTATTCTTATATGTAAAACTTTCAAGTAACTGTATGAAAAATTTAGAATAACAGTAATATCAAATGTTTTATTCTTATTAAAATTATGAGGAAAATAATAATTATATTTGCTAATATTTAAATTGATCTTGTGGCTTTAGAATTTCAAAGTCTTTACTTTCATTTTTTATTTAATAAAATATTTAGTTAATTAACTCATCTTAAATAGCTTTGACAAGGATAAAAAATTAAAAAGAAAGTAAGAAATTATAAAGTTAAATAACGAATTTTATTATACTTAGAAAATTTTTATAGATTTTATATTGTTGTTTTAATAATGCGTCTTAATTCATTCTCATTTTAAATTATTTTATTGAAAATATAGATAATGCCTGTTTTAATTTAATGAAAAGATTATTTAGAAAAATTCCGATGAAAACAATGTTATAAGAAATTAATTATACTGAGTTTTGAAAGAGATAATTACTAAGATAAATTCATACTGGAAATCCAGACATTAAAATTTCTAATGAGGAAATTTTTTTTAGTAGTAAAACTAATAATTAAAAAGCATGTTCAATACTCTATGCACAAAAAAGCAAGTGATTAAAAAACATATTTTTTTGTCATTTAATAATACAAATTTTGTTGCATTTGAAAACATTATTTATATTCGCAAGTTAGTTAAAAATATAAATTTAATATCTTAAAGTTAATAATTATTTTATAAATTGCTGTAAAAGGATTTAAAAATGTAAGGCTTCTTAAGATTTAAAATTTTAACAAATACTTTATGCATACTATTGTTCGTAAAATGGAGACACAAAGAATTTAACAAAATATATTTTGTGGTTATGTCAGTGAATTTAGTGCAGATGTTAATTAGATTTACAATTGAATATGATTCCGTGAATACAAGATGTATTTCATATAAGTTTCGAAATAAATTTATTCAGATAATTTGAATTGCCTTTCGGAATGTTTAACTTAGTAGAAAGAATTTTAAATTTAATAATTATAAATGACATATAATTTGAATTATTTTGTTTCAAAAGTAATAAAACTCCAGGATTTTTTAAATGCATTTCAGTTTTTATTTGATATGTTAAAAATTCTAATTCTGATTTTACAAAAACATAATCTTAATTTTTGTAATTTCTAAAGATCTCCAGTTCTAGATTATAAAAATAATTATTTAAAAAAAATTAAACTTATTTCTTAAAAATTGATAATTTTCTGGTGATTAACCTTTTTGTTACTAAATCATCTTATGAGATGTTTGTATCAGTAAAAGAGTTTTCAATGGATTTTAAATGGAAGATTTTCAATTTGTAAATTCATATAAAGTGTAAAAATGTTTTAATTACAACTTTGAAAGTAAAATAATTACTTTTCTACTTTGAAAGTAAAATAAAATCTGTAAGAACACGGAATACAATCTATTGATATCATTTTTCCTTTTAATAAAGTTTAATTTTACTATTATAATAAAGTTTTAATAGTAACTGTAATCCATTTTCTGATTCTTAAGTACTATGCTTGCATATGAAGTTTTAAATATTTGTTTCTAATATGTTTAAAAACTTCATATGCAAACTTATATCAACTAAATATAAAAGACCAGTCCCTTATAAAAGACATATACAATTATGATACAATATTATATTAATTTAAAAACTGTGTGCATGTAAGTTTTTTTTAGAAAATAATTAATGCAAAAAACTAAAGTACTTGCTTTTAAGAAAGAAGCAAAATGCTTTCCTTTCCAGGTGAAGCCAAGAAAAATCTTCGAGATAAAAATTTTATTCGCTTCAGGGAAAAATAAATTCCCACCTTAAAATGTTTCTGACATTTTTGCAATAATAAAACCCTGAGGAGATATTTTGCATAGCAAAATTTTCTGAAGTTCTTTGAGATGACTTCAAATGCTTGTGTGAATCCACACAAAACACAAAAAATTTGCGGTACTGTTTCATAGAAAGTCAACGGAGTAAATGAACCTTTAGCAAAATAAGTAAAGACGTGTTAAAAATGGAAGAAAAATGAGGAGGACTTATTTGCTCTTTCTAGATGTATCTTTGGAATATAAATAAAAGTGATTTTTTTTAAATCATGTAAAAAATTCTGTTTCTGTAGAAAAGATCGAATAATATAAAAATGAGCAAGATACCTATATATTCTTTAATAAGTTTGTCAAGGAGTAAACAGAATTTATTCATTTGTTAGAAAACATGTATATTTGGAAATTAACTATATTTATGTCATTATTATGAAGTTCTAAATGTCTTTCAAGGGATGGAAATATCCTTCCCCAAAACAAATAATCTTATATATATTCAGAAATTATTGTAAAATGAATATTCAAACTTTGTGTTATGTTTTTATAAAGTTTAATGATTTGTTCTCTTTGAGACGTTAGTTGAGACATCGTTTCATTTTATATTTTTTCATTGTTTTTATGTTTTTCATTGAAATATTTTTGTTTTCATGGTTATTTACAGCCTCCCATGAAATATTAAATCATATATCATATGTAGGAAAATTTTATTCTGTGAATGTCCATTTAGGACCTTAACTTGGAAGTCTGAATAATAAAGTTCAAAATTTAATAAATTATGCACAAAGTGTAATAAATTATATGTACTACTTCTTCAGATTAAAGATATAAGCAAATCATATCCAAAATATTTTATTATTCATATTAAAATTTTTTAATTCTTAGGTTCTTAAGTATTTGTCACGTTTAAACTACATTTAAAGTAAATTTACTCTTTTCAATATTAATTAAAATTTAACTAAAATCTATATTAAATAAATTAATTAAAACTTATTGTCTCTGTTGTCAATACAAAAATTATAAAAATAATATTCATTGAAATATAATTATTTTAATTGTAACGAATGATATATAGAGATATCATCTGTGTATGACTATTGTTTTTAATTAAAGTTGATCATTATTTTCCAATAGCTGATTGTAGACAGTTACAACTGCAACATAGTTTATTAATCTATTGTTCACTGATACTCAAGGAACCTGCCAGAAACAGCGACTCCTTAGCCGCCGAGGCATTACCGCCACAGTGATCCGTTTATAGGATAGGTATCATTCATACTTCATTCACACATGCAAGGAAAGGACAAAGACAGGATAGAGAGAAAGTACATCTATGCCTGAACCAGGATTCGAACTCAGGACCTCCCTATCCGTAGTCAGGCACGCTGACCACTAGACAAGTTGGCCGGCTTAAAGTTGATCATATTTAGATAAAAAATAACCTTCTTATCAGACAATGTAATTTTATATAATTAACATCAGTTACATATTTAAATTTTTACGCGTGAAGATTGATAATTTCCTTGATTATTTGTTACAAATATCACCAGCGCTAAGAAAATGTGATTATCATCACATGATATTTGAATGAAGTTCTATGTCAAATGTCATGTGATGATAATCACATTTTCTTAACGCTGGTGATATTTAAATATATATTAAGTATGCCAATTTATATCTATGCACAATAATTATTCTCATGAGCAATTTAGTGGCTGAATATTATATTTTATTTCCTATTTTAATACTTTAGAGTTTAGTTTAAAAAAGAGTTTACACACAAAAACCAAATCAATAAAATTGCTGAGAATATTTACATATCCTCTTAAAATCCGTATCTTAAATAAAAAAAAATCAAACCATGGTTATGCTGTTAATTTGGTATCAAAGGAAATAACATATTTCTCTAAAAGAATAGACTAGTAACATATTAGCAACGTTTTTTTTAGACTGAGGTTTGTTAGATTAATAAAATTGTCTAAAAATGTAAGTATTGAGATTGATATAAAATCTTAATAAAATTAACTAATTATTTAAATTAATAAATTTTAATAAATCCCAGTGTATTAGGAATTTCCCTCAATGATAAAGTATAAGTTGCAAGTTTGATATTTGCTTAGTAAAATATTTCGTAAGATAAATATGTCCATAGTAAATGTGATACCAAAAAGAACATACTTAATATTAATTTTGGTTATTTTTAACTATATTCATATTTTCACTAAATATTTCATTCATCAAACTTAGAAATAAAACAAATTTTACTGAAAGCATAATTTTAAATAAAATTAAGAGCAGTGAAATTAAGTTGTTTCTAAAATCTTTAACTAAACTCAGTTGAATTCCAAATGGAAGCAATTTTATAACATATTTTAATTTATATATTCACACTTGAAATTTTTTCATGGGAAGTTAGGAAACAAATATATCTAAAATTGTAATTTGTGTTTAGTAATGCTCTTTGCTGACAAGACATTTTTAAACAAAAATATCCAGTTATATACAATTTCAAAATATAACTATTAAATTAACATTATTTGTGTTCATATTGACCTCATAGAAAACACTGAAATTAGTTCAGTGTATTAATTTCACATTTGAATCGCTGTCTTAATTCAATTAAAATTTCCATTGTATGAATAAATACTGTTATAAAAAATATTTATTTAGCTAAATCAGCAGACGTTTTCCTATAAAAGAATAAATGTAAAAAATTAGTTACATCATAAAAATGTCTTTTTTAATGATTGTGATTAACATTCAACTCTACAAAACTGCTGAAACTTTCATATCAGATCGCATGAATATTTACCTAATTTAAAAAAATATTTGTAACCTTCTAAATATTGTTCTAAACTAGGGCATGGTGTAGTGTTTTAGAGGAAAACCGAGAGGAGTGTCGCATATCACAGTGTTTTTGATAATAAGTTAATTGAATAAATAAAATTTTAAATAGGATACATTTGCTTGTTACAAGTGCATTTTTTTTTAAAAAAAAATATACCTTTTGAATGTTTAAAAGAAACTGTTATCGGATGTTACATTTTTATATACCATTTTACTTTTGATTACATTTTTGTCTAAGGATTTCAAAACATTCTTATATAAGCCAACTGAAAAGTCCTGGTTAAGATCAAGATAAATAACAGCTTATCTCTTTAGGTTCTTAACAGCAAATATATGATTTACAGTAAAAATGCTACATTTCCGGGGAAACATAGAATAACAACTTTTTCATTTTAATCTTTCACAGTGCTTTTGACAAAATAAATAGTGTATCTAAAATTTTTCTTAGATAGTTCTTAACTTTTCTTTCACTACAATACACAACACTCAACGTCAGTGTCATTTGAAACATTGGTTACTCGGGCAAAAATACAGAAGCTGGATTTCTTTTATCTCTGACGTATTTCCTAAGATCAAGAAGTGCTTAACACTGTAGCTGTGAAGTGAAAACTTATATATCATTGAAAGCTAACACAAAGAGTGTAACTTTATAGCCGGGGGAGTAAAAACTCAATGGTATATTTATATAATCAAGTATGAGTTACGCCCACTTATAAATAAAATATTTTATGTTCATTAGGTAAATTTGATAATTAATGTGAAAATTAAAAAGTTATTATGATGATTCCTATCATTTGAATAACCAATATGCATTATAAGAAAATACTTATCATTATGATATAAGTTTTAAATTTTAAATTTAGATAGAAAAAATATTGATAAAGTAATCAGGTTTTTATATCCTCTCATGTAAATAAAATAAAGCAAAAATATGCGAAAAATTGTGTAAAATCTGTTAAATTTGCATGTTGCTTAAATTTCAATTACAGTTTGGAGCGTAATGATTTTAATACTTGCTGAAATAAAATCATTTTAATATGCTTTTTCACTTCTTTGTGTTCCACCAGCATTGTTCAGTAAAGTCATAAATAATCAAAAAATATTTCACAAGATGAATTCAATTTATTTGGCTTATCGATATCTGCAATTTAAAGGAAATTCAATTAATAAATTTACTATACAGCTGGTATGATTCCTGTTTTAATACGATTATAATTTCACAAGGAAAATATTAAATATGATTCGTATTATTGAATGACGTATAAATTATTTTTTAAACTCTTATTATTTATGAAAATATTAAATATTGAAGCTTGGAATTTTCCAATCTGCATTATAACACACTTTGGAATCGTAAAGACAAAAATGCTTTTGGTGAAAACGGCAAAAACTATACTTTTTTAAAAATGGAGAATATGTCTGCACAATGTAATTAAAGCAAGGGGGTCATTTTTATACTATAACGTAGATCATCATTTTTTTAAAAGTCGTCAAAAATCTCAGAAGCTGTACATATGGTCAAATATTTTCTAATCACAAAATTTCCAAAGATTTTAATTTCACTTTTTTGACATTTATGTTGGAAAATTATAAACCTGAGCCATGCGCTATAGTATCTTAATTTTAATTAACATTTTATAGTTTTTGAAGGAAAAATGAAGTGATTTATTAGGGGAAACAAAATGGCTTGAATCTATGTCAGGTATTACAACAAATGGAAAATCAATAAATGAAGATTATGAAGAAATTTCTAATGATAATAAATCTTCTTCTCAAAGGAAAAATTAAATATATCTCATCTCGAAAATTCTATATTGTTTAAGACTGCAGAAAGTAGAGTAAATTTACAAACCTGCAAAATGTCAGACATCTTTCTCACGATATTATTCTAAAATTACCAGAGAACATTAATGAACCAAGAAATGCATGTTCGTTAGTTGTTTCACGGAAACTTAATTGACGAGATTATTTTACACAATGTGTCTGAATGTTTTAATTCTTTTTGAGATGTTCCTTGCGTTTCTAGATGATTTTCTTTAACATTTGATGACGTCATATATAGTGCTATGAAAAAGGGGTAGACAAACTCTCTCCGGTATATTTGAAGCTTTTATAAGAAACAGTTAAAATAATATGTGAATGAATTAATAACAAGTGAAGAAAATATTAACACTTTTTGGGACATTACAGTTTTTGCCAATACAAAGCAAGGTTTTAGAATTACCAAGAGCAAAAGTTTTCAAGCAACGAGGCATTGTATAAAATATTTTATCTTGTTAATTCTATAGTATTTTGTACCTGCAATTCTAAAATTTCTGCAAGTTTCAAAAATGATGGCCAAAATAAATAATTGTGGCTCCAAAATCATAAAGGTTGTAACAGAAGCATTCAAATTTCGAAAAAATCTTACATTTGACAATTAGTGTACAAATTATAGTTAAAATAAATATTTCTCATTAAAAAATATTACACTTGTGAGGAAGAGTAGAAAAATAAACGAGAATTCCCCAAAGAATTCATTAGTGGGAAAGCCGAAAAGTAGATAAGAAATGGCGTTGGTTTCATAAGTCCAGAAACAATTAATTAGTATAAGTTTTATCAACAATATGCAATATTTATCAAACTATGTATTTTCTCAGTAACTGGTGACGTAAAATCCCTGAAAATATTAAATTTTATAATCTCACAAAGGGAACAAAAATATCCTGTATAAAATGTCTAAGAATTTTGACTACCTGAAAAAGCAAAAGATGGTCAGTGGTAGTGTTCTTTCATGTACTAAGTACCGCAGGAGTTTACTTTTATTACCATTTAAGAACCAAACATCAATAAAAAGTAGGTGACAACTTATTAACAAAATTCCTTTGAAACTTATGAAAAATATATACAGAATAGAAGCATGCAACAATAAACTCATCTGTGAAAATTGTTAGTTGAGCATTGTTCATCAAGCACGCAAGAAAACTTTTAAGATTGGTTAAAAAATCAAACAATAGGAAATATGTTATACTTGTGAAAGTAAAAAAGAAAATCGGTAATATGTTGTGCTAAATGCAATAAAAGCAACTGTAGCAAACACGTGTTATACATTTGCAAGAAATGTGAATAATTTGAAAGTGTTTTGTGCTATTATTTAATTATAATATAGAAATAGTATCTGTTTTTTAGTAGAAAATGAATTTAAAAACGTTAAAATTAAGTGTCAGTGGAATTATTGAACAAAAATATCTGCCAAGGTCTCATATACTCTGTGGAGATGTAGAAGGGAAGAGTATTGAAAATGCTTAGCAATTTTAAAAAGAAGAAAATAACCACATGATGTTTTCTAGAAGCAAGAACATTTTCCCACATAGTTTACTTGGAGGAATGCATTACATTTTGCAAATTAACTACACATGACTTCATATGAAATTTAGGGGGCTCAAATCAGTTTTAATTAAATTTTAATTATATTACAAGTACCGCAATCTTGATTCACTTTTTTAGTTACTAAACCACTCACTACATATATACTCTACAATGACAAATAGTGATTGAAAATTTGAAAAATAGTCTTAAAATATTGAAAATTCATTCATATTTTCAAATGTGATGGAATATCATATTTTTTATTTATTTTTAAATAGCAAATTACGTAACTATATCGACTTTAACTTGGTGACCTTGCTTAAAGTCAAAAGAAAATCAGCTTGAAGAAGTCTTGAAGATTTTTCTTAATTATTTGTTTCACAGTAACTTTTTATATCCTTTGATTGTCAAATTTCTTTAAATCTGTAAGCTTCTCAGCTCATATCATTGCTTCTTTATTTGTATCTTATTCCTTAGTAACATACCTTGCAGATATTCTTTATTTGTTTCTTACTCATTAGTAACATACCTTGCAGATATTCTGTTTTTTCTAATTGATTTTAATTTTTTGTCCACTTTAAAACGATATTTCTTATAGAAAAAATATTTTTTCCATGACTATCACATTATTAAATAGTTTCAATGATTTATTTAAGGTAATTCTTTTAATTTTGATACTTTTTTTAAGCGCTGAATATAAACTTTTTAAGAAGCGTATAAAATAAATTTTTTAAGCATTTGTCACTTATAAATTTAAAGCGTGTTTTTTATTCATGATTAATAATGGTTTCATTTTGATTTTTTTTTCAAAAACAATTCAGAACAGTTCATATTACAATATTTATGAAAAAATGGATATAATTTTAAAACATTTGGTAACTGGCTTCAAAATATTTTCAATTTAAAGAACATCATTCATCATAACCCTTATTATCAATAACTAAGCAAAGTATTATACAGGTGTGCGTTTACTTAATTTTATTTTCATAAGAATAAAACTAACTTTTATAAAGAGGAAATTTATAACGATTTTTATATCACACTATAAAATTAAGTATTTGTCATTTCTTGATCAAATGGAAATAAAATATGATACAAAGTATGGATTTGGTATTCAATGCGCTGGTTTGTGCTCATCAATAAAAACTAAATAACGCTAAAGTATTAATATACTGTTTATCTGAGTTTTATATTTGCTCCTTTTAATATTTCCATCATTTTGCTATGCAATTTTCTCTTGATCCAGTATCCTAATTTATTTGAAAAGTTGAGGCGAACAATTCCTCGGGCACAAAATAAGTAGTTATCATCTTTAGATGTTGAGAATTCATTAGATATTAAAAAAGGTTTGGATACCTCTTTACAACTAAAAGTATTATACAGATGTTTAAATAATTCTTATGATAAAGTTTTTGAAGAATAAAGTCTTTTTTAAATATTCTGTTTTATATACTTATGTAAGAAATTGAGGGATGGTTATACTCTGCAAGGATTTGTTTTTCATGAGTACTCAAATATTTTTTCAAAGAGAAAGATATTCATGATTTTATAAGTAATAATGTTTCAATTTCTTTGAAAATAATAAAAACTCTTATTAGTTTTTATTCATTTTTTAGAAATTCTATATAAAAACGGAAAAAAAAAATCTTTATAATAATTACTTATGGCATGTGTGGAAAATATAAGCATTTCTCAGAATATTTTAACTAAATAATTAATAAAGCATTTTATTCATGAGAAAATATTCCAAAGTCTCAAGTGTGAATTTTCTGAAATTATATGACTATTAATAAAGGATTATATAAATTTGTTCTTCATAAAGCACTGATAGAATTTAATGGGAGAATGTAAGATTTAAATAAAAATAAAAAGTATGATTTGACTTCCTTTTATTAAAAATAATTAAATTTAATTTTAAGTAAAACCAATTCATTAAAATGATTAAATATATACTTACTAAATTTAAATTTGGCAAATAATATCACGCTCTATTCGTAGTAATGCATAGAATTACGAAATCAATAAAACACGTTTTTTGTTATAATTTGTTAATATTTTTGTTATAATTGTATTATGAGACTTCTACTAACGGATGTTAGATTCTTCAGAAAATAAATGAATTTGGTTTGAAAAGACTTTCACAGAGCAATTATGGTACAAAATGTTATTATATTCTATTATTACATAAATATGATACGACGCAAAAAATGTCAATCTTATTTTCATTGTACGATTCGTATTTAGCCGTCAAAGAAGTTATATAGCAGATTATAACTTTTGCAACATATATGAAGAAAACTACAAATTATAAAAACAACTAACATTAAAAAATTTAAAATATTCTCATAAGTACTACTTTTTTAACTAAAAGGAGTAATATTTCAATTATGAGTCAAGGTAAAATATTAGGCAAAAAAATAAATTCTTTTTTATGAATTTAAAATATAAATAACCATTATGATTTAATTATTTTTATTTTATATTAGATGCTATTCAATTAATAAATATTTAGGTAATATTTTTCTAACATAATGACTTACAATCATTCAAATTTTTTTTTATCTCTCAGGTTTCATTAAGTTATTCTAATTAAATTAATTCGCTTAGTTATTTTAAATAAGGATTTATGGTTATTTATAGCTGGTTTTGAAGATTTATGCTCAACATTTTAATGAAAAAAATATTTGTAATAAAAAAGTACCACTTATATTATCATAAAGTTATCGCATAATGATAATCTGATTATATTCTTGTTATTATTTTTTATACCACAATACTTTATTAATAAAAAAGTACCTTTTGGAGTACCATGAAGTTATTGCATAATGATATCTGATTATATTCTTATAATTATTATGCAATATTTCTTTATTGTTGGTGTCATGCTGATATTTATATTACAGTTACTTTTTAATGTGTTAGAAAACGCTGCATGATGGGTAATATGCATGGATTTTTGATTATATTTCTTACTTTTGCATTAATAATTAAACTGTAAATTATACAGGCTTACGCATATATATTTTTAAGATACATTATATATAAATTTATTAAGATGATATTCTAAAAAAATCTAATTGTTTGTTTAATATTTCATTACATCAAATTTTAAGTCTTAATTTTAAGAATGCAATAACAGTCTCTTCATGGTAAACTTCCTATAAACACAATAAGTGATTATGATTCATAAACATTAATATGGAATTTTAGAATTTTGACTGAATTCTATTACAAATCAATAGAATTCAAATAATTTCTTGAAAAAGAGTTGTGTATATCCCAAAATATTGCTTAAAATGATTCATCAGTTCATTAAGAAGCAGTAGAATATATTGTGTGACACATTTTTTTTAATTTTTTGATTTAGTTTTTAATTTTTTATAAGTACAACATAGAGTACCAACATAATAGAGGGAAATTTTGAGTACTCAGAATTATATTTACCGAGAAAATCATTAACGGAAAATTATAAAAGAGTAATATCTAACATATTATGTATAATCGCTTTCATTTAATAAATGTAATTTAATACTAGAAAAATAGAAATACAAGTAATAATTACAAGGGATAATTGTTATTTATTTCCAATATATACTTATAATTATATTGTTCACCTGCATTAGGTAATAATATTAAAATATATATATCTATATTAAAATATTATTTTTGGCAATGAGAAATGTTATATTTCGAATATTTATACCAAAATTGGGAGGACTTAATTTCCGTTCTATAATTAATGAGAGTTTGTCACCCATAGAAAGATTATTAATGTGAGTTTTGCGTTTACAAAAGAGACAAAATGTTTTGACTTGCTAGCAATTCTAATTAATGCGATAAACATACAAAATAATTAATACACGGAAATGAAAACCCTTTGTTTAAAATGAATAGGTGACTCTGTTAAGCTCTTCATAGATATTTTAAGTAAAGAAGTCAATTTCTATTTTTGTGCCTTTACATATATGCTAAATCTAAATATAATTTATAATACTTCAGTCACATATTAAATGTAAATAAGGAATTTGAATTATTTTTGTCACTTTCAAAACTGTTTATTGACTAAGTATTAACTTTACTATTATTTTCTAGATATATTTGCATTCAAACATTATTTCAGGACGTGTTTTGAAGCTGACTATGATCTTTTCATTTATTTTATGTTTTATATTAACATAAAATTGATAAAATAATTCACTTAAAAATAAGTATTGGTGTTTAATATCACTAAAGGAGTTTGAAATAAAATTATTGTAAATTTAGTTTGAAAATTTTGAAAATATAAATAATAAAAAAAAATAATAAATTAACATTTTTGAAAATTTAAGATTTTTAAGAGGTATTATTGTTTTTATTTTCAATTTATTGCGCTGTAGGGGTCATGCTGTTATTTCCTTGAAATAAGATGAAAAAAAAAACTGTTTTATGAATCCATTTTAAAGAAATAGTTGTCTAATAATTTGATTTTGAAATTTTAATTAAAATTATGTTTCTTTAAACTTTAAAAAATAAAGGAGTTTATCACATGCACTAACAAAGGCATTTTTATAAGCACTGTAAATTTAAACATGATAGGAATTAGGAATATCATATTTTTATAATTTTAGCATTTAATTTGAATTAATCTTACGTACTATTAACTTAGATTTATACTATATTAAGCTCATAGATATGCAAGAAACCCATTCATTCATATCTCATCCAACAACAAATCATTATCAACAATTCAACTGTTTTTAAACGAAAACATATTATATGTACATTATTAATTATATTTATTTCCGTTATTTTATATATTTTTACTATTAAAATGTCAATATTTTTTATTATTTGAGTATTTAAATGTTTTTACTAAAGTAGAATATTTATATATTCTCTTCCAAAATTAAGAAAATCACAGTCTTATTTGCCTATTTTCATTCATATATTTACTCACGGTTTTAAATTATAATGCATAATAAAGCCTGAAATTTTAATAACTAGAGACGTATGCTTCAATGACGGTCAAAATTTGACATGGAAAAACATGAGAAAAGATGTCTAGAACTTTCTACAGTTGGATCTTTAGTAATTCCTAATTTTATTACGTGTAAGAACAAACTCAACATCACTTGAAATCCTATTAACTGACTTTTACAACCCCATTAATGTTTAAAGGGAAAGATGAATCTTCTGTAAATTAGGGTCCAGTGAACCGAAAATAATGCTTTCTCACAAGATCAATAATTCCGTAGCAAATTCCGAAAACTCATTGATAGCATTGTGCCCAAAACAAGAAAATATTAATAAAAGTTATCATTCTTTTGAGAATTTGAAACCTGGCTTAAATTGATCTGCATCACTCTATTCACTTTATGTCCTTTTGCTTAATATCTTTTACTATATTAGTTTATTTAAATCCAGTCTTAAGAACTATTCATTATCTTCCTAATCTAGAACTTTTCGTGTGTTTTATGATGTGCACAGTCATAAGTAATGAAATGAAGTCAAACTATTTTTTTCTATTTAGAGGCTTATATTTTCAATTAAATTGGTTCAATCCTCCTTGGTGAATTTAATGCATCACATCATACACATTTTTTAAAAAATGCGGTCTTTCCTCTAATATCAGTCTTTTAACTCTAAAATAAGGGATCGTTATGAAAATGATACTCTATTTTTTTTTAATAAATAATAAAAAAATGAAAAAATATTAAGTGTATATTTTATTAGTATATTATTAGTATTATATAATATAGTGATAAAATTAAGTGTATATTTTATTAAATATTTAAAATAATTACATTTTAAGTATATTTTATTAAAGAATGCATTTATATTATACTTATATTTATTTTTAAAAATATTATAAATTGCTTGAACATATGTATATAAATACACATGTAATATATTTTCTTTGTTATATATTTTAAAACGTGAGACAAAATTATTTTGGTAATAGCACATATGATACCAAAATAATTATCCATACGTATTTGGTATTTTGCATGAAAAGCTGCTCAACTCTTGACGAATCTCTTAAGTACAATTTCCAAATTTTATTTATTTAAATATTAAAATCATTTGGTTTCAATATGAAAAAATTAGATTTGATCGGTACCAATAATCGGTAAAATATTGCAGTTCTGTCTAGGAACGTTAATGCAGTACCATTGAGAAACACTATTAATAAATATACTTGTGATCAATAATTTGCTTTTTGAGGGTTTATTGCCATCTATTCCATAGTATAACTATAAAACCTATTAAAATATAGACTGTTGAAATTTCACTAATCTATATTTGAACCCAAAAGGTTGCATTTAGTAATAAGAAAATATGAAATATTGTATAAGCTGCTAGTTACCAGATATTTATATGCAGTCCTTACATTGATAATTTTGAAAAAAGGAGAATTTCTACTGTACCGTATCTTTTCTGCTTACGAAAATAGTTTCTTAAATAGGAAATAATCTATTCAAAAAAATTGAATGATTTTATTCAAAACATTTCAACTTATTTAATTAGGTATTTTGCATCGCTAACAAACATTGGACATTTTATAATGATCTTCATCTTTAAAAAATTAAAGATTTTGTGACAAGTAGCGAATGCAAAATTTTAGAGGTGTACTATAATAAGATACTATAAGTTTCTGGAAATTATTTTAATAAAAAAGCTTTTGTAACCTAGTTCTATCTTTTTTATGATGATTATTAAATAGAATAAAAAACTCTTCAAGTTTCTGTACTCCTAATTAATCGGTGTAAATATGGATCGTGGATAAATCTGGAATTGTTTTCTTCTCTGGAATGTCCATGATTCTTCATCATCTAACGTACAATCTATTCCTGGAGATGCTTCTTCTTTTTTATATTGGATTGCAAGACTTCGTACACTCAAAATAGCCATCTGAGATAAGCTATTTAAAAAAAGAAATATATTAATATAATATTTCAGCTAAAATCATCGAAAATTCAAGAAAATGATTATAACTTTTTGCAACTCGGAAATAACTCAATCTCAAGGTAAACAAAATTTGCAAAGCTAACTAAGTTAACAATGAATTTAAATTCAATTAGAGAAAAAAAGGTTTACAAAATTTTTTTAAATTCATTTTTGAAATACATTAAATTATATTTATCTCACGAAAATATCGGTGAAAAAACATACAAATGTGTAACTAAATATATTTGCATATGCACTTTGAGTTACGAGAATGCGCACACAAACATGTATGTATGAATATATATGTATATATGAATGTACTCGTGTATATTTTTGTATGGATGTATGTATTCACTCTTGTATAAGACAGAAAATTTAAAAATCTACAAAATCGATTGTATTTTCCTTGAAAAATATTAGTAGGAAAATATTTGCTCAAATTTATGTTTTTCCCAGTTGGCACATGAAAGCAAATATTTTATATGGAATACGCTATTTATATCTGATCTTCGGAAATTTTTAAAATTCAAATATCTTAATCTTTACAAATGCGCACTGAAAATTCTACAATAAGAAAAAATATTTTTTCAACATAGTGACCATTATCATTTCAATCTGGCAATAGTTTTCAAAGTTGACAATGAATAATCAAGATTGTTAATAGGAAAACTGAATGTGATTTCTCTTATATTTTGTGATATGTTCCAAGTCTCTTCTAATGTCCCCATTATTCAAAAATCTGACAGAAAACTTGGCTGCCTTCTTGATTGCATATTATTTTTCTCTTGTGTTTTTTCTGGTATATCTGGAATTATAATAAAATGGAACAAATAAATTAATTATGACCGTTGTTTATATGGTAAAATATCCTTAAGAATTCATCTTCGGATAAGTATTTAAATTATTGCAGATATTACTTACGCATTATTAATGGGTTTAATACTTTGTTTGATTTTTAAATATCTAAATTTGGAATGTGAGATATGAAGAAATAATAGAATTATTTTTATTTATGTTTTATTTACTAATAGATAGAATCATCTAAGGGAAATTTTATATTAATAAATCATCTCGAAATTGTGGTTATATATAACAGCATTTTCGTCAATGAAAATTAGTAAAATTAAAAAAAATTATTATAATATTACTACCTTTAAAATAAATAACATTGATGCTGCAATGTAAGAAATTGCCAGAAAAATTAAAATACTTCACAGGCTAATAAAGAATATAGCGAATTGTTTCATGTGTACAAGTATATGAATGATATTTTAAAAGATCATAAAATGTATTAATGGTAAACAAAGAATTTGAAATCAAAACCATGTGAAGAAAATTCATATTAATTATAATAAAAATTAAATATTAATGAACTTTATATTCTCTTATATTTACTTAAGAGTACTTGTTTCTTAATATGTTACATTTAATCATATTTTACATAATGTTAAAAATAAATACTATAATGAACACCACAAAAGTAAAAATAAGAATAAATATTATTTTATTAACCATTTTTAAAAATTTTAAGCAATTTGGATTTAAATACTATATATATATATATATATATATATATATATATATATATATATATAACTAAAATTTAAATTTTTAACGATAGTAAAAATCATGCATTATTTAGTGAGATATATTAATGAGTTATTAACTATATGAATATCTTATTAAATAGTTTGAAGAATTTCAATTTCATTGAAAATTATTAATATTAATAAACTTATAATTGCAAATTATCTGATTAATATTTAGAGCTATGATAAATGCTAAAGTTTTGCTTTGTTTTGTGTTTATTCAAACGACATATTCCAAAAATCAAAACAAATATAATGTAATGAAACTCCTTTTAAACAGAAAGAAATAAAAAAAATCTTACACATATTGCTTCGTATAATACCAAATAAAAATGCATAGAAATATAAAAATACGTAGATACAGTTTTACTTATGGATTGTTCTTAAAAATATGAAATTCAACCTGATCGCTTACCCTTTGCTTTACTTTTGAACTGGAGAAATACTCAGTTCAAACATTTTTCTGTAAAACATTTTGCCAACATATGTAAGAAAAATGTAGATAGAATACTTTATTTCGAATATGAGGTGTCCACAAAGCGTCAGTCCATGAGCACTTTTAGACACAGAAAAAAGACACCCTCCAATCGCATTTCAGTATCATGATAAGGAAGAAGTTGGGGGGAGGAGAGTTGAAGAGACGATAGATTTCTCTGGCCACGACATTAAACTGTAACTGTGGTATACGGTCAGTGAAGTAAGTAAGAATTGTAGTTTAATGTCAGTAAAATAAGAATTGAAACTATTTTCACAAGACTGGCATAAGAAAATAAATAACGTTTCTAGAATAAGAGTAATGAGAAGTGAAGAAAATTTTATAATATCAGAGAAATCTCTATTTTAACAATATTATATATGCAAATTTTATTTCAAAGTAATCTCATATTCAATATAATTTTTTTATCAAATCATTGAAAATAATTAATAATTTTTTTTGTTTCCATTAATGTTCCCTCAGTTTTAGATCTAAATAAAAAAAATATATATATTATAAATTATTTTGAATATGTTCAAAATTTCCAATCAAATTGCTGAATTATATTGATTTTGAAAGTTTAAGACTTCTAAGTAGACATATGTATAAAATATTAGGAAATTTTCGTTATAAAATTTCATTTCAAAATAATTCACGAACTTTAATTTATCTTTGAAATTAAAATAAGCATTCCTCGATAACACATTAAATTTTATTTTTAAAAAATATTTTAAAAAACAAAAAAAAAGATTATATATACGGTATTTACGGTAAATACTTCTTAATACATGCCAACATATTTATCTGAATAATTTTTTTAAATGTGAAAAATATAAATAAATATAAAGAAAAAAATGTGAAAATTTGAATTCTTTATTTTTCTTCATGGTATTTTTAACATATATTACTACATTTATATGAAATAGTAAACCATTATATATTATGAAACTGATATTTATTATTTCCTTTTAAAATTTTGAAAAATTTTTTTGAAGTCCATATTGCGTAATTAATTTAAGAACTTGTTTTTTGAAGTAATTAAGTAATTTTTAAGTTTATATTTTTAAATTCAACTGAATAAAATCATTTTAGATGATAGCTCCCTCTAATTGCATTTTAATTTTTTCTGCTATTTACAGATAAAATTATGTGCACAGATAGATATGCACTTATATTCTCTATGTATAGCTAGTATAAAAATATCTCATGGAAAATTTCGTATTTCTAATTATATACTTAGTTTTATTTTGTTAATGAAAATTAAATTTATATTCCTCGGATTCATTCCAATAGTTTATAAAGTATTTTATAAAATTAATTAACAGTTTACAACATTTTTTATAAATTGTGCTTTGGTTAAAACATGATATATAATTTTATATACTCAGAAATTACACTAAAATTAAAATACTAAACTATTAAAGAGCATATCATAAGCTTAAATGTTTACACTAAGAATAAAATATTTTGTATTTAGTTGAGAATACAAATTAAACATGTTATTATCAAACGATTTTATATGAAGTTATAAATGAAGCACTTCAAAATAATTACACGTTAAACTGTGTCCTTATTACTCTTGATTATTTTACAAATAAGCCTTGTTTCTTTTGAGTAAGCGATATAATTATTACATAAATTGAAAAAATAAATTTTAAATACAAGAAAAATAGATAGGTGATAGTTTGTGACTTCTACTTGTGACTGGAAGCCATCTGTTTCAGCTTTTTTGGAAATCAGACCATTAGTAGGTGATTACGGTATGGTCTTGTCACATACGTCAAGTCTCTCTGCTTTGGACACAAACGGCTAGGGCAGAGTGCATCAGGAATTTGGCCATCAATTATTTATAAGATCCCCTACGATCATTTTTTGCCGCTTTGGATTTTTTTATGATGGCGGACCTTCTGACTTTGTCATCGTTATGCCAGAAGCGGAATCCAATGGAGTAGAATGCCGGCTTAACTGAATCGTATTTGCCCCACTCTGTGTTTGATGTTTATCGGTTGGAGGGTTTTCCCATTTTTTTCTTTTTCGACACCTGGGAATGAAAAAAAATGCTCTTTAACTCATCTGAAGAAACTGTCTAGTATTTTCTGAAAGTTTTCTCAATCATTAAAAAGAAAAAGTTTCCGTTTGCAAATGACAATTTCAATAGTTTTTTTAAGACATAATTATTTTTTTTTAAATTTTTGTTAATATTATATAATATAAAATTGCTTATGTTTACAAATTTAATATAATTTTGTTATTAAATTAATTTTCTATGAATAAAATGCTTTGTTAGCAGTATGTAGTAGATATTTTTTTTTAAAAAAAAGAAATATAGGAAAAGATAAAACATTGTCAAGTTAATAGCAATTAATTCAGCGCTTTGAGACATTTGATGTAATAATATGTAGCTTTTTGATTTGAATCTTATCATGAAATTAAATATTTATTTAATTTTGTATACCTATATCAGAATTACTTCATTAAACAAATTTTTATATTCAAAATATTATCCATATTGCATTTTTGTTTATTTTCCATCAAACTAGGTAATACATTTTTTGAATGTTTTACTTCAATTTTTTATTGCATTATGACTGTAACTTATGTTAACATAAATGCAGCCTTCAATAATGCATTATATTTTTATAAAAAACGAGAAATTGTTTTCAAATAACAATTCTGCATTACATTTCACAATAAGACTAATCACTTAGTAATTGCATTTATCTCATTTATAACACATATTCTTTTTATAGAAATATACATCTTAATAATAATTATTTTAGCTTGCATTTTAAAAATGACCATTTTATTTAAAAAAAAGCACAAATATTAATCATCCTAAAGTTTACTACTAAATCAAAAGAATTTTATTTGAAACTTTGTTCGAATATTTTAATTCCATTCTAGTTAACTTTTCTCAAGTCTTATTTGAGTAAAATACATTCGTTTTCTTCAACTTTAGTTCTAAATTATTATATTTAAATGATATTACAAATAAAGTTAATATATATCTCAATAACTAAATTATTGCCACTAAAATATAAACATATATTCAAACAAAGTTTAAAGGAATTCGTATCTATTAATATATGAGTAACTTTATGAGAATTAAAATTAATTTGTCTGATTAATATTCATTATGAAACAGTAAATTAATAAAGTTGCATTAACTTAATATAAAACTGTATACATTAAGTAACGTAGTTATCAACATTATAAATTATTCACTAAATTTAATCTTCTGCGTCTTAGTTTAAATTATTACTTTACTGCATATTTATCAGCAACATTTCTTCTCTAATTAATTTCCAGATTCTTAAAATCATTTACCTTATCTCGCAAAATCAGATGAAGACCAAATCTTAATTTGTCTTTATTTCATAATTATTACAAACTTTTATCAAATAGCATTGGGTGAAAACTCAATGTTTCCTGAGTAACTTTTTAATAAAGTATGATACGCTAAAATTGCGCTATATATATTAAAAGTTAGAATTAGTTTAAATGTCAATTGATAATCTTTTATATTCTTAATCAATTGAAAGAAATGAGTATGTGTAGTTTCGCTACACATTAAAACTATTTTTCTCTGCACACTTAATTAAAAACAATTAAGTGTGTTATTCCATTTAGAAAAGTGTAATTATCACTGACAGTTTATAATTAATTTTAATTTAAGTTCAATTATTTGTTTCAAACGTATAGTTACATAGTATTAAATGAATAGTGTCATTATTAGAAGAAATCAATGCATCTTATTGATTAATGATTATTTAACTAACCGATAAATTTAGTTGCATTTTTATGAATCTTATTAACATATTATAAATAATTAACCAATTTCACTCTTACACTTTGGAATTACAGAGTATTTGAGAGTGCCAGAACTTTTATATGAATAATTAAATATCTAATTTATTGCTTATAGATTTTCTTCACAAATTAATTTTTATCGCATTTAAATTTCTTTTAACTTTAAGTAACAAAGTATTTCGCGTTAGAGATGCAGATTTTGTAACTTTAATAAAACTGAAAACAAGTCATTAAAGTATTTCCATGGAATCCACTCTTATTTCAATTCTACAGGAAGTGTGATTAAGCTTCAAGGGTATAAAGAAACACCTGATACATTTATACATTTTATGGATATTTTTCTCCATTCTATTTTACCACGAAAGAAACACGGAAATATTGAAATTACGCTATTTTTTTCGTTTGTTATTCTTTTTCACTTCCGCTGACATCTCAACAGTTTTCTCAAGAGATCCTTCCCATTTTCTAAATTACAAAGTTTAAGTTCCTCAGAGACGTTCTCCTTGTGTGCATCATATTGGAGGTTTTATTTGACCCGAGATTTGGCTTTGACTCTGTTGCATAAAGTGCAGAAATGAAAGCTACCATTACATCATTTCATTTTGTGAGAAGCTACGGGGGTAGAAAAAATCAAAAAGATATTCTTATTTCCTCCCGGATTTTATTACATCCGGACTCTATTCGTCGCCTTTATAAGGTCTTCTTTTTCCAAGCACTACTATGGAGTGGGAAAAATGAGTAGCGAGTTTAGCATTTTTGTACTTGGAAAAAAATTTCTTAAATAAATTGCGACTTGAAGCTAAACTTCCAGTTTCATTTGTTCCTTTACTCCTGGCCTGACTTCCAATCACCCCAGAATTGAGTGAAGAGACTTCTGGGTGTGCAATTTTTATTATTAAAAAAAGCGCTTGCATTGTCAGCATACTTCAAAGAATGATGGTGGAGTGAGATAAGCGCTCCGTAGATTCAAAACTTACCCGAGCGGAGAGACTTCCCTGTGCGTGCCAGGATTTGTGCCGGGAAAAGAAACCAGCAATTTTTTTTCGTTATTTATTTTACAATCATCACGTTTTCAAATAGGTTAAGAAAAAATAAGAAAAAAACCACATGCTTCTTTGCATAGAAACATGTAAAGAAATAAATATATTGTTACAAGAAAGGAACATCATTAGGCAGTGAACATAATCATCATTTTTATATGAACACACACATTAATATATATATATATATATATATATATATATATATATATATTTTAACAAAACATAAACTTATTAAAACTTAAATATGTCTGTTGAAATAAATCATCTATAGGAAACTTAATAAAACATATACAAATATATTAGTGATAATTTTGTTTCTGCAATTTTTGTGTGTTTCCCTCAAATGTATTATTTTTTTTGAAGAAAAAATTTTTATTTAATGGGATTGTAAATTTTTTAAAAAATTAATTATTAATATTTTAAGTTTTATGAATAATTTTTAAATGCATGTGTTGTTATATAAATTTAGTAAAATTTTATAAATTTGTATCATACGGAATCATCGGGCCTAACCATGCATATGCAATAATGAAATAAACCTCATTCCTTATGCGCTTGCATGTGAAATGCAATTTATTACCGTCAAACGAAAACAGATGCAATAAAGACTTATAAGTGCACAAGAATTTAACATATTTAGTAATTCATTATTGTACAGAAATCACAGATAGATTTAGAATAATTTGAAAACAAAAACCTAATTTATTTTTCTATTTTAGAATTAGTAATTTACCATTTCGAAGGAATTTGTTAATGTTGAATAATTCTGTGTAATGCATATAAGAAACACATGTGCTTAAGGTAAAATATCATAGCATTAATTACTGCAGCAAAAATTAAAAATTAGTTTCAATCATTATATCAATGAATCAATATGAAAATATAAGTAAATTTTATAATATATCTTCTCGTGTTTGTCGTGTAACTAATTCAGTAAATGTTATTTATAAGCAACATTTCTATTAAATAATATTTTAGCTGTTGTAAATTTTAATATAAGCTTTAGAAATATTATTTCAATTTATTTAAAAGGAATTGAAATTAAAAAAAAATTACGATATTTCCTATTACAGTTAACTTCAATCAAAATGTACCAAATTATTTAAACTTGAAAATTTAAATAAATAAAAAGGGTTGTTGGTAAATGCATCAGTTTTTCTTATGTTAAATAGATTGTCTACGAAACATTAAATTTAGCATTCGAAATGTACAAAATACATAAGTCTGATAGCTTAAAATAATGGGCCTTATTTAAATTAAACAAAATATAGTTAAACACAGTATAGTTTTACATATTTCAAACTAATTAAATGAAATTAGTGTATTATACTTTAAGGCATGGAAAGTTGAATATTTCTCATTATGTCTTATATTTGCAAAATATGTTGCAGTGTACTGCACGTATTCATCTTTGAATTTATTCTAAAACGTGTTAATAATTAATAAGCTTCTTGTTTTTCGCTATAGATGAGCAAAGTTGGTTTTCCTTTTCATATTTCATAAGTCTTATGTGCATAATATGGTATTTTAATGACTTCCTCCAAAAATATATCATCTGAATAAAAATATTGTTAAGGAAAATATAGCTGAAATTTTAAAATGATCAAACGTAAGAAATGTATACTAAAATGTGCATATTCTTTAATATTTTTTTAATGATGTAAGCGAGTGATGTAAAACGAGTAAAATAAAAAGCTAGAATGTGTCACGAATTATAAAATATAATGAGGTAAATTATGCTATATGTAAATAAATAAATTTTTTGCTTTTAATTTTAAAATGTGACAAAATTTTTATTAAATAAATTGTGAGGATAGAGAATAAAATTATATTGCTTATTTTCAAAATACATTTAGAGAAAAACAAAAGCTATTAAATAAGAAAATACATGTTCGAAAATTGTTTCAGAGATTAGTTTACAAAAAAATACTTATGATATGGAATTTAATTATTTTATGTAGGAATATATTTTGCTAACACATAATTCCATAAATATTTAACACAAATTTTATCAGTTGATGATTGTGACTATTAAATAAATAAAATTAATGTGAATATTAAATTATTTAATAATAAGAATTCTGTGCAGTTCCCATGTGGAATTACATCTTGTAAGAAAATCCTGTATACTGAATATAATCATGCGTAATTTCTTATTTATAATAATAATAATAATAAAATGCGTCTGTCTTTTCATTAACGCATTTCTCTGAAAGAATATTAATATATTTCTTATGCGTATCTGTGCAGAAGTATGATGAAATTTGTTATTTATTTTTACCACTTCAATTAAAATGAAATTGTAACACACCTTACGTTTTCTGGAAATCACGCCAGACACATTAATTTTCACTAATTATACTTTAATTCCCTAAATATTTCATTATTTAGTGTTCATTATTTAATGATTGTTTTCATATTTCATTATTTAATGATTGTTTTTGATTTAATTATTATGTAAGATTACAGGAACTGAAAGCAAATATTAAAATGCAACTTGCAAAAATAACCACAATTCTCAGAAGCATGAAACACAAGATGAGTTTTAGAACAATATATTTTTCTAAATACATATTTGAATTTTGGCTGTTTCCAACGAAATTATTTTTGAATGCGTGTCTGTAACGGTGACAGAAAATATAATAACTGATGACGTCATAGAGGGAAATCCATTCAAATATAGTGTTTTATAATTTACACTATAGATAAAGTCATGATTTGTATTTATGTCACTCAACAGCCATTTTTCACATTCGTGGGGCTAATTAGATACAATTTAAAGTGTTTTTCGAATCACAATACACATCTAAGCACAGGAAAGGATTCGAAATGTACTGTAGAACTGAAGGCAAGGTTTCTGAAGAGTCGTTTGCCAATTGGAATAGGTAATGTCATATCGATGTCATGGTGTGCTGATTTTATCAATCAGTACACACATAAGGCTAAAATATAACACTATTGTTCATCCAATCACTATGATAAGGTACATAAAAAAATTTTACTTCATTAAGTTTTTTTTTGGTAACTTGTTTTTATGGTTACAATTAGATGCGATTTCCATTAGGAAATCTTGATATAAATCTTTTAACTCCTAATTACATTAGGTATAAAGAACTAATGTTAAGAAATGACTGTGGGATTTTTTTTTTTGAATCCGTATCTTAAAGATGAATAGTCTAAATCTTGATGTAAATTTGAGTGTTACATTATACTATCACGAATATTTTAATGTAAACTAGGAAATAACTGATTCAAAATCTATGTTTTACTTTTAATAATATCAGAAAGTAAATACACATTATTTTATAGGATTTTTTCAGTATAATTGCTAAATAGCAAACAGTGTAGATTTAGTCAAAGATAAATTATGGATCCCCGTATGATACATACATATCCAGTACGCCTCATTAGAGATATATCTCTCATTCTTACCAAAAATGTAAGCTATTATTATTGAAAAATTATATTAATATTATCTTTCAGAAATACTGTATGCTTTAAGAAAATTATAAATGTTAACAATAATCAATTCCTGCCTTCGACTTTTTATTAGCTGCATGTTTGTAGTTCAACGGTCATTTTTTGCACACGAGGGCTAATTAGACCGGGACCTACAGTTTAAAGTGCATTCCGAACCACTACAAACATCCATGTCCAAGGTGAGATTCGAACCCACGAACTGTTGAACAGAAGGCAAGAGTGCTAACCATTCGGGTGCCAGCTCGGCTTATTAGCAACATAAATGATAAAAATATATTTGAAATTTGATATGAATACCATTCAGATTTTGAATGTAGAATACTTTGTTAAAGTGAAAATTTTAGACATACGTACGAAAATTCTCAGATATGAGGATAAGTTGCATGTTTTAAATTTTTATAACATTCCCATGAACTAATCCGGTACAAACTCTTTTCATTTGTTGTTAAAACCAAATCCCCACTTTGCCTGCAAATTTACATGAATATAACTTTTTTCCTACGTTTTCTAATGCAATGAACTAATTTTCTTCTGCAAGTAGTTACTGCCATTCATACAGATTTATATTTTCTACTTATATTCAAATAACATGATTAAATTCAATTTAGTTCATAATAAAGGTTTTTATATGACCAGAATGGGGAAAACACATTTTAAAATTTAAATACAAATTGCAGTTACTAAGTTGATCATAATTCAGGTGATGAATTCTAGACTGTTAATAAAAAATACTTATTTTTATTCAGTTGGAAACGTAATATGGAAATAATATAGGATAAATAATTAAACAATACCATTAGAAAAATAAATAGTGAAATAATATAAGAAATAGGGATTTTATATTCTCAATTAGATAAAAAAATCATTTGATATGTTAAGGAATTTTGTCTCACAAAATTCCATGTACGTTAGTACATGTGACTGTACTTCTTAACAGAACATAATTATTTTCTTCTGCTTGATAAATTCATCGGTTTTATCTTATTTAATTTGAAGAGGGTGTATTCATTTAGCGTTGACATTTTTAGCAATTTAAACATTCAAATTTTTCTGAAAATTTTATACCTCAAAAAAAGTTAAAAGGGCAAATGGATTGTTCTTGATTTGAAATCTACATGAAGTGCTGTATAGACAAAAGTAAAATATAGTGCTATCTAATATAGTTTAAAAAAGCTAAATTGATAACACAACTTCATCTAAGAGGAGTTACTGATTTTAAATTTTTGTATTTTAACACAAATATTATAATAAAATACGATTATACTCGGAAAAAAATCCTCAAGTAAATTCTTGAAATATCACTAAATTTGATAAATATTAATCTCTGAAAAATTCTAAATAATTATTAAATTAGAATATTATTCCATTGAGAATTTAAATATTATAAGTTTAAAAACATTTATAAACTAAAATACTCAAAAGAAACGGAAAATATATTTAAATTAAAATTATTACATATATATTTTAAACATAGTGAATCTTCCACAGAAGCCCACACATAAAACTGTATATTTCGTACACTTATTTAAATTGACAACTTATTTTAATTTTAATCCCAAGTGCGTTTTTCAACTGTTTCCGAAATTTCTTTGAAATTTAAATTTTAAATGAAACTTTTTTTCATATTTAATGTTCAAAACGCTAGTATGAGTTATTAGAAAAGAAAAAAAAAACTTATTAACTAGGCGGTGCTTGTAGCCTTGGGACACTTATATATGTTAATAAACTAACTAAAATTGATGCTCTTTATTTTTAAATGATATAAATATAGTAAAATTTTGATGACTGCTTGATATTTTTGGGTTTGATAATGTCTATCACTAAACTTTAAGTTACTTATGTATTTATTAAGTTTTTAAGATTTATGTAATATTTATGTTTTATACAGAGAAGAAATAGTTAAATCACAAAATGAAAGAAATACTTGGAACAATACAGTAGAATTTACAGTATTTAATCTGTGTGCGAAAATATTTTCATTATTAAGTCTCAGCTAGTTTTATGTATAAAAAGACAATGCACACATAGCAGCTCTTTAAAACACGGTGAGATAAAATAAAATTTTAAAATCAAAAATGAATATTTTATGCCATAGAGGCAAATAAAGTAAAATAACATCTCTTAAAATACATTTTGAATTATGTTGCTGAATTTTCAGTGTTAAATAAAAAAATGTAAAAACTTGAAATAAAAGAGAAATTTTTATAAAGTCTTAATTTCACAGATTTTTTCATTCCGACAAATAAAGCATTGATAGAACATACATATATTAAATGGTAATTAGGTAATATATCATCGATACTGTGAATTTATTACTTTATTTAAAGGAAATAAAGTAATAATTCAACGAATAAAATTTAAATTTTTACAAATAATAACTAACTCTTCCAACTTTTAATAAATTTGGATTATCCTAAACTATAATACGAAGTAAAACAATTTTGGCTTGTGTTGTAGCGTACTAAAAAAAAGTACCGAGATTTCACAATAGCTACATTTTTCTTAATCCAACAGGAGCCGTACAGTATTACCAACACACATGGTCTTACATTATCCTCTTTTAAAATAATGTTTTCCAAGGTTTGAAAGAATTAAAAAAAATCACAAAACTAAGATACTTCTTATTGTGATGAAGCATCAACTGTCACCATGTCGATGCTACAATCAAAGGAACGACAATCCTTGCTCCTAATAATGTGATTGAATTTTTCGTGCACTTATGCTTTGCCTTGAAAATGGTCTTATCTGAAGAAAGAGTACAAAAAATAAATTTTTCGAGAAAGAATATTACTAGGTATTTTTGCTGTTACTTTGAAAATATGGCTGCCATTTTATGTGGGAAAAGTTTATTACAAATAGAATGCTTGATTTACCAAGTAAACGTTCCAAAGTATGAAATTATTTTTATTGTTAAAACATTTTTTTTTCTATTTGCTAAATTTGAGAACAATTTGCATCGAACTATTCCCAAAATTACTTACAACTTTTTTTATTCCATTAAGTTACTGATTTCCCTCATATATTGAAGGGGACTTTTACTGAAAAATATATATAATATATATATATATATATATATATATATATATATATATATATATATATATATATATATATATATATATATATATATATATATATATATATATATATATATATATATATATATATATATATATATATATATAGCAAGTATTTCACAGTTAAGATATCTTAACGCATTTTTAATCATTCATCGCATAAATTGCCTTTCCGAAGATAATACATTGAATTGAGTTTTGCACGTCTCAAAGATAGAAAACACTGAAATAAATGTATAAATATAAATATATATATATAGATATAGATATATGTATATGTATGTATGTATGTATGCACGTATAAGCGCGTTTCTTTTGATTTCATAAAAAATAGCACATTTAAACAATCTCAAATTGTACTTTTCTAAATGGCCGTTTTTTATGGCCATGGTAATCAAGTATTTAGGACATTGGAATTCCGTCCAGAAGAGTGGTGTTCGATTCCCATTGCCGCCAAAGAGGCACCAAGTACATGTGATATATGCGTTCCTTAAATATGTAAAATCGAAAAACCTGTGGTTGGTCGTTTAGCAGTTACCATGGGGGTAATTGCCTGGAGAAATAGTCCTCCAGATTCAGATGAATGTCAAAATTGAGGAAGTGGAACCTCTGGTTTTGCCATCTATTGGAGTAGCTTACAGGAATGTCGTACTTTCACTTGCATGGTGCTCTGGTTAAACGAAAGTTGCTTGCCTTAAATATACTTAGCATACATCAGAGGGAGCTTTCAGTTTGTACAAGTGTCCAAGTAACAGCAACAATATATATATATATATATATATATATATATATATATATATATATATATGTGTGTGTGTGTGTGTGTGTGTGTGGGTGTGTGTGTGTGTGTGTGTGTGTGTGTGTAAGTATGTATGTATGTATTTCAGACAGTAAAAAGTATCATCACTTCTTAATAAAAAATACTGCGGGCCATTCATTGGGTTTACAGAACTAAAAATGCTATATTTACATTTGGATCCATTTTTATAACATTATGAACACTATTTGTTGCTATTTTATCTTACGTAAAAGACAGATTAACGTCCAAAGGTATATTAAAAACAACTACATTTTATTGGGTTCTATAGAAAGACTTTTGATAGTTTCATATTTTCATGTTACAAGAGAGAAACCTCGGAATATTTCCAAGCATCATTAAAACAAATTATCTTGAAACAGTGAAACACCTACGTGCATTTTTTGTCACTCAGAATTGCTGAAATGCAACCGAGGACTTTTTTATGCATAATATAGAGTTTTACATTAAGAATTTGTGTTCCCGTTTTACTTGTCATAGAATAATACTTTTCTTATATATTAAATGATAAAAACTATAATATAATTAATAGTGAAAAAGGCGTTTGGAAAATATTAAGTTTAGCATTATAAATGATTCTTTCTCCAATACATATTACACTCAAAACTATTTCACCAAACTTTGACTAATAGTAATAGCTGATTTAGTGGAGCTTGATATACTTTCTATCAAATAACAGGATAAAATATGTTAAACCGTAATTAATTTCATCGTTAAGTTAGAGAGTTACCTTTAGCTATCTTTATCGTAATGTATATAAAAACAAGCAATCACTTTTATTAGTATTAAAATAATATAAATTAAAAAAATTAGCCTTAAAATAGTTCTCAAATTTTGTCTTTTAATTGTAAGTTTTAAGTGCATAAAATGATCATTGATTACTAAACTTGTTTCATATATATATATATATTAATATATATCTATATATATATATATATATATATATATAAAACTAAACATATTGTCGTACATTTTTATCATTTAAAATTGGAATCCTTTCATGTCATGGGTAAGAAACAAAAGTATAGTTTAAGAGTTTCCATTTACAATTTACAAAAATATTTACTGACATAAATGAATTGAAGATTTTTAAAGACATAACATGTATCAAATCCATATCTAAAATTATGACGTTCATATAAAAGCTTATTCAGCTTTTATAATTTTTTTAGTCAAAAATTCTGTTCATATATAAGTACAACAAATGACTTACAATATTATTTCTTGGCAGTCAAAAAGAAAAAATAGTTGCACTTTAAATGCAGATACCGTTTGCTGCTACCCTAGGATATTTATTATTTAATTTATCTCAACATTATCTTCGAATAAATGTATTAGTAACATATTTATTTCCGTTCTTGCCAGAAGAACTTTAATCTGAGACAACCAGTAACGCAATTATGTGTTTTGAAGACGAATCCCCTCAATTTTAATGCAATCGTGTCCACAAATGTCCTTCGGGGATCAGTCAGAATCTCTAGAAGCATTAACTGCAACGTAAGGGAATCACCACAACGTCATTAGCGTTCTTTATTGCTGTTTTCAGCGTTCCGAAGCACCTGTCTATTTCTTTTGGCATTACTTTCATCAGATTGGAGTCAAGAGTGTGCCATATTGCACCAAAGTAATACCGATTACGACAGAATTGCACCATTGTAAATAGGAAAGAATGTGGGATTTGCCCTCACTCAAAAAAACCTTTTCTTAAGTGAGAAAAATAAATGGGAATCTCGCTTTAACGTTTTCTCTCCATTTGGATAAACTTTGTAGAATGACTGTTATATAATATAAAAAATGTATGTTTGTTGCCTTCCATTTTGATATCAAACAGATATTTACTTTATATATTATTGAAAAGGTTAAGTTTCTGTATGTAATTTACAATTTATAAAGCTATTACGATATCATTCCTTCAAACTATACATTTGATCTGCTCCTTATTTTAGTTTCCTTATTTAGTTCGATATATTAGATTTATACTATTTCATGAAAAAAAAAAATATATATATATATATATATATATATATATATATATATATATATATATATATATATATATATATATATATATATATATATATATATATATATATATATATATATTGAGTTTCCAGTTATAAGCAGACAATCAAGTCATCATCTATAAAATTGCTTTAAAGTCAAACATGTATTACATAGAAACAAAAAAATATAACAAGTTATGAATATATAATACTTTTTTATGTAAAGTAGTTTATCTTGTATTGAATACAATATGTCAGATTTCAACATTAAATTTTAAACCTACTACTTTCTTTTAACAATAATTTCAATGTTTCTTATATAATATTCTGTTGGTATATATTGTAATTTTATCAACAGTAATACATAAATGTAAAAGAATAATATATCCAAATCATTTTTCTTAAAAATATAACAGGTTTTCCTTTCCCAATTTTATTTTTAAAAGGAATAATAACATTTAATTCCTTTAAGAAAGAAAATTTTTAAAGATTTAGAAAGTTATACCATTCATAAATAATATGCAAATTTCTAAATAGAGCTAAGCACAACTATACATTTTTCTTCTTACCAATATTTTGCTGAATATTTTAGCAGAAAATATAGTTTTCATAGTTATACTTTTCATGAGAGATTAAATATTTATTAGAAACTTTGGCAAAAAATATCTTTGAAAAGCAAAAGGATCATTGATTTAATATAACGTATTTAAAAACAAAATGACAATTGAATGTTTCATAAACATCATTAAGGATAAGAAAAGTATTTAATGACACCAAATAGATTGATTTTGATATTTTGTACAGAATACTTAAAAAAATCAAAGTAATTTAACCAGAAAATTATTCCGGGAGTAAAAATTACAGAAATATAATATTGTTTTATAATTAGTTTAAGAATAAAGTACAATCCAAAAGTGCACTCGTAAGGATTAAACAGAAAAAAAGCATTTTTTAACTATTTCCAATGGCTTTTTTTAATTTTCAAAGAACGTGTTATTATCAAATGTTTTCTGTGTTTATTTGTCACATCTGTGAGTGTTTCCGTACTTTTGACATTTAACTATATTTATTGATATAAATATTTTAAAGTGAGCACGAATTGGAGAAGTGAAACGTGATCAGTTGTAATAAATTTTATAACAACATTTATGTTTAAAGTTAAAACTTTTTAGTCTCGATGAAAAACGACAAAAGTCTCTATAGTCATTTTATGAATAGAAACGCATATTTTTTCATATTGTTCAGACCAACGAATTTTAACATAATAAAACAACTTTTTATAAATTTTTGTCTTGACCCAAGTTTATTTTATTGCTTGTAAAACTTTATGAAAGGCTCTTTTTTTATTGTATACTTTGAAGTTTCTGAAGAAAACTCTGGGGAGAAAAAATTCTTTTCATTTTGTATGCATTTGAGAATAAATTTTTAAATTTTGAATGAAAAGTAATTTTTTTTACTGATTTCTTGCATATTTCTTTTAAAGATTCATTTTTAGTAGCTATATATTTTATTATGTATGGAAAATATATAAAATAATTGTAATTTTATATTTATATATAAAAATATATATATATATATATATATATATATATGTGTATATATATATATATATATAATTTATATATATATGTATATATATATATATAATTTATATATATATGTATATATATGTATATGTATATATATATATATATATATATATATATATATATGTATATATATGTATATATATATATATGTATATATATATATATATATATATGTATATATATATATATATGTATATATATATATATATATATATATATATATGTATATATATATATATATATATATATATATATATATATATATATATATATGTATATATATGTATATATATATATATGTGTATATATATATATATATATATATATATACATATATATATATATATATATATATATATATATATATATATATATATATATATATATATATATATATATATATATATATATATATATATATATATATATATATATATATATATATATATATATATATATATATATATATATATATATATATATATATATATATATATATATATATATATATATATATATATATATATATATATTAATGCATTAACTTGCTGTCAATTAACTATATTGATATTTTTAAACATAATATCATTTTATAAAAATTGTGGAACTACTGAAAATCTTGTTAGTTATTTTTAAGTTACAGGCTAGAAATTTTTTTTTTTTTTAATAAGTTGAGCAGAATTGTGTCGTTCATAATATTTATGCAAAGTGATAATGCCGCGGTAGTCTAGTGGATAGAGCATCTGCCTTCCATCCGAAAAGATGGGGGTTCGATTCCTAATGACGCCCAAGACCCACCGATTGTATGCGTTATACGTGCTTGTTAAATCCATGGAATTGAAAGTTCTGCTGTCGGTCATTGAGCAGTTACCATGGGTGCAATGGTCTGGAGAAAAATTCCTCCCCATTCAGATCAATGTGTCAAAATTGAAGGAGTGTATCCTCCTGTGGTGCCATCTACCGAAGAATTTTAAAAGAGCAAAGATGTACATTTACCTTCGTGGTGCTCCGTCTAAAACGAAAGAAGCTCCCTATTTATTTAAATTCATACAACCAAGGCACAGTGAGCTTGGCTTGTGCACATATTATAAGTAATAACAGCAACATTTAAACAAATATTTATCAAATAGAATTGTTTATTTCAGAAAAATATTATCATACAATTTACTTTCAATGTTTAAAGCGAAATGTGGATGTAAAGTGTAATTCATTACATTAATTTTGAAATTGTTCTAAGTTCAATAGACATCAACGAGGTTCATAAATGTCTTATATTTATTAAGAAACACTACAAGCTAACATTTACTATTATAAAAATTATTTTAATTGATGAATTTATATTTTTAACTGTGTTTAGTAAATTACTGAGTTGTAAATTTTACCCGACATACTGATATTTCAGGAAATGAAAATGCATATAAATTAGCCAAAGAAGCCAATAGTCTCAACAACATGAGGCTTAGAACCAAACATCACAGAGTCATGAAAATTAACAGAGATGGCAGGAGAGTCTATAGGAACTATGATAACTGTCCAGGCATGCAGCTGACACCAGATAACGTTTTTGACTGCCCAGCTATAAATGCTGATCTAATGAGAATCGGAGTTTTGCAATCATCGGTAGACTTATACGCTCAAAACTTAGGAGAAATTGTTATTACAAAAGATATAAAAACGCACGGCTTTATTTAATATGACTATCATAGATACGACAAAAAATTTAATTTATTAAATAAAAATTCATCGGACAAATTCTTAAATTTTTAATCGTTAAAAAAGTACATACAGTGAAGTTTATTGAGGGAGTAAATTCACATATAAAAATAATAAATAAATAATTATATTTCTTCGTTATAACCTCTGATTATAAAAGCTAAATTATCATTATTTCCTTTGATAGTTATTTATATAATTATTCTACAAAATAAAGCCATTTCATTGGACAAAGATATAAATTATATAAATAAATATTTGAAACTAATCAAAAACTAGCTGAAATTTATCAAAAAACAATTTTATTTCTTTGAAACATTTTACTACCAGTTGCTAGATAAAATGTGAAGAAAGGACTGATTGTTATTTATGATTACAATCTTGGAATATGAACTAGGAATAGAAAAAAAAATGTTGCATAGAAAATTCAATTTAACGAAATTCTTATTTTTTACTGATGAACTATAATCAAATATTTGTTGCTTAAGAAGTCAAAGCAATTTAAAATATCTTTAGTATATATTATAAATGATTAATTGTGTCGTCAACAAATAGACACTGAGACTGTTTTTCTTTAATTATATATATATATATATATATATATATATATATATATATATATATATATATATATATATATATATATATATATATATATATATATATATATATATATGTATATATGTATGTATGTATGTGTATAACGTTATTTCTTTTTAAGGCTTACTTCCAAATTTTACATACAAAAAATCGAAACATATTCTTAAATAAATTAGCTTTCTACATGATAAACAGTGTCAATCAGAGTTATGAAAAAAATGCTTATAAAAAAGATAAATATGCTTGAAAATAATAACAACTACATTTTCATACCAAAAGAGGCTAAGACGTTATTGAAAGGACTAAGGATGTTTCCAGTCATATAAATAATATAACTTGTCATATTTAATATAACTTGTCATATTTAATGAGTATAACTAACAATCAAATGAATATAACTTGCAGTAATTATCTGATATCTGCTAAGAATTTGAAATTTATTTAAGTGGATGACTTTTGGAATTCATTTTAAACTGAAAATAAAAATGTAAAAAAGAAATACAATTAATAAAATAAATCAATGTAATTTACCCTCAAAGCATTATAAAAAAAAACTGTTTCATACAATAAAAATTGAACTCATTGACTACTCTTTTTTGATTTTATTTATTTTATTGATATAGGGAAAACTTCTGCGGCACATTATCATCAAAAATTAAATTATTAAAAATTTGCTGTCATTATATGACAGCAAAATTGGATATTTAACTGCTTCATATAGAAAGCGGATTCTTCAAATTATATACTTCAGTGTGCAAATAATACTTACTTTTTAAGAGTTTTGATTCATTATAAGCACACAAAAAGAAATTAATTTAAAAAATTATGCATTCAAATTATAAATTTGTGAGCTGCACAGACTATAAATTACAAGTATAATTATAGACAACAATTAAATATTAAATAAAGTACTTTATAGCAAAGTGAAATTCAAGGTGCTGAACTTTTTTAGATAAATATTAGTTTAAATATTAGTAATAAATTTATTACTAATATTTTTAAATACTTACATAGCTCTGAAAATTCAGAGATATATTGAATCTTCAGAAATTGAAAGTATATGAGATTTATTCTTAAATGTTTGTAACTTTTACTGTAGATATTTCAGGTTAAAAAAAAAAAAAAGAAAAAGAAATTTACTTATATTTTGACATTATTGTTAAAAAATAGTGTTTTTAAATAAATCTTGAATCTTTGATGTTAAGAAATATAATCACTCTTGTTAAATGAAACATTGAAAATAATTGCAAAGTAAAAAGTTACTCATAAATTTATTAATCATTCGCATTGTTTTAGTTTTCAAAAAATGTCTTACAATGGCTTTCAGCTTTTTACAATTCTATTTCTACTTTCTATTGTTGATACAGGTGGAAATCGAAGATGAGATCTTTTGTTGCGTAGAGCACAATCCAGCTACTAACTCACGGTGAGTCTGATTTTAATTTACTAATTGATTTTGTATAAAATTTGAGTAATACATTCATTAGAAGCGGGATTGAGCATTTGATACAACAAACAAGCAACCACTAATAATTATTAAAGTTATGTTCCACAAAGAACAAAATATAATCAGTCAATTTGTCTGAATAAAATACTTCACTGTACTATCAGTATCATAAATCAAACAATTTTTTCTAGTACATTTCAGTGTATTCTTTAATTAAAATGTTCCTTTGGTATCATACGGTAGCAACATTTGTTAAGTTAGAGTTTTAATGAAAGACGCTAATTTAAGTGTGCATTCTGTTTGATCTCTCTGCTATTCGTTACAGATAGCTGAAGTAATGTGTTGCAACTATAAATGTTTAAATGTCCTCCTATTAATCCTCACATTTTCTTAGAATTGAACATTTTTTCTTATGTCTCCAGACATATGCGTACTAATAACATGTAAATGTTAAGGGAGGAAAGCCAAATTTCTGGAGATTTCTCATTTTTCATTGGATATTTGACAGATATTTTTTGCTTTATCTAAATATTGCAGTTTACGAAATTTCATGTATTAAGAATTTTATTTTATTTTGTCAGAAATATTTTATTTAGTAAACCATTTAATTTATAACTTCTGAAATAAAATTTGGTTTCTGCCATAAATATTAACTAACTTCAGTTTTATTTGTCTAACCATTGATTCCTGAAATGCTTATGTTTCTTCGCATGTCAAATTCAAACGTTCAGAATACCCCATTTGGATAATGTAGTTCCCCTGAGAAATATTTATTCAAGAATATAAAAGACAAAATAATAAGCTGCTTAAAACAAAAATGGGTTTTTTCCTCGACAAATTGTATCCTATATCTCTCCTGACAACTATTGTCTAAGAATATTTCTATTGTAAATGATATGAGACATTAAAAACATCCCATAAATAGATTAGCCTTCAATATATTGACTCAAATGTATCTAAAAGACAGTTAAATACATTTTGAATATGCAAAAATATAAATGCTGGGTAAAAGTCGGTCATTTATTTATCACGAGGTGTTGCATGAAGTATGAACTTGACTAAAAATTAAATTATTCAAAAAATAAGATATTGTAAGACATTGTACTTAAATTTAAATTTCTATGAACATTTTATTAACTGTGATGCATAAATACAAAATATGTCGTAAATTATAATAACAGAATGTACTGAATCATATTATCAATACGTGATGCAGAAGAATGCATTTTATCCAGCTAAATTTAAATGTAGTTCTGGATGCCAATTTTAAAAGAATTTTGATGTCATTGACATTTAAATCTCAAGAAGAAAAGAACAATAATTTTCAAATGATTTTTAGATTGTGGATTGCAGTCATTCTTAAGTATCGTGTCTTATCTTTTCTGATAATTCTCATTCCAAATTTCATAAAAATGTATTTTAGAGTAAAAAAAATGTGCACATAATAGTCAATGAACTTTGAAGTGTTTATTTAAATATTTGATAGGAAGAAAACTTATAAGAATTTTATGGCATTTTTTATACATGAGGAGATATTTTATTATAATGCTAATTTAAGTACAGTGTGCGAGTGATATTCACGATGAATTAAATAATATGAGAAAAGTGGTAGAACTTTCAACATTAGAAAAGGGCTTATTCTTGGTACGCGTCCAATCTTAATTTCGTTGAGAGAAAATCTCACTGGTTCTCAAAAAGTAGTAATATCAAATGTTTTGACTTGAGAATCAGATTCCAAAATCTCAGTTTAGAATAAATAGCTGCGGTATAATAAACTTTTTTAGGAATGTGATCCATTAAAATTTTAAAGGAAAACAGAAATTTTGAGAATGATTTTTGTTGTAATCTTGTACCGAGAATACCAGAAATTATAAATATATATAATGATAAAACCACTGATTATGGCTGACATGCAATAAATCGTTTGCATAGATGTTCGAAAAAGGACACTGGACATCTCAGAACTAAAAGTAGCAAATGTGGTAAAAATGGGTAACATATCATGGCATTCCTTATTTTTTCCCAACGGATGATGACGTCAAATTTGATGAGAACACTACTAAGCCATGAATCTACCTTGCCTTACTCGGATTGTGCAAGAATCTGTTAAAAGTATATAGCGCATACTCTGTTGAGAGAGAATGATAGTGCTGAATGCTAAAACAATCCAAGATTGTGCCGGGAGTGTTCAACTTTAATTCACGTAACATCAGTCTGATTTCCAACATAGATTCCTTTAGCAACAGCAGAGTCCGGATCACACACACACACACACACACACACACATATATATATATATATATATATATATATATATATATATATATATATATATATATATATATATGCATATATCTGTGTGTGTTTATATATACATACAATAGTGGATTAATGTATTACTGCGTTTTATATACATTGTATAACAAGCTATCACAAGCTACACTATGCCGGTAGCTGTGAAACAAACTGTTTGGTTACACCGAAATCAATTGGCATGTGGTCATCGTAAAAACATTTGAAATTAAAGTTTCTGCAATGACATAAAAAACCAAAGATCAAGCAAAATATTTGTCAATTTATTATAAATTTCATATTGCTCTAACATAAAGTTTAAATTAAGATAAATCAGAAATAAAAGTAAAAACATATACAGCTTACATTATAATTTCTATTAAAAAATTATGTGAGTGAACTGAGATTTTACTAATAATTTTCATTTCATATGAATAACAATATTATGCATTTACTTTTCCTGTTTTAGAAAATGCTTTTTGAGGTAAAGATAAAAGATAATGTATATGTCAGTAAATTTTAAGCATGTAAATGTAATTGCAAACTCATACTTACATAAATATATGAGATAAAAATTTAAATTTTTAAAATAAAATGTAAATTAAAGTTAAATTATTAAGTAAGACTAAAAGCTACTTTAAATTATGCAAAAAAAAATTTAATATAAACTAAGAAACACTTAATATCAAAAGATATTTCGAAAAGAGTGTTCACACAAACAAATAAGTAAACAGCAGGTATTTCAAGAGTCATTTTCCTTTTGATAATAACTTATATTTTTACCGAAAAGGGAAAGCACATATCTTTTAGAAATGGAGTTACAATATATTCGAAGCTTCATACATGTGTCTATAGTTACATATGTAACTTTACCGACGAATATAAATAAGAATTTCTCGCCTAAAATATTACCATATTATTGCATTTACATAATTCAGTTGTAGGAGAATATATATATGCGTGCATATAGATATTGTGATATGTATACATATCAGTTTTACACAGATATGTATATAGAATTGGAAATATCTTTCATTTTAAAATTATAAAAGAACCTTAAAAATTTTATTGAACATCAAATCAATTCATTCAATGTGGCAGAACGAAATATTTTGTATGAAATAATATATTCTCTATCTTGATCTCTAGTAATATAAATTTATTTATTTATTTTGGAGAAAATAGGAAATTTTAAAGCTTTGTTTGAGGACCATGGTACATAAAAGTCTATTCAGGTACAAAAATAAATTCTTCCAAATCTAGGACAATACTATTTTTTAGAAATGCATTTTCGAACGATTGCGTTTTCAATCTTTTCAAACACTGTGTTTTCATAGAATAATGACAAAGAAAATATTTTTCTAGCTCAAGGAACATTTCAATTCCTCAGACATGGTGTTTTTGTTGCGTCTTGTATATTCCTGTTACTTTTGTAATGTATTCTTACTTTTGTAAGGATGGAATATTTTAAAACTCTCTCACTGCGGATCAACTTGATTCAACTAGTATACACAAAGTAAATAAAAACATGCTTTTAAATAGAGGATTACAAACCACATGCTTATTTATGTTGAGCAAATTTTTCTTTAAGTTCTTGAAGATTTTAATGTTACGTTATACTTGTGGGAAAACGCCTTTAGTTGTTTCGCATATTTCCAATAATTTTGGTCGCGAACTTTTTTAGTAACTCGAAAGTAATTCTGTTTGGTTTAAACAATTGCAATCGAATATTAAACATTTTAGTTGTATGAAGTTAAGTGAACAGTTTTCGTCACGAACTTTTCAAATAATTTATGTGATGTAAATTCATTTGTAGCACAAGAATTGTCATTAAATCTTCTAAATTACGGATAATATGAAGCTTATTCAAAATATTTCCCTGGAACATCATCGCGTATAAAACATAATATTTTTTGCTCTTTTCTAATCTTCATACAATAATAAAATTATATTTTTTATTGTTATATGCAATTATAAACTGAATAATTCTAATTAACCATTATGCAAGCAAATGATTTTTTATTCAATTTGTTTTCCAAATGATCATATGTATTTTATAGGGAGAAAATATTTCTATAATAAAATAAAATAAAATAAAAAAATGTTTATTATCATTTACGTTGCTTGTAATTCTTTCGATTGTGTTCATAATACTTATAGTACATTAAATAATGAAAAATTTTTATTTCTGTTTTTTCAGACAGAGGAAAATATTCTCCTTAGATTTTTTTCTAGGATGACAGACATATTAAACATACCAATAAACTATTTCAAATTTTAAAAATTTTTCTGGATAGAAAAAATGATATTATATACAATTGAAGACACGTAAATTTAAATATTTTATTTGAAAATACTCTTAAAATTTTATATAATTGCTGCTATAATATAAGATATTTGTTTATAAATTTATATCGTAATATTGATTATATTATAAAACTCATTAAGGATTGTTATCCATTCCGCAATAAAATTCATGATTATTGAGGATGGGATAGTAATATTAGGCTTTATACTCATTAATACCAAACATTTTTCAACTTATTGCAAAATAAATTAGTCGTCACTTATTTTATGGGAATCTAGATATCAATAATGGCAAAAATATTAATGGCAAGCAATATGCGATACTTTTTGAATGTATCCAATAATTTTGTAAATTTCCATTCATGTAATACGTAACAGAATCACACAATACGATGTAACTATGATTCTTGAGGTATGATGTTTGCTAAAATCATTTTATTCTCTTTTGTAATTTTTAAACTCTCATTGCTTTCAATCAATAAAATCCCTATGATGCAATGAAATTTTTCTATTATAATATTATGGAGAGCAAATTATGTACTCTATAATTTTACTGAAACAATTCAATCCATCAAACTTAATGCAAAAGGGATAAAAATATTTTCATAAGAATATAGATAAAACATTTTGGAATGATTTTCAAAAATTTCTTGTCTGTTCTCTTTTTTCTTATATTTAACCTCGCTGATTTTTTTTCATGTTTGTTGACTTCAATCTACATGATTTGTTTTGTGATAACTTGTAAAGTAATGCTTCGAAAGATAAGAAAAAAAAATTAGAATACTATCTTGATTATAAAGAATTCTTGAATAACATTTCGACGTAGCTAATGTACTAATTTCTTTAACCTGTATGATAAAATATAAATCTTAATAAATTGAGATTAAATTTATATTTATTCTTAATATATAATCAACACTATATTATCAATTCAAGTGCAGGCCATTTTTCTCAAACATTAGAAGTTTTGAATTCATTGAGTTTTACAGTAAATATTTAGAGATAAATGTTATTAAAACATCACAAATTATCAGTGAGACAAAGTTATAAAAATAATTGATAAATGAAAAATAATTGGCTCAAGATTTATTAGAGTTTTTGAATTACTTTAGGAAAATAAACAAATTATTTTTACTATTTGAAAACATATAAAGATTATTACACAAACAGCATAACAAAAATAAATCCAGTTATTATCAAAAACTGATTCTTTACATTACAAAATTTAGAGAGATAAATGTGTTAAAAATTTTTTTTATTCAAAATGAAAACTCATTTGATATAATCCTAATATAATGCAGTTAAATAAAATATGTTTTAATGAAGATGGAATTTGTTAAAAAAGTAGATATTTGCACTGGAAAAAAACCAATTATTATTTTTTTTTAATTTTGAGCAGTTGTATTTACTTTTTACTGTCTGTTCATTCAAATGTTGCAGTAATTTTTAACTAGCGATTTCACTGTCATTTTTTAGCTATTATGAGATCTTTTTGGGGAACAATGCTTTAAATACTTAAAAGCAATATTTTTAAGTTTTATAGACTGAAACTGTTATACAACAAATAATGTAAAGAATGCGCAGATCACATTCAATTTGTATATTAGTATTTATTAATTAAGTTGTTTGAAATTTAGGTAAATGTATCTTTAAAGAAAACTACCATGGAAATTTCATTTTGCAATTTCCTGTGTGATAAATTTATTAAAGTTTACCAATATATGACACTGAATGTATTTTTAAATTCTTGGGTTATTCTTTTTCATTTTAATTTTGTATTTGTCATTTGCAAAGTTATAATTCACAAATCTGATTTCTTACATATGTTTCAATACATTTTAAAAAAGTCAAATAATACATTTTATAAATGCATTGGAGATATATGTACAGGCAGGTTTATTAGAGAAAATAGCTTAAAAATTAATTTGTCGTAACATTTAAATAAAGAATTTTAGCAAATTTAAGTGTTTTCCTAAAATTTCTTATTTTTTGGCACATTTTTGCAGCTTTAAATTATTTTTGCAGATTAAACAAATAAAATAAATTAATTTAATTTCTAAATCAATTAATAATAACTTTGAAACTTATAAATTAATTGAT